>SADC01000038.1:0-315508 GCA_004194705.1 Ditylenchus dipsaci
GGGTACTAACTCCTGAGGACCACTACCTTGCTACCATCACCAGAGATAGGAGTAACACCACTTGGGTACCATACCTGGGTGAACCACATGGGAACCATCTACAACAGTGTGGTTGGTCTCAACGGAAAATAGGCAGGAGGGAAAGAGAGTAGCCAGGAGGGCTATCACTACCTAAGTACCCCTACCAGAATTTTTACATCCAAGAACCATCGTGTGGTGTACCTCCATCTTGCCAACAATACCTGCCGCACGGTACCACACTGGGTACCACTACCTGGGCACCAAAATCTGGGTATCATCACCTGGGTGACTGAGCGAAATGACCGTGTCCCACTCTATTATTACTGACTTGTAAAATTAATGCACTCCAAAAATTACCTATGTTGTAAAGACAGAGAAATATAAGTTTTGCAAAAGATTTCATATTATTAACCACTAAATTGGGGTAATTATCGGACCCACTTCTTGCCACTGAATACTGGTTGTGAAATCCATTGTTATTTCGATACTAAGTGGATTCCTAACGCAAGCACATTTAAAAAACAATAAAAGTAACAAAAATTCAGTTTGGTCACCCAGTCAAAAACTTCTAAAATTAAGTCGGGAAGAAATGTCCCTTTAAGATGAGCCGGGACACAATCGGTCAGTTTATATATCTGGGAACAAACGTCCTTTTTATATATAGTCGGAACATAATCGGCCGCCGGGAATAATTGACACGTATCGCTGGGATACGTCACTTTTCGGGGTGGGAAACGTCCTTTTCGGGGAAACGTCCTTTTCGGGAAATCGTCCGTGCTCCTCGACCTCGCACCTCACACCCTCCATTGTAGCCAAAGATTTTAGAAGGCAGGTAATCACGTAGACCGGCGCATATGGAGAATCCGATTTGATAATTTGAACCATCACTTTGCATAATTATTTTGAATGGTCAAACAACAGTTCTGTCTTGCATATAACTGTGTCCTGAGTAGTAGTAGGTATGAATGTAAAAAATATTTGATGTTCGTCTTCACCGAAGTTTTCAGCTGGACGTCCATCTGGATAACTATAAATGAAACTAGGTTAGCTCTTTACAAACTGTTCCTGCACCTTCTTGATAAAAAATATTCATATGTTTGCCCATGCTTGCCCAAAGTAAAATAATTTCCCGAAAACGGGATCGACCACCTGGGAGTGCGTACCCCACGCAGGACAAGATAATCCTTGATCCTGATCCAGGGGTGTGAATACCCGCCCAGGGTATTAAGACTAGGGTTCGTTAAAACAACATTTTGATCTATCAAACCGTCTTCAGCACACAATTTGGGTTGAATAACTGGTTGTTTAATCCTGGAAGTCATAAAAATTTGCAGACGAATTACCTCAGAACGAACTGACTCTGGCGAATGACTGTGAGCGAATTGACTGCAGACTTAAACTAAGTCGTAAACTTGAAGAAAAACTGTTTTTTCAGGTATGAATGAGCAGGAACAATCGGTCGCCGGAACAATTGTTTTTTTATAGGCCGGGATCAATCGGCGCCGAGAACAATCGGCGCGGAACAATTGACACGTACCGTTTACAGAATGGTTTTCATTAAATCGGGACTTCGGACGTATGTATGTGGTCTACAAGAACCTGGTGCTACTGGAATACCCCCCCCCCCTAAATGGAATTTTTAAAATATCCACCCCTTCCGTTTGATTTGACCTTTTACAGCATTGTGATCAAAATATTTAAAACGTTCTAACCAGCCGAGGGGATGTTGCAATACAGGGTGCGGTCAAGGTATGGGTCGAGGTGTAGTTTGATGTGAGAAATGGTGGATATATAACGTTTATGTTGTCATAAAGCGTGTTTATGTTTAAAAAATAGGTCAAAACACTTTCATGAAATTAGCATAACTTAATGTCTGATTTTGTTCGTACTTTGTCAGCGATCAACTCTTAGTTTTCGCGACTTTTTGCTGTTTTTACTGGAGCTACGCTCCTCGTCACTTCTAAATCAAAATTTAGATTATTTAAATTAGGTCTGAATTAATAGGCATAATATGATTTGGTTGCGAAAAAGATGATCTCTCTCACGAAAAAGATATTTACCTCACGAAAAAGATTATTTACCTCACGAAAACAAAATATCACGAAAAAATTATTTATCTCCAGGTATACTGGCAGAAGGTATTTATACTATAGTGAAAATAATACCCAAATAATACCTTTTGGGTATTAAAAAGTATTAATTTAATACCAAGTAATAGGTATTATTTTATACCTTCTCGATTAAGGTTATTAAGGTATTATTTATACCCAAATTTGTAGTTTTTTACCTATGTTACTAGGGTATTCCTTATACCTATCATAGCTAGTTGTTATTTGCCAGTGCTTGAACGTTGTAAAAATATTTCTTTTAAAGAAATGTTTTCGTGACAAACATTTTTAATATTCCTAAAGACGCGCTTTTACATTTTCAGAGGCGCCAAGAATTAAATTAGAAAAGTGTTTGCTTTACTTCATAACTATAGTAATTTGCCAAATAGCTACAAATTTAAAAATTTATTACAATCTACTTGACTATGAAAGTTACCTTTTTTATATGACTTTAGCTATATTTTTTTGTTTATTCAATTACTAGCAGGCGAGCAAGAGAAACTAAACGAATAAAAAGTCGATTTCTGATGCTTTTTGAAGTTTTTGAAGGAAAGCTGCGGCTTTGCGGGAACTTTATTGGGTCTGCAAAACGAATAAGTTCGTTAAGATCAAATCTTGGAGACGCTCTGTCTATACCTGGTGAACAAGGTGGCTTACTAATGACTAATGGCTCAGCACTTTCTTCAAATATGGATATCATAAAGTCAAATGTTTCAACCTATCTTTCGGACTTGAACGATGAAATAGACTTTTTATAATGCACCAAAATGATTTCACAACTTTTGCTGATCTTACTAAACTTTTTGAAAAACCGACAAAAGATCTTCAGGTAAACATAACAAATGTTTTTGTTATTGATGACAACAATTTTTGAGGCAGAAAAAACGGTAACAATCTCGCTTGTAATTTCCCGGATCGCTTCAATAAAAAAGAAGCTTAAATCTTTTGCATCTGAAAAGGATCTAACGTTAAAAGGATCACTTGGACTTGCTGCTCTAGAAGCATTGAAAGCAAAAACAAAAGATATGGATAACTACGTTATTTTGGCAGCTGGATTTTTAGATCCTTTATAAAAGGCCAACTAAATAGCATTGCTGAACAAATGCCCCAGTGGAACCTTGCTTCTGCTGAGTTGTCAGCAAAATCAGCAGCTGAAAAATTAGTCACTACGAAGACGATGTTGTTGCAGCCGGACTTCGTCATTCTGATTTCGAAATTCGTGTAGATCAGCCTTTAGTGGCGGAATTAAAAAGTTAGCGTGAGTTGCCAGCAGTAAACATTGAGCCTTTAACCTTTTGGCAATCTAATGAAGAGGTAAAAATAAAATATATATTTAGTTTTCTTAAAAAATTGTAATTATAGATTTATCCTATACTTTCAAAAGCTGCTAGAGAGATCCTTTGCATCCCAGCTAGTAGCTCTTCTAGCGAGCGCGCTTTTCATCATTGCACCTTGTTGCTACAGACTTAAGAAAGGCTCTCAAATGAAAAATTCTAATAATATTATGCTACGTTCAATGATAAAAAATGGTTTTTGACAGGAAAATAAGGCTTTCACTACAATTTTAATTTCTCGATATTGAAATCCCAATAAACAGCCTTAATAATAAACAAACACGTTAAAAACCTACGAAACAACAGAAAATTTTGACTATGAAACAATACCCTAGTACATAGGTGTAAAATAATACAAATTTGGGTATAAAATAATACCTTAATAATACCTTAATCGAGAAGGTATAAATAATACCTATACCTTGGGTATTAAAATTAATACCTTTTAATACCTTCGTAGGTATTATAGGGTATTATTTCACTATATAACAATACCTTCTGCAGTACCCTGTTTATCTCACGAAAAAGATTATTTGTCTCACGAAAAGATTATTTATGCCACGAAAAAAATTATTTATACACGAAAAACGAAATCGGCGACAAGAGGGCTAATTAGTACTCCGTAACGACTAAAGTGTAGTATTTGCTAATAGCTTGTGCTTATTCAGATCATACTATGCCAAGACGCGTGACTGGCAGATTCAAGCTATATGCACAACGAGGAGCAACTAGAAGAGTGGAAGAAGCATAATCTTCACTTATATGCACAGTAATTGCTTTTCACTGCTTTTCACAAATCTAGTTCTTTTTCAGTCTGAAAACAGAGCCTGGCGGCAAGTGGGTAAATGAAGTCTACAGCTGCAAGCACCTGCAAGCAAAGATGATAGTCCGTGACGCTGATTCAAAATAACTGCAGGTATTCTTGGCTTTAGTCGATTCATCCGTACAAATTGCTTTTAGCCGCCTTGAAATATTCCTGACGCAGAAAGCGGGCTGTGTTTTCCACGTAATGCAAAAGCTTTTGAAAGAACTACCGAAGCGCTAGGTATAAGAGCACTGTGAAGGAGATTCAAGAAGACGTCCGGCTGCTAGCGCGTGCTCGCTCTGGGGTGGAATTTGCAATTGGTATGCTTTGTATGGCAACCAGACAAAGCAACATCAAAACTATTTTGTCGCGCGACAATGCAACAAAAATGTTGCATTGTCGTATGCTTTTCGTCGTGCGACAAAATACCGAAAAATGTTTTTTGTCGCGCGACGAAATAACAAACAAACGTTTTTTGTCGCGCGACAATGCAACAAATTTTGCTCTTTTTCGGTTATTTCGAAGGATTTTTTTCAAGATATTCATTTAGGTGTTCATGGTTAGCGTTCCTGATCAATATGCGCATCTTCAAATTTAGAATTGACTGCTAAATTGTAAATTACTCTCGAGACATTAATGATTTATTTATTGCACTGTCGCGCGACAAAGAGCAAAATTTGTTGCATTGTCGCACGACAAAATGACAAAAAAATTATTTTGTCGCGCGACAAATGTTATTTAAAAATATTTTGTCGGGCGACAAAATAGTTTTTATGTTGCTTTGTCTGGTTGCCGCTTTGTATGTAAGTCACCACGCGTAATGATGTGTTTAGGGTTTCGCACGATGGTCAAGCATTGGGAGAATGTATACATGCAAGATGGGATCCTTATGCAAAAGCTGTCCAACTTTATTCGTTCTTGTCTCACTCGAGGCGATGTCTATCATCAGTGGTAAACCACTTTTTATCACTAAATCTCACTAGAAATTTGAATACAAGACTTTAAGGTATTACCGAAACGGGCCTGAGAGCGGTACAATGAGCTTGGCTACCAACTGTGGACTAGAAGGCATGAACTCTGTGCTAAAAGCAGTCTATACGCAGCGCGCGCTTCAGGGATTCTCAAGACATCTTCTACAGCTCCAGCAGATAGCCGGCGAAGCGAGTACGCGTCCGGAAAAACAGGTGGAAACGTCATTTACTGGTTGATTACGGAAAAAATCTTTAGACACCAGCTCTCTGTATGAAGGTTTCGTCTCCTGCACGTGCCCGTTGGGAATTTCAGATGTGCCTTGCAAACATGCTGTGGTCAAGATGGAAGATCTCAATTTGATCCAACCAAAGTCATCTCCGCTACAAGTTCCAAGAAAAAGAGGCCGTCCAGGGCAAGTGGGACGTGCGCTTGCGTCAAGTTAATTTTGATGTTGCAGTGTTACGTTTTTACAATGTCATAGTTACAATATTGGATAGAGAAACGAGATCAATAAATAAATTTGTTCGTGGTCATTGTCATCGTATGCAGATACAGTCGAGTCTCGATAAGCTTACACCTTATTTCAGAAAAAGGGTGCCTGGTCATCAAGACTCGACTGTAGCTGCCACTTTCCAGTCATCAGTCTTTACGTCATACTATTCACCATTTTATATAGTGCCACAATAAAGGTCTCTGCGGGTTTTCGACATTTTTTCGTCCGATAAAGTGGTTTTATGTATTCTAAAGGTTCTCAGCAGGTGAAAATTGTCTTATAGTTAGGCATGAAAAAAATTGAACTGGACTATGGACTTTTTACTTCGACATCCGGGACATCTAGGGTTGTTTCAGGTGGTTCAGGTTGGAGTTCTGGACGATTAAGCCCATCGGACCCGAAATCTGATCCGCCCAATCGAATTTTCGCGAAAAGTTTACTCCCCGCCCCCCAGATTACCCCGAAAAAACCAACTTTCACTGGCTTTTGACCACTCCGGGGTGGGATTCTGATTAATCCAAGTCATTTTCAGACTAAAAAATTTGAATTCTTGCAAAATTATGCAAAATTTGGTTGGTCTTGGACAGAAAAAGGCATAAATAATCTTTTTCGTGAGACAAATAATCTTTTTCGTGAGATAAATCATCTTTTTCGCAAACCAAATCAATATAAGCCTTTTTTGCCATGGCCGCCCCTTATGTATTTATTTTTTCAAATCGCAGAGGGGACCAGGGCAAAAACTCAAATTTTAGATGACCTTATTCTATTTTTCTAATTACACTTCCATAAGTAAATCGACCACGCTGAGCACGAATATGGCCTCATAATTGGCATATGGCAACTAAAAACTGAATTTTCTTGACAATTTGACTTTATGCCTACATAAAAGTCAAATTTTTTATTTCTTGTGCTACGACAACTTTTTCTGGAGGTTAGCCGAAACGGTATACACTACTTGACTCAGCGTGAGAAGGGCTATCGAATGGTATATGACTCATATGTATATCAGCGATACCCACTGTTGATGTTCCTTGTAAGCATAAAAGGCTCCGAAATTTTGTAATTTTTTTGCATACATTAGTCGTAAGCCAAAAAAGCACAAAATCATACTTAAAGGGTCATACCAGCGCGTTACACTGCAAATTAAGGCGGACCACCATTTTTCAAAAATTGTCCTTGTTTTCACTCGTTCATTTCTTCATTGGTGCTCATTTGGAACTTTCGGCTGTAGGAAGTCTCGTAACAAGACAATTTCGTAAGAGCAAACTTTCGTAAGAAACATTTTCGTAAAAGCGAATTTTCGTAACAAATCTCTTTCGTAAGAGCAAATTATCGAAAAAAATTTCACTGTTAATTAGTTTTTTTAGTTTAGGATGTTTTTTCATTCATTTATTTGACCTTTCTGTCATTGTTTGACAGTTTTTTGGTTCATAGACGTTTCCCAAAATGAAACTTTTTTTAAACAACAGGGGGACCAAGGCAGATTTTTAATTTTTTTCGAACTTTTTTAGATTGTGTCCGAACCATCCCAAACCAGCCCAAAACACCCCAAATACCTTCAAACCGCCGTAAACACCCGTAAACCAAACTGAAAAATAGAAATTTCTTAAAATACAAAACAACCTATTTTTCTAACTTATAATTGTGCGGAGAATTAGGTTTGTTAGGATCAAAATCAATATTTCACCTACGCAAACCCAACCTTTCTAACCTTTCTACGCAACCTTTCTTCGTTGGAAGTTGTGTGCCACTCCTTAAGTCCATCCCTTCTCATAACAAAATGTGAGATGCGTAATTTCATTCTGCTTTTTTTTATTCATCAATTTCCTTTAAATATTCCACACACAATTTGGTACTTATGCGCAACCATCCTAAAGTGACCCAAAATCACCCCCCAACTCATTTTTTCTGCTAAACAAGATGAAAGAAGGAGTTATAAACACTTTCTGATAAAAAATTAAAATTTGTCGAGATATTTTGGGCTCAACCTCTCAGGGATATATGGCCTTTTAAAGGTATTTTTGACTCAATTTTAGCCTTTTTTTAAAACACATGAAGGTAAAGTGATAATTTTGACAGATTTTTACTTTCGGTAGCCTGCACAGGTTCTTTAGAGGTTATTAAGACGCAAGGGTTTTTGGCCGCTAAGCGGCTAAATTCCCTTGGTATGTCTAAACCAGCGATGAGCACCAGGGGTGCACCGGAAGTTCCGATTTCCTGTGTTTTTTGGGTTCCGATTCCCGAAAAAATGAATCAAATTTCGGAATTTTCGGAACAACATACCGTAAAACCTCTATTAATCCGGCCCCCTCTAATAATCCGGCCCCCTCGACTTTGATGGTCCGTATCTCGAAGCAGAGAAAATATTTGCAAACCTGTTTTCTTAACTCCCACGATCTCTACCGATCTCGTTTTTTAGATTTTAAGTTTACACCCAAAATCTCGAGATCGACCTGAAATTTTCCTGATTTTGAGAGGGTTGAAAAATAATCCGGCCGGCCTGATTAATAGAGGTTTTACGGTAGGCATTTTCGATCCGAATTCTAAAATGCTTTTCGCCTGCCATTTGTCACTATTTTTGTGCCGATTTCCGATTCCCAATGTTTGGAGTTCCGATTTCCGATTCCGAAATTTTTGGAGTTCCGATTCCGATTTCCGTTCCGATATTTTTCGTCTTCCGGTGCACCCTATTTTCGCCTCTTTCTCACTTCGAAAGCATTTGTTCACTTTTTTGACTGTATTTTCAAACTTTATTGTTGCAGGGTTGCAGCTGAGGAACTTTCCTACAAGTTTAAACTGTTCGATTTTTTAGTCAATTTTTTTCAAGATATAAGAGCTTTTCCAAAAAAAATTTTAGGAGCTAAGAGCCATAAAAATGACATATTTTCGGCGTTTTTCCAACAATTTTGTAATATATGCTAACAATTTATTTTGAGTGTTGTAGTTCATGCACTTCCCCATCGTCTAAGCACAAAATGCACAGAAAAAGTTTGGATACAAAAAGTTATAGGCTCAGGAGTCATAACTTTTTTTGGCTTCTAAAAACTCCTAAAAATTTGAAAAACGTGCCGAAATATGAAGCTTAAAAAGTCGCAGCTAAAAGAAAGAAATGCCGCTTTTTGACCTTCATAAATGGGCATCTTTTTCAAATTTTTCTCACTAAAAAGTCTCTACTTTTGTTATTATGTTGTAGTACCACTATATTCCTACATTTTAAGCACAATATTACCTAAACAAGTTTGACGACAAAAAAGCTCTAGACTCAGGAGCCATAACTTGGTGTTTTTAGGAGCCAAAAAAAGTTATGGCTCCTGAGCCTATAACTTTTTTGTATTCAAACTTTTCTGTGCATTTTTGTGCTTAAACGATAGGTAAGTACATGAACTACAACACTGAAAATAAATTATTAGCATATGTTTCAAAATTGTTGGAAAAACGACGAAAAAATGTCAAAAAAATATTATTTTTATGGCTCTTGGCTCCTAAAATTTTTTTTCGAAAAAGCTCTTATATCTTGAAAAAAATTGACTAAAAAAATCGAACAGTTTAAACTTGTAGGAAAATTCTTCAGCTACAACCCTGTAACAAAAAGTTTGAAAATGCAAAATTATCACTTTTACCTTCATATGTTTTTAAAAAAAAGGCTAAAATTGAGTCAAAAATACCTTTAAAAGGCCATATGTCCCTGAGAGGTTAAGGACAAAATTTTTCGACAAATTTAAATTTTTTTCATTAAAAGTGTTATAAAATTTTTCTTTCATTTTTTTAAGCAGAAAAAATGAGTTTGGGGAGTGATTCTGGGTCACTTTAGGGTGGTTGCGTGAGCTGCATAAGTACCCACAATTTCAAGGCGTTCGACACTTAGATGAACATAAAGAGACGAAGGAGCTCATTGTTCCGCAACAGATTGAAATGGTCATCAAAAATGTAAATTTCTTGGTGAGGTGGCAAACCAACATAATCCTCTGCATACACAATACCTGTCTCGGCATGGTCAATATTAGTACCAAAATAGCTGGAGTCATGGATAATGACGAATGTGGCGAAGTATTCTAGCAGCAGGCCATTGGTCGCCTGGTTGACTTTCTCCAAAATAGATGTTGAATTGAAATTCTTGACTTGACCTCTAAGAAATTTCAAAATTTAGATAGAAAAAACCCAAGAATTAAATGGATGGGTTTTTAAAGGTGTGATAGTTTGGACTCAGGTTCAATTTAGCCTAATATAATTAGTTATCGCATAAAATTATGGAAAATGAGATACAATTTTCGAAAATTCCTGTTTTTAGACTGAGTTTTTGCTTTTTTAGAAGAATTTTTTTATATTTTTGAAAAACGATCGGCAAAATCGGAATCCTCACGATATTTCCGACCAGACTGTAAAATCAGAACTGGCAAAATTTTTCAAAAATTGGGTTAAAAAAGTGTCGGACCCTAGGTGGGAACGAACTTTTGGAGGTGCCGTTAAATCGAGGTTGACTGTATTATACTTTCATTTTTGGTGAATCTAAATTATAAATAATATCACATTAGTATGCTTTTAATTGAGCCATATGTCTTTTTTACTTATTTCCCATGAGTTCATTTGGCTTACCTATTAAAAAAGGAAGGGATAAATCTTTTTTTGCCTGCTTCTGGCTTTTTTCTGTCCGTTGAATGCTTTTTTCTGTCCGCTTTTTCGAAAATAATTAAAAATAGCCCCAATTTATGATAGTTTTTTATTCTGAGCCGCCCCAGTATTCAAAATTTCCTAAGGAGTCTGAATTTATTTACAGAATTTCGAAAAAATTCTTACCTGTCTAGTTTCGGCCACTTTGCAGAGTCTGGGCAAAAAAATCTCTTGCATGCAACAATTGGTCACATCTCAGCAGCCAAAAATTTTTTCGAAATTCTGTAAATAAATTCAGACTCCTTAGGAAATTTTGTATACCGAAGCGGCTCAGAATAAAAAAAATTATCACAAATTGAGGTTATTTTTAATTATTTTCAAAAAGCGGACAGAAAAAGCATTCAACGGACAGAAAAAAGCCAGAAGCGGACATTTTAAATGCTTGTCCAAAAAGAAGACCTGCGAGGCGGAGATCGTCCTTTAGTATATTTTTCCACAAAATCAGGAAATGTGTTCTGATTACCGTATTTCCTCTAATTATGCCCCGGGCTAAATATTTCGGATGCCTAAAAATCTTGAAATTGTTAATCGAAAATAGCCCTAACTCTGTAATTCTAGTGAGAAAAACAAGGGGAGGGGGCTTAATTACAAGGGGGGATAGTTAGAGGAAATACGGTAACTATATTGTTTGGTGCAAAATTAAATTACGGATACAGTCAAACCTGGATATAAGGCCATCTCGCGACCGATTCAGTTGGCCAGCAAAAAAAGAAACTAGCCAAAGTTTACCCCCTATATAAGGCCACATCCGATATAAGGCCACCTTTGGCCGGTAGGTCCCCAGGGTGGCCTTATATCCAGATTTGACTGTAGTTGAAATTTGTTTTGACTACCAATAAGTTGATTTATAAGTTTTGACTACAGTCGAACCTGGATATAAGGCCAACCCTGGGGCTGGCCAAAGGTGTCCTTATATCAGGGTGGCCTTATATCCAGGTTCGACTGTACCAATAAGTTGATTTCTGTCAAACCTTATACCTCACTTTTGATCAATTATTAGGCAAATAAGATTTTTGGAATAAATATTAGAAGCACGATTTTTGCTTGGTCGGTCTAGGACTCTTTTATTTAATTGGGATCAAAGCAAATAATAAATAGGCATACCATCCAATTCAATAGCATAAACAACTCACTTCACAACTTCTTTGAGCATGTCCACATTTTCTGCGAAATAGTCATTGGCTTTTGTGGTTCGGACCATTGTGTAAGGGATTTCTCGTATCTTACCAGGAAGAGATCTAATCCCTTGTGAGCCTTGATCTCAACACTGTTGTTGCTTCGGCCAAAGCTGTGGTACTCACTACTCGTTTTGAAAGTTTTAGAGACAAGCAGCTGGTGCATCATGCTAAATTTAGGGATGAATTTTTAGGTAGGAATACTGGGAAATACTTTTTAGGTCCCAATTTGTTTGCTGCCAACGATGCAGTGTAGGAGATCAAGCCATGATGGGAATAGGTGATTCCTTCGGCAGGTGTAGTGATTGAGCTCAGGATGGCGTCTTTGATCCTATCTGGCCAAGAACTTTCCTGAAGTAAAAAGTTTTGATTGAAGTTTAAATTAAAGGCACACCAGTTCTTTTGTTGTCCATGTGGAGGTGAAAACATAAATAGCAGTACCCATTTCGTCTAAATAAGACATCTCCGAGTCGAGCACAACCTTGTCTTTGCGGTGGAGCAATTGGGCACAAAACCCTCCGATAAGCTGCTGAAATAAAATTGATTAATTTCATATGAACTCTACAAAGATATTTTCATATTACTATATTACCACAAAGATTATCACTCATAAACGGGGACCGGGCTCAATGCAATCAGTCCTCTAATATAATCTTGCCGAAAACCATAATATGGGTTTTCATTTTCTAATAATTTGTTCATAAATCACTATATTTTTCGCTACAAAATTAGTTTATAGGTTGTAGAAATAGAAATCTCAACAATCTATAAACTCACTTACCGTATTCTTTCTATTAACTCCCCTCTCCCTGGCTCAAAATCGTGTTTGTGGCATTGCGTTTTTGAGCCAATGTTTCAGAACTTTTGTGAGACAAGTTTCCACTCATATGCCAGTGAGATGAGCTACAAAATTAGTGGTAACTTGCCCGGCAGAAGTCAACAAAAACGGGTCAAAAACACAATTCCAAAAAGACGATTTTGAATTAGGGGGATTTAGGTGTGGGAATGAGTTGATAGAGAAAATACGGTATGTGGCAAAAAAGCGGCCGTCTAGCACCAGTAGATGGCGCCTGCGCTTTTAAAGGGCCATTGCCACCTGGTTTTAATTGTCCCCCGCCAATTCAAAAATTTCGCCTGATCATTGAACTTCTGCACGGATTTTTCAGCGTAGTTTCTAACAAAACAAAGTCTAGAATTTGTTTTCAGGTGAAGTTTTGTTAGAAAGCAAGTTAAAAAATCCGTACAAAAGTTCAATAATTGTGAAAATTTTTTTGATTGGCGGGGCACAACCATTTTCATAGACGGCAGTGGTCTTTTAAAATACAACAAACGGTTGAAACTAATACTTCACCCATAATGCTTTTTCTAACAGTATAATTTGAAAATGTGCTCTTGCAAGCCCCTAGTTGAATTTTATTGAAGAAGAAAAACATACCAGTTGGAAGACCTGGCTTCCCACTCTATCCAGCAGTGCCATAATCTCTTCACGCCTCCACCCTTTGGCCACACCGAGAGAGCTCAGGATACACCTTTAATTTTCAGTAATTTTTTCGCATTTAAAATAATACTCACAGCTCTTCACTGTCGAATCTGTTCATTGGCAGTTCCAAATCATTGCCTATTACCACCATCAAGTCATTCATAGATTTGAAGACCTGTGCACTCAGCTTCTTTCGGATCCCTAAAAGAATACCACTGATCGGTAATAATAACAAAAAGTTACTGATAGTCTTTTCCTTGATCTTGCTGAGTGCGTCTTCCGGCTGGAGTTGGATCATTTTGAGTCTGAACTCTGAAATAATGGTTGTCAACTAAAGGAAAGAAGTGTTTAACCTACTCTCTTTCTTGCTTCTCCACACTTCATATCCGGGGGTAGCAACACTAAAGGAATGTATATGGCTTGTCTCAATTTCTTCAAAGAATGCATTGGTGGATCGCTCAATCTGACTGGTGTTCGGTTGGGGCTGTTCACAGTTTCTGACGACTATTCGGTGGATCGCCTTTAAATATTGGGAGTTGAAAGGTAAAGTACACCGACTTACTTGGATTATCATTCTAGGACTTTGGCGGTCTGAGCACATGCTCTTGAAAGTATTTTTAAAAACACTTCTCGACTGAGTGGCATTGATATTCAGATAGTCTTGAAAACTTCGTTTCAGATCGTCCAACGGTCTATCCACCTCCTTAAATTCATTGAGTATAATTTTGGAGATTTGAATGCTAACACAAACCTGCACGTAAAAAGAAATAAGGCTTAAGTATTTGAGTCGGCTTTCAAAGCTGGACATTGTATTGGCAAGTGAGAGGAAGCCATTCATCACAGTAGATCGCAGCAGGCTTATCGCTGCCATTTCCGGCGAGTCTCTCTGAAATTCTAATGTTAAAAATTTAAAGTGATCAATAATTCTTTGGTATCATTTAGGGTTCCAACAAAATTTTGAGAGAGACTTCTTCAAAGACCTCTGCCTCGCACCTCCCACCTCCATTGTGGCCAAGGCATTAGAGACGGTGACTCTGATAGAATTAGTACGGTAAGATTCGTCCCAGAAAACAATATCAAGAAAGACATCAAGAGGATTGTTTTTGAGCTGCATCTCCGATTACGTATACAGGGATAAATTTGCTAGACAAGATTTCATGTATTATTTTGAGCTATATAAGTGTGAGTCAGTTTGAATAGGTGGAATAAAAAACAGTTTCAACTACTTCAAAGAATATAAACAAAAGGATGGGAGTGCAAACAGCATACCTTATTTCCTCTAACTATCCCCTCCTAATTTAGCCCACTCCTTCTTGTTTTTTGACCAGGATTTTAGAGTTAGGGCCATTTTTCATTTACAATTTCAAAATTTTTAGGCATCAAAAAGTTTAGCCCCCGGGGCTAAATTAGAAGAAATAAGGTAACTAAATTTTGCCACCACCTGATTCCAGCTCGTTAAAAGTTTAAGTATCAATTTCAAAGAGTATTAGTTTTAAAATATCAATGGGCACCGTGCTGAAAACTGAAAATTTCGGTGCGCTGAGCCAAACCCGAAACCGGAATTTTTCGGATTTTCGGCTTGAAAAGCCGAAAAAGCGCACCGAGCCGGCAACCCTAATCGTCTATATTCACCGTTAAAGGACCATGAAACTTGATAAGCACAGCAGTTTGCGGAATTCAAATTCGCGCGGGACCACCTTGATTTTGTCACAATTAGTTTGGCATTTTGAATTTATTTTTTTTGTGTGTTTTTCATTTCTGAGCGTTTCATACGTTGATTTCCCCCTCTCTCTTTTTTGTCTGCTTCTCTGCGTCGATCTCATAAAACGTTTTTAGGCTTATGCTGTGCCACGAACTGATGATCTCAAAAGCGAGGACGTATCGAACGGCCGGAATCGCTGGTTTTTTGGATTAGATAAGTCTTTTTCTTTAGTTTTCGCCGTCGTTTTCTTTGTGGTCCCTTTTAGGTCTCTCAAGTTCGGGGTGCCTATTCTTGGTCCATGAAGATGCAAATTCCTGAAGAACTTTCAGCTGAGAAACATCCTTACTAGGTTCAAATATTTTTCATGTGATGTTTCGTTCGTTTATTTTTGCAATAAAATTTCGTACTTTTTTGTCTCTAATTTATTTTTGTAGCGGATTTTTTCAGGCTTATTTATGAAGCTTTCGACCGTATGAACGCATGGATTTTTGTAGCTTAGCAAAAATTCATATTCCGAAAAAATGGTTTGCATCGTATGTGGTAAAAAGGTTGGAAGTGAAAACGGAGCAAAGATGTCGTTGACAGATCCTCGTCTGGTGGCTTTTAATCCGGCAGCACATATCGATCTTTCCAAAAAACGTCAGCGGGTCTACATCTGCTTTGTTCACTTTGCAGAAGAGGACATTGTCAGAAATGAACTAAACGTTGCCATAGGAATTAGACCAAATACTTTGATACGTCGTCTGGATGGGACAACTGAACCAATTGTTACGTTTGAAGACGTCGAAGTAGTAATTTCCCCCGTCAATAGTATCTTCTTTTTTATCAATTCAACTTAGGAAAACAACGCGATCATTCATGAATACCGATCTATAACAAAGAGAAAGTGTGTTAAAAGGATAATTCCGCCGGGCGAGAACGAGGTTTATAGATTTTACTGTTAGTTGCTCGTCTAGACGTTATTTAGTATATTGGATAGCAAGAGGTTTTTGAATCGGAAGAGGATGAGTTAGAGATCGACAGCCACAAAGAATCTCAGTTCTACATTATCGAAAAAACGCAACTTGAGAAACTTCTTCATAGATGCTTCGATTGTGGTTCAGAGTTGACAACAGTGAATTTTTTTCGGAAAGCCACCAACATTAGTGCTAGGTTCTACTGCTCGATCTGCAAAAACAAGAAATTTTGGTCTGGGCAGACAAAAGTGAAGGGTACAGAACAGTATAAAGGAACGCTTCGTTTGGTAGCAGCTGCATGCATTGCACCTGTAGCATATCCGGTGATTCTTCTAAATATACCTTCATTTCCCGAAAAATAATCGTTACATTGAAGGAGCTGCACGACTTGCTGAAATCTGCTGGGATAGCTGGCTTTTGCAATCCTGTTTACACCCGCATTGCTCGTTCTTTTGCATGGCCAGTAGTTGACGATGTGTATAAACAGCAGGAGAAAGAAATTTTTGAACAAGCGTTAATCAATCCAGTGAAATATAATGAAATAATAGTTATATAGACTTTTTCATCCTGTTTAGGCAGGCTTAGACGTTTCGATGGATGGACAATATGATAGTCCTGGCTACTGCGCGTAACTTTGTTGCGTTGCTTGTCTAGATAATGCGACCAAAAAAGTGATAACATTTTGCTGTCTGAACAAACGTGATACCGGTAATAGGGATGAAAGTCGATTTGGAAAAAGTGCGAAAATTTTAGACGGCGTTTCGAACAGAATGGATACAGGGTGCTTAGAATCACAATGCACTGCTCAATCACTTATGGCACTGCTCAACTCTAAAAGAAGATCCTCAGCTAGTGAAAGAAACGGCCCTCTCGGCACTTTTGCATCTCATAGGAGTACACCACTGGAGACCTGTATGATATGCCGTATAGACACAATAAGCAAAACGGTTTTAGGGAAATATTGTTGAAATTATTGAGGAGCATGCCGACTCTATTTGTGCTATAGAAGATTGGACAAATCGAAGTGTAAGAGCATCATCCATCTCAAAAGGACGATTCAAAGTAGTATAGTATCAGAAAAATAAACCTGTTAGTTGAACACTTATCTAGGACGAGGAATTTTCCGTCGTTTTGGAATGTGCGCATGAGGAGATTGGGAATGTAGCTTCCTTGAAACCTGCTTCAAGTGCATACGGTGTAGTTCTAAAAGCTCTTTCCACCGATCAATTCCTCGGTGACGTTGTCAAAATGAATGGGGATAACAATACCTCATTCGTGGAATGCTTCAACTCAGTAGCTATCAAGTATCGTCCTAAGAGGAAGTTTTAGTAAGATCAATCATACAATAAAACTGGGGGCAGATGTATCTGAAAGTGATGAAGAGGCACATTTGAGTGACTATGACACCGACTCAACTGAAAATGATCATTGTTACGTCTGAGAAGGACAATAAAAGAATTCAAGTCTTACGCATTGTGTTCACTTTTGGCTTATAGACAACCCCGAACTTGAGAGACAAGTAAGAGCAAAACGAGCACCTAAAAGGGACCACAAAGAAAACGACGGCGAAAACTAAAGAAAAAGACTTATCTAATCCAAAAAACCAGCGATTCCGGCCGTTCGATACGTCCTCGCTTTTGAGATCATCAGTTCGTGGCACAGCATAAGCCTAAAAACGTTTTATGAGATCGACGCAGAGAAGCAGACAAAAAGAGAGAGGGGGAAATCAACGTATGAAACGCTCAGAAATGAAAAACACACAAAAAAAAATAAATTCAAAATGCCAAACTAATTGTGACAAAATCAAGGTGGTCCCGCGCGAATTTGAATTCCGCAAACTGCTGTGCTTATCAAGTTTCATGGTCCTTTAAACTTAATTATGACTTTTTCATTCACAGTAACTCATTCAAAATCCAATATGTTTTCTGAATAAAAACTAGTACAGTCAAACCTCTATATAACGGCCCCCTGGAACCAGTTTGGTTGGATTTGACTAAATTATAAGGAGTTATACCCTCTATATAACGGCCCCTCTATGTAACGGCCCCCCAAGGCCGGTCCCCAGCAATGAAAAAACCCTCTATATAACGGCCCCTAACCTGAACACGACCTTTTTCCAGTTGACGTTTTGCTATATTATTTGCGATCATTTGTTCTCATTTGATCTAAATTGTTTTTTTGCATTTTATCTCTTTCCTTTTTAGCTTGTACAATGAGCACTCCGGGTAAACCAGAAAAGCGTCGTGTTCTAACATTGGAAGAAAAGAAGCTTGAAGGAAGCTTCTGAGAAGAAAAGCAATCATGAGCTAGCAAAGGAATTCGGCATCGCAAGGGGTACAATTCATGTACAATTCTTACAATGTCGATGAAGTGGAACAAGTCAAAATTGAGGAGACACCGATCTCTATCTTGGATGCTCAGCGGGCCTTTCGAATTGTCCAACAGTATGTGGAGAAGAATTGTGGCGATCCGGCCATGCTTCGCCTCAGCGATGGTCTCGATGAATTTCTGGATGAGGAGCGCAGGAAGAAGCAAGAGCAAAGCAAATTAATCCATTTCTTCTTGTTTAACCGTTGATTGCGCGTTGTTCGAATGTAGTTGTTATTGCGGGTGTTTAAATAAATGGTTGTTTATGAGTCGGCACTTCAATAATGAGCTAGTTTTGCAAAACCTCTATACAACGGCCCCCTTTACAAACGTTAGTAACATACCCTCTATATAACGGCCCTCTATACAACGGCCCCCCCCCCAAAGGCCGGTCCCTAGGGGGGCCGTTGTATAGAGGTTTGACTGTATATGGATTTGTTAAATTCGAAATTAATAATGTTACTGGGAAACCGAAACCCATACCTTGATTTTTTAGAACATTTACCGTATTTCTTCTAATAAAGCGGCCTTCTTGACTTTGACGACCTATACCGTATTTCCTGTAATTAACGCCCCGCCCTCTTCCCCCGGCCAAAAATTGTGTTTTTGGCGTTGTGTTTTTGACCCATTTTTCGATCACTTCTCTCAGGCAAGTTGCCATCCATTTTGTAGCTCATCTTACTGGCTACAAAATGAGTGGTAACATGCCTAAGAGTAGTCTTCAGAAAGTGGGTCAAAAACACAATGCCAAGAACATGATTTTGAACAAGGGGGCGTTAATTACAGGAAATACGGTATCTGAGCCAGGAAAATATATTTCAAAGCTGTTAATTGCTTTTTCTTGACTCCCGCGTCCTCTACCGATCCTCATTTTCGATTATGGCTGGGCACCCAAAAACTTTGAGATCGACCTAAAATTTTCTCGATTTTCGAGGGTTTGAATAATAAGGCGGTCGGCCGCCTTATTAGAGGATATAATATGTAAGATTAAATACTGACCCTCAACCCTTTAAGAAAAGTGAAAACATTTTTCAGTCAAGAACTCGATATGGTGCACGCCTGCGGACCTGCCGCATGTGTAGCTATATTGACTGTAGACTATATCTAGTCTGACTGTATTTACACTTTGAGAAATTCTATAAGAAAACAGGACTTACTGCAAATATCTGTTCTGCAATTGTCGCAGTAAATGAGCCGATGGACCAATAAGTTTTAGTATTACTAGTGTCTTAGCGCTGAGCAAGGCCATTTTCTCCAAACCGTCTAATGTCTTGTCAAAGACCTGACTCAACTCGCTGGTGAGTTTAGTCACATCCCCAGAAGCTAAAAATGGTTTTTAGTAAAGTGGAATTCTGATAATAACTTACGAACGACCAGCGAGTTCACATTGCTTGGGAGACATAGCAAAGGCAAGAAAAGGAACAGCGTGTTCAGAGCCATCGCTCAACCCAAAATACATTTATTAGATAAGTAACAAATATTATTTTGAAATCTCATTTATAAATAAACAACTGTCTTAAAATATTTTATTAGAAATATATTTTTCCTTTGACAAAAATATATATTTACTATTTATTAGAGGGAGGGGGCGGTTTATTGCACATCCCAATGCGCAAATATTTGTATATGCGAATATTTTGCACACTCAGGTTCGATCCCTCAGTGGGTGCATACATATTTTTTATCACCTTTAATTTACAAGTTTGGTGTTAAAATGGTTCTCAGGCTCTTGGCTACTAAACAAAATCATCACAGCATGATTTCACAACATCTGGAGCTGATTTTTAAGGCTAAGACGTGCTAAATATTCGAAAAACCATCGTTTGATGGTTTTCTTTGACTGGTTTGATTGACATTTTCTGACTTTTTTCTACAAGTCACACTTTCCATATACTAAAATGAGCCTAAGATTCTCGGCTTTTATTTGAGCTATCATACAGAGAAAAAATGAACTCGAGTCATGGTTAAAATTCTAAAAGCATTCAAGAACGCCCAATTCCTTGCCATCCTACTCATGGCTATCCCAAAACTTTTCAGTATTATTTTTGGAACTTACGTTTCTTCGGAATTTTTATTTGCATGATCATTTACAACCTTATCATTTAAAAGGCGTTTGTACTAATGCGCGTATTTTGTTCAGAATTTCACGCTGAACAAGATAGAAAAGAAAAATTCTCTCTAAAAGTGCTACTAGCGGTTCGTTTCAGGGGTCGATTGTATGAAATCGGACAATTTCGGGTTCTTTCAGTAATTTGATTGTATTTTTTCATACGAAAGCAATTTTGCGCATCTGAAACACCTATCTGGTGCAGAAATTAATGAGTTTTCAAATAAATACAAATTGACTCGGGTTAGTGGTCATATAACATGAAAAATACTGCCACTCTCCGAAAATTCAAAAAAGCCCCACTTTCTTGATCACCAATTTCCGAGTGCTCGTTACATAGGGTGTGACTGTATTTTGAGATTTTTAAGACTAACCTTTTCGCCAAATGGAGCAGCGACAAGCTGCACTGTCGTTGACAAGCTGCACTGTCAAGGCTGTACTCAATGGAATCCTTAACTTGAGTAGTCGTCCAATGGAATCCTAAAAATGCATTAAAGGGCCATGTAACTTGATAAGTATGGCAATTTGCGAAATTGGAATTCGCGCGGGAACACCCTAATTTGTTTAATAATATTTTCGAATTATTTTTTGTTTGCATTAAAAAAATTTCAAAATATTGAACGATCTATTAGTCGAGCCTAGCCTTGTCAACTATCTTAGTCAACTATCGTTGCTCTAAATATTTATATTGCAAGATTGTGTTTCATATTGAACAATAAATAAAATTCAAATTTCATCTGCATACAAAAAATAAATTTCAAAATATTATGGACGAAATTAGGGTGGTCCCGCGCGAATTCGAACTCCGCAAATTGCTGTGCTTATCAGGTTGCATGGTCCTTTAAATAATTAATTATGTGTGAAAAATTATTGACAGTTTAACAATTTTCGACATTGGCAATCAAATAACAAAGACAAACAAAGACAACAAAGACAAAGACAATCAAAGACAAACGCTTCTGTAAATCATGCACAACATAAATATGCATTTATCAAAAAGCAGCACACACACACACGTCTTAAAAAGTTAGCAAATAGAGTACTTCTGTGAGTCTCGGAAAGGACCTCATAGCTCACGGCTCATGTTTCGGTTATGTGTGTTTATGAATCCCGCAACATGAAAAGATGCATTTATGAATTTCACCAGAGAGCATAAAGCGAACGCTTTTGTAAATCTCGCGAGTCGCGACAGAAATAAACGCTTTGTCAGCTGTGTAAAGAGTGGATAAGTCATAGAGAGTGACGGTATGGACTGTAGTTTTCTCAGATTTCATAGATTTTGAAATTATTTTGAGAGAGAAATCATCGAAAACTAAATTAAACCATTGTACGGAAATATCAGCAGAAAATAAATCGAGGAATGCTACAGAAATATGAGCGGAAAATATATCGAAAAATGCTGCGGAAATATCAGCGGAAAAAATTCGAAAAGTGCTACGAAAAAATCAGCGGAAAATAAGACCCGCCGTAGGGCGGGCAAGCGCTAGTGTTGATAAAAGTAGATGACTCCTATGCCCTAAAACAATAAAAAAAATCCTAATTTCTATTCTAGAGAATAGAATAGGGCAAGGAAAAAGTAAAAATATTTCAACATAATATTTTTTAACAGTTCTTCTAGAGGATAGGATTTTGGAGATGCATTTTTCAGTTTTTGGAAAACCATTTTTAAACGACTCCTAAGTAATTTTATACGCTTGAAACGATAAGAAACTTATTTTCTGACGTTTTTCCGTATAAAAAATGGAGTTTTTTTTTAAATTTATCACCAAAATATCATTTTTTGACTTGGGGAGCAAGGTAAACCACCAGAGAAGGGTACTTGAATACCCCCTAAGTTGGGTTCGCAGCCCCCGGGGCAATCCCCGTCCCCGAATCCTTCCTTTTTTCGAATCCTTCCCCCGTATCACCTCCCGTGGCTTTTTACAAATCCCCCCTCGTAGACCGAATCCCCCGTTTTTCACGAACCCTACCCTTAAGCTGCTGAAAATATAAAATTTGAACATAGTTTTGAATACTGGGGCCTACGGCGTCAAGAAACTCTGGTATGCATGCTTTTTTCGTGCATCCAGAGTCACTTTCGAGTTATTTGTGTCTAAGGTATCTAGGTGTGTTCATCTCAACTCCAAACCCCCAAGCCCCCGAAGGAGGCTTGGTTGGTTAGAGATGCGCGCACTCATTTACCTTAGACATGATTCAGAGCAAGACTCTTGATCAAAAATGCATGTAGAGTCTCTCTTTGCCCAGCACCAGTGATCAAAACGTGGTAGAACACCCTTATAGGAGGTGGTTTACCCTGGTCCCCATGGCAAAAATTACTTGGGAGTCGTTTAAACAGGTTTTTTAAATAAGTAAACATGCCCTCCCCCCCTATACAAAGTAAATTGGTCATGGTGAACTACCCATAGTAAAGCATTCTTCTCCTGATTGATCACCGGAGCTAGGCAAAAGCATCTCTGAGTGCACTTTTTGATCAAAAGTACTTCTTGGAATCATGTCTAAGGAAAGCATCTATAACTCCTATATCTACGATTTTAAGCCAAAATTTTATGAGGGAGTCAAGCCAGAATTATCCTTTCACTCTTTTGAACCTAATGCTAAAAATTTCGGTCAATAGAGTTTCTACAAGGGTGTGTAAGTTCTCAAGGCTAGAAACTTTTAGGATTATGTGTTGTCATTTTGTAGAGTCTATGGAGAAAAAATTGATTTTGCAATTTTTAAATACTGCTTACTTGAAGTTAAGGCACTAGATCTGTGTTGAGGCATTTGGACACATACACTATTGAACATTTTTCTTTTAAGCTTAGAAAATTCGCCACATCAAAAATTGATTCAGATGGTCTATCCATATTGCGTAATCTTAAAATTATCAAAGATTAATCTTCGGCGTTACAATACTGATATGTTAATTTTTTAATTAAATATTGAAAGTGATTCAGATTGAATTTGAATTGAAGATTGAAACTTTTTTTCTCAATATTTTTTGGGGAAAAACTTGCATATACCGTATTTCCTCTAACACTACGTATCCAATGACGCGGCAAAAGTCGCAGTCACAGTCGCAGTCACAGTACCAGTGCGTGTCCAATGACGCGGCAAAAAAGTCGCAGTCGCAGTCACAGTCGCAGTCACAGTTGCAGTCACAGTCACAGTGTGTGTCCGATGACGCGGCAAAAAAGTCGCACTGTTAGTGTGTGTCCAATGACGCGGAAAAAAAGTCGCAGTCACAGTATGTGTCCAGTGATACTACGAAATTGTTGGGCACATAACATTGATCAACGTATCTCCTACTGTGATATTCTCCTGTAATATGTAACAAACTCAGATCCAAATAAAACCAAGACTATCTTTATTTTCCGACGAACAAATAACAACAAAGCTAAATACCATCCCCGAACTCAAACTCATACAACAGCTGCTCTATTTGAATTGAGGCCTGCCTTCTTTTTCTCGGATCCATGCGCTCAAGTGCTTTGGCAACGCGCTTCCCAAACAGTTCCTCCTCAGTGTCTCCTCTGATCGGTTTGTCGAGAACTGCAAGCAGCTTTGAATCGAAATCATCATCGTCAGTTTATTTCGCTTCTTTTTCGGAGCAGTACTTGGAATTGGAGAAGTGAAGTCGGCCAGGCTCTGCAACTGCTCTTCGACCCCCTTTCCAGCAACAGGTGTATCTAAAATAAAAGTCTGTATTTTAAGAGAGCTGCAATAAAAAAAGTTTATTACCTTCTGACTTAAATCTTGTGAGGATTGGTGTGCTGATAGGCTCGTCTGTGATATTAAGGAATTTCTCCGCCTCTTTCAAAGACGATGTGTGACTGAAAGAAATAAAGTAAGATCATGTAAATTAAGAGCATATATATTTCGTCTGTCTTTAAATACTTGCCTGGGTCTCTCCTCAAGATGCACGTCCAAGAAACTCATGCTGGCGAAGAAAGTCCACTTGTTAATATCGGCACCGCTGCCACTCGGTAGTTTCTTCTTCTCCTTTGCATATCGATCACGAAGTTGCTTCCAGGCTTTGCTTGCCGCTTCACCATCTGTAAAATACAAATGCACCACATATAGCTTCGAAGAAATTGAAAATACGAGTTTTAGAGTGTGAAGCAAAAGTCCAAAGAAAATCAAAAAAATTATCCTAAAACCATTTTGACGTGAAACTCTGTCTTTTCTAGTCAAACTAACATATCTGACGCCGGATTCGTGTTTAGCGTAGTCAAATTGCTTATAAAAATGCTCTTTAAAGTAGAAATATACTTTCAAATTTTGAATTCCGCTCAAGACAATAAATATTTAAATTAAAAAATTTTATATTTTTTTAAGGATTCAAATACTTTTCGTATCAGAATCCTTGCAAGTTCCGAGAAATAAAATTATGAAAAAATTTCATAAAATTTGGAAAAAATAATAGTTGGATTTAGCGATAGGTCAAACTAAGGAAGTGCTCTTACACCAGTAGGCTCTAGACCAATAACTGCATATAAATTAGTAAATTGTTTCAGACGAGAGCTTTATCCATTTGGCGTCAAAGTTTCTATTATTGAACCAGGCTTTCATCGCACAGCAATCACTAAAGATAAATTTTGGATAGATTTGTTTACTAAAGCTTGGAAAAAAGCTCCGGAATCAGTTAAGAAGGAATATGGAGGCATGGATTTTCTCACTAAATGTATTTTTTCTAATGCTGGTTACTCTGAATTTGAAATAAAATATTTAGACCACTTACTGCTTAGTAAGCTGTTGAATTCGCCAGTGAACTCAAAAAACATAGATCACGTGGTAGAGGCTTACTTTGAAGCAATATCTGCTGCTTACCCTAAAAATCGCTACCCTCTGGGGAAAGATGCTCGATTTTTGTGAGTTTTCACTACCTTTTTTAAATTCAAAAAATATATTTGTTGGTTTTTCAGTTGGATTCCTCTATCAAACATGTTTGCTTGGATACAAGATCCAGTTATTCGTTTGTTTTTTCGCGCATTTGAAAGCAAAGCCAAGAAGAATTTCATAAAGACCAAGATTTGAAATGATTGTTTTTTGCTATTTTTTGACTAAGATTGTCTTGAAGATTCTGGGGTATCGACGTTATGTACCTTTTGTCCCATTTTGGAGCTACCCTAAATTCTAACAACTTAGACCGTAGGCTTAGGGGTAGGCCAGCGTATGTTGGGACATACTAATAAATGCCTTACGAACTTTTCGCGGGGCAATCTGGGACTGGGACTAACATTCGGGTGCTTTTTATAAGGTTTATTTATTAGGTTTTATGAGACAAAAGGTACATAACGCCAACGCACCAAAATCTCAAGTAATTGAAGTGGGGGAGGAATAAACTGGGCCATTTCAAACTGGGCCAATTCAAACTGGGACATATTCAAACTGGGCCAATGCAAATTGGGCACAGTATTGAGTCAGCGGTACGTGACGATTCATCACCAGGCCGATTCATCACCTCGGGACGATTCATCACCTTCCACAAAAGGGGACGATTCATCACCTCCCATAAAAAAGGGACGATTCATCACCTTCCACAGAAAGGGGACGATTCATCACCTTCAACAGAAAGGGACGATTCATCACCTTCCACAGAAAGGGGACGATTCATCACCAATTTACAAATTTTAAATTTATTGAGTAAACATAACAACAAAAGCAACAAAATTTCATGACACGTGTGAGGTAAAGTTAAATCAAACAAAAATTTCCAACATGTGAGACTAATGATCCATTAAGATATTGTACGCCAGGCCGCGGAGATGTTCCATCAGATTTGGTCCCGCTTGATTTCTACCCTGCTACCCGCCCTGAGCTCTCACCTACTCCGCTACCACGAGTCTCGCTTGATATTGGATAAATAGTCGTTATCATAGTCGGTGTTGTGGTCTCGCTGAATCCTCTTCAAGTCTTGCAGAAGGCGGCCAATGGTCGGATGATCCACTGCCGAAGCGTTCTGAAGACGGCGATGAGCTGCTTCTGCGAAGTTATTCGTCCTATCTTCACCAGCAAGCGTCCTGTCATAGCAGCTCCACCACGCGATCGAAAGGAAGGAGCTCGTCTGGCAGTTCCTATATCAAGGTGGTTTTACCACAAGTTCCTAAGAAAAAAGCGCTTGCGGAACCTGCGCTGCACCCAGATCGGCTGCATTTCGAAGGAGGAGAATAAAAGCGTCTTGATCTATGCCCATAGCTCGCGTCAACTGATCGACTTGCCTACCGCAATTAAGTTCGTTAATATCCATTTCACCTGAAAGCAAAACAATAAAGCAGGGGAAGATGAAAACAAAGAAACACAAAAAATGAGAAGAGAGTGAATGAATTTGTTGAACCAGCTATCAAACATTGCTGTAAAATTTTTACATTTTTTGTGTCAAGACAACTCATAATTTATGGAAGGTAATGAATCGAACCCTTTTTGTTGAAGGTGATAAATCCTCTCCTTTTTGTGGAAGGTGATGAAACACCCCCTTTTGTGGAAGGTGATGAATCGTCCCATTTTTGTGGAAGGTGATGAATCGTCCCTTTTTATGGGAGGTGATGAATCGTCCCGAGGTGATGAATCGGCCTGGTGATGAATCTTCCGTGACCGTTGAGTCAGATAAAATTTTTATTACAGGAAATACGGTAATTCGTTAAACTAAAGTTTATATAAAGCCCCTAGTGACCGACCTCCAGTGGCGTTATATCGGGGTGCCATTATATCAAAATTTAGACTGTACCGATTGTAGGAAATCCCAATCGTTCTCAACACGGAGTGATGTAATTTTTTTCCAGGGTTTTTTTTGAGGTCAACATTAATTATTATTTTCGTATCTGCGCTTCCTCTTCAATAAGCGCCCTCTCCGCACTAAAAAGTTAAAAAAAACGCCATGTGGCTTTCACTAGAGAGAATGCGATGCTACTAGAATATTCCCCTGCCAAAAAAGCTACTGGAATATACCCTCCCCATTAATTTTGGATGGTACCTAAAACCACCATTTTGAAAAAAATTGTACAAAAGCCCTTGTTAGTAATGGCCAGGCCCTGGGTTTAAACCTTAGCCTACGGGTCTAAGCCAAAGCCTTAATCCTAATTTTTGGGTGGGGTATATAAATATATAAATAATACAAATTTGGCCCAGTTGGCCCATTGGCCCATAAATTGGCCCACTTTGAATTGGCCCAGTTTGCATTGGCCCAATTTCAAACTGGCCCAGTTTGAAAATGGCCCAGTTTAAAATGGCCCAATTTGCATTGGCCGAGTTTGAAATGGCCAAGTTTGAAATGGGCCCAGTTTGGATTGGCCCAGTTTGAAATGGCCCAGTTTACTCCTCCCCATTGAAGTGTGCATTTATCAAATAAATGGAGCGACTATCGATTACCGACCCTCAACAAAAAAATTAAATTTTTATTAAAAATTGTAATTTTTTTAAGAATTTTTTTTTAAAAGTCACCCTAATACCAAAATGATGTCCTGGATCAGAATCCGTTAAAATCATCAAAATCCGTTGAGATCAGATCAAAATAAATTTTATGAACTGAGATATCTACAAAAGTAGTTACGTAGTGCATGATTTCGGACTTATCTACTCAAAATTTCGATATCTTAGCTCATGAAATTTATTTTGATCTGATCTCATCGGATTCAGGACGACATTTCAGTATAGGAGAGATCTTGCCGGAAAACGGAAACTTGGCACCTAAAACTCGGCACCGTAAAAATTCTGGGAAAAAATTAAACAGAATGGTATGTTTGGCCGCTTCGCGGCCAAAGACCAACACACACTTAGTTGGTCTTCTTGCAACAAATATTGCAAGTCTTTTTGTATATATGCGGTTGGGGGATGTATTTTAGGAGCCAGAACGCTGCACCATCATTACTTGGCACTGTTGCTGTTTAAGCCACCCCTTGGAAGGAGAGCGCATCCTTACAAAACAAGATAATTTTTTCAAGATCCTGCTTCTCGATACTGAAATTGTGATATGTTTAGTAGATGCCTTACATATCTCACAGGCACCTCTCCCAGCTGATGCGAATTGCGGGCGACTGGAGCGAAGATCCTGAGCAACAGAGTAGATTTTGTTAACATCTATCATATAATGATATCACAAAAAGTATTTCGGACACTCCAGGCACTCAGAAATTTGAAAAATATGGCCTTAATTCTTATTTCGGAATTTCACACTTTGTCTTTCCTATTTTATGTGGACGCACATAACATTAATTAGTTGGTCTTCTTGCGACAAATATTGCGAGTCTTTTTTCATTGATTGATTTGCTTTAGTAAGGCTGAAAGAATTCAACGTTAAAGTGGTTGCCCGCCCAATTCAAAGTATTAGTCAACAAAAAGAGTAAGAATGAACCACACCCAAGTAAAACTTGATCATTTCATTACCAAACTGGTAACTTTAAATTTATATTTTTAGTCATTTCTTGCATTAACCAATGTGATTGCAAATGTCTATTTCCGTTATTCTAAATGCGCTACTTCTAGTTAAACTGTTTAGTGTCGCAAATTCATTAAATTGCTATCATTGCAGTCATACAAATACTGTCCAAGCACGACAAAAGATTTATGACCGTGTAGAAACTTCGCCACAGTTGTGCGATGAGGTTGATTATTGTCAAGGTAAGTCAGACTGCACAAACTCCACCTTTTCAGAATATATAGATAAAAGGTACATCACTACAGATACAGTCAAGTCTCGATATAGAGGCACCTTCTTAAGTGCGTTCCCGCTTATTTTCCGACTTTTTTATCTTTTTTTTTTTGGTTTTTCGCTAAACCTGATTCGTCAGTTTACAACCTGCTGGTATTTCCGGCATAATTGTTGCCAACTACAGCGAGGACTGGTGAAATCATAATCCTTGCGACTGACGAATCAAATTCAGCAAAATTATTACAAATTTGAGTTAAAACAGCGCTGGACCCTGGGCAGGAACAAATTTGAAGAAGGTATCACTATACTGCGACTCGACTGTATCTAATCAGTCAGAAAAATTATCGAAAAACACCTTTTCATTTTTCGTGGGGTATAAAAGTTACTTTGAAGACATTTTAACAAGGCTCACACTGTACCGAAAAACAAGTGTATCCGGTCGCTCGTATACCGCTGAAGAATTGTTTAGGCGTTAACCCAGAATCCGAAACCCAAATCACTGTAATTTAGTTCAGGCAAATGGTGTGTTCAGAAACTGGACGGCTCAAATGTGACCTTCAGCTGTGCTGAGTGGGCTATCCTAAGCGATGAAATATGGGACAGATCTATAGACTCCCAATGCAGAGCTTTCTTTGGACATGACGGTGTTGTGCATGCAGTCTGTTACTGCCGCAGCGAGGACTATTGCAATAGAGCGCATTCTAAGAACAGTAATTCTGTGCAAATTTATACATTTTTATCAGTTTATTGATCGTATTTTTTTCAATGTCCATCTGACTTAGCGACATTTAAAAGAAGATGAAAAATTACCTGCACACGGCAAAGAATTATGCTATTATAAAACATATAATTTAAAGAACCTCATGGAAAACACAATTCAACTGCAAAAGTGATGACAAACTCAACAAAGAATAAAAAACCTCGGTTTCATAAAAGAGCAAATGATGCACTAAGTTTATTGTCCTACAGCACAAAGTAACAACCCAACCCAAGAGAAAACAGACAACATCAAGGGTAGTTATCTCCTGACATGACAACAAATCAGGAATTCGGCTTAACTGTCGTGGAAGAAGACTCGATATCTTTGGACTTTTGCTTAGCGGCTTGCTGATCTCTTTGCTTCTGTTTGAGCTCCTGTTTCAGCTTCTTTGCTACCTCTTGCTCTTCTTTCTGCTTCTGTTTTCTGACCTTTTCCTAGAATAAAAAATTCTTAATAGCTGGGAGCTTTCACAATAAATCGGCAACTTACAGCTTCTTTATCCTGAGCTAACTTCAGCTTTTGCTCCATTTCCTTAATGAGAATCTCCCTGTCAACTAGCTTGACACAGGTTTCATCAAAAGATCGATCTTCTAATCGCACACCCAGTTGCGGAAGAACCTTGTCTCGCAGATTGTCACATTCCTGGAAATTGCAGAGTATAAAACTTGTATGAAATTTTGAAGTGATGAATTTTAGTAACCTCAAGGATGTTGATATTCTTATGCTCCTTTGCCATCACACGGACATTTTTTCGGAAATCAGACAGGGCATAGAGATAAGGCATAATAAGTTCTTCTCTATCTTCTGTTGAATTCCCACTGGAATTTAGTAATTAGGAATGTTTTGCAGTTGATTTATAAAGAAAAGTTACTTCTGATCGGTTGGGAAACCAAGAGGATAATTTTCTGGAATAGCTCCAAACATTCTCAAAAGACTCGATATGTACTCAGCAATATTTTTTAAGAGGCTGCAATTAGGTAGGACTCCGGCCATTTCCTAAAACCAATGAAATACTATGAGAAGAATTCTCCACAAATTTATGACTTCAAAGATCTCAGATTTGTCTTTATACAACATGGTTCAACACCTGCACTGCCCGAATGCAAATACAAATGTCTTTCATATTAGCATGACTAAATTCATCATTGACCATAAGTCGGACCAAGAATGTATATACGATCGGTAATATTATAGATCACCTTATCTCTGATGTAGACATTAGACAGAGAGATAATTTCACGCATCTTTTCAACTACTGTCCTCGTATCGATAGAATCACACAGAGCTGCATGTATACCACACTTTAGCTTTTGGAACTGGGCCAGCACGTGTAGCTCTTCCTTGCTGTACTTCTTGTAATACTGAAACAGAGAAAATTAATTATCGTATAGACACCGCGACTATAGACACCGAATACCGACTACCATTGTATACGCATACGCGTATACAATACGCATACACGTCTACAATAAATCACCGCCTCCGACTACTATGCCAAAACAAATACCGTAAATCCTCTAATAGAGCCCCCAGGGGCTTTATTTTTCAATCCCTGAAAAATCTTGAGATTGTCAATCAAAAATGGTGCTAACTCTGAAACTCTAGTCAAAAATCGAGGGGGGGGGCTCTATTAGAGAGGGGGCTCTATTAGAGGATTTACGGTACCGTATTTTCTCTAATAAAAGACCTTCCCCTTGAGGATGAATGATATAAATATGAAGCGGCCTTTTGTTAGAAAAAATATTTCCCGAAAGATTTAGACAAATTGATTTAAGCGATTATCCCAGTTTTTGAGGAAAGCACTGCTGCTCCCAGAATTTATCCTTTTCCTTTTTTGGGTATGTTACCTCACGAATACCCACTTACTTTCAATTACTTACATCAGACTCGTCAGAACATGAAGTAAGATGCTTTCGGATGTAATCCTTGACAGTCAAGAAGAATTCATTGCAAAAGTTTTCGAATTGAACCACCCTCTCCATAGTGTTGATGCTGAAAAGAAACGTTAAAACAGCAATTGATGATTCAAAGAAAGGTAGGACCTATAGTCGAGCACGTCCGTCCATGTATGCATAAGAAAAAGTATTCTTAGCTGCCGGGATGTGTAAGTTTTCAAAGCATCCTTGATCGAAATGAAATTTTTCAGACTTTTTGACATCTTTGAGCCAGCGATTCTCAGTGTACCACAATGCAAGAAGTAATTGACCCAATGAGAACTGTCGAAGAAGGCCTCACACTAAATAATGAGCAAGGTTATCTCAGTCGATATCCATAGAATGCCTAGCCTCTACAGTCAACTCTCGATATAACTACAAAATTTCATCTGTCATCAGGTCCATTTTCCCACATAATAAGAAGGCGTAATTATACCAGAGCTGACTGTTTTTATAGGACCGACGCTATTGACGAGAATAAGAATTGCTTACAATGGGTAGGTAGGTAAACTATTATTCCGTCATGCACTACACTCCTTCGAGTGTTTAAAGAATTACATGAATTACATAACAGAGTAAAAGACGAATGAGTATTGTAACCGGTCAATTCAAATTTAAGCGATCCAGATTATCGTCAATGACGGCAGTACCTTTTCCTTATCAAACACTGAATGAAGATCTCAGAAGTGTCTTTTTAGCAACATGCAACAACTCAACCGTCGGAGTTTTCATAATTAGCATGACTTACTCATCACAGATCAATGCTACAATAGTTCAAATGATTGCCAAATCAAAATTACCTGAGCGATTTCATTGTCATGATGAGGAAACTTGAGATCAAAACACCAGCGTGAATGTCTAGTTTATCACCCAACACAGCCGTACTCATTGCAGAACACTCGATGTGCCAACCAGGACGCCCATTACCCCAAGGACTAGACCAGAAGGGCTCACCCTCTTTCGAAGACTTCCAAAGGGCAAAATCAGAGGGCGACTTTTTTTCCTAAAAATAATGGTAAAACCATAAATGTAAAAGGGACAAACAAACCTGCAACTTGTCCGCACCTAGACTAAGCTCTCCTTCACTTTCCTTCAAATGCTTATCAGCTGATTCTTGATCCCCAAAAGCCTCGTAAACTAGTTTTGCATAGTAGTGCTTGGGACTAGCTTCAAAAGCCGCTGTATCGAAGTAGACCTTCAATTTTGATAAACACATTAGACAAACCAATTAACAGATGAAGGCTTACCGATCCTTCACTAGTAGGATAAGCATAACCATTGTTGATTATTCCTTCCACGTACTGAATTATTTCAGGCACATACTCTCCAACTCTAGTTAACACATCTGGAGGAAGAACATTCAATGTAGTCATATCTTGCAGAAAGTCATTCTCGAATCTGAAATAAACCAAAGTCTATTTTCGACAAAAATTTTACAAGTCTAACAGGGCTGTACCGGATACCAAAAAATATCGGATCGGATATCGGATACCGGATATGGAAAAATATCGGATCGGATATCGGATACCGGATATGAAAAAGTGCCGGATATCGGTTATCGGATATCGGATTTCGGATATTTTTGATGAAATTTTGAAAAACAAATTGAAAATTTTTTCTAAATTTCAAAAAAGTTTTAAAAAAATTTTTCCGAAAATTGGCCATTTTTTCGGATATCGGATACCGGATATCGGATGTCAAAAAGTGCCGGATATCGGATATCGGATGTCGGATATCGGATATCCGGTACAGCCCTGAAGTCTAAACACTAACTTCCTAGCCAATTTAGAAAAAACACTGTGCTCCTTGACTGTCGAACCCAGCTCATTGTCCAGCCATTCAGATATAATGTCCTTTGTGTTGCTCAAAATTTCATAGGCCCCTCTCCCAATGGTTTCAGAATTGTTTAGCTCAGAGTCAAGTGAACTTAAGTCGCTCTCAACCTTGGTAATTGCAGTGTGAGCTTTCTCTGCCTAAAAGCATCATATAAAACCATTCATAAAATTCAAACCCCTACCATTTCATCGAGCATCTTTTTCTTATCGGCATCTGTTTCCGTCCCCACCTTCGTTTTGAAAATTTTTAGTGCTTCGACTGCATCCTTGGCTACTCGATTGAAATTTTTACCATGCATGAGCACATACTCGTCATAAAGAAAATTTTGACGTGCTCTGTAAAAGTTTATCGAAATATTTATGTTGTTATTACTTTCCTCTCTTTATATGGAACTTTAACGCATACAGTCGACTCGGTCAGCAGTAGATTGAGCCATTTAAGACTGATTTTATAGATGACTTTATAATAGACTCATTCATAGTATGGCGGGTAAGTTAATTGAGTGTTCAACTTGATATTGCTCAACCTACCACTGCCTGTTGACTCTCTCAATAATATCGCCCAGAAAAGTTTGTACCACCGCTGGGTCATTTTTTTGACTTCATGTTGAAAATACAATAAAAATTTGGTTTACCCGCTAGTTTCAGCCTCCACCCTTGTCGTTCAAAAAGAGACTGTCGTTTTGGACCAGTTTCGGAATTCACACCCCAGTCAATTTCGGTATACACAGTCAAAATTCAGCTTGGGGGATCAAGGCAAAAACTTTTAAATTATTTTCGTAAAATTTTTTTTTATAAGATTGTTTTTTGTAAAAAAAATTAAAGTTTGTCACAAAAATATTAAATAGAAATTGTCTTGGTCCCCTAAGTGATTTTTGACTGGGGTGCACATACCAAAACTGACTTAGGAGTGAATTCCGAAATTTAGCCGTCGTTTTTATCATAATAATTACGGTAATCAAGTTGAGAAACCAGCGGCGAACGATCTTTTATTGAGAGCGTCGGCTGTGTGAATCTCAGAAGTGTCTTTTATGCAACATGCAGTAACTCAACCGTCGGAGTCTTCATAATTAGCATGACTTAGTCATCACAGATTAACACAACACAATTATCAGCCAAGAAAATTTTTCAAACTAGCAAAACGCATACCTTTTAATGATTTTGTCATCTATATCAGTAATGTTCATCACATAAAGCACATCATAGTTGAAATAATTTGAAAGTACACGACGGAGGATGTCAAACGATAAGTAAGCTCTGGCATGTCCCATGTGAGCGGCATCATATACTGTTGGCCCGCAAATGTAGAATTTCACCTGCAGATCAAAAGAAGGTAAACCACACGATCTATTTACAGTATTATTTCTAACCTGATTTCCGTTGATCGGCTCAAACACATCCTTATTTCTGGTCAAGCTGTTGTAAAGATGCAGCTGCGGATTCTTGTTGCCATTGGTATGTGGAGTCCACTTCGCTTGAGCCCTTTTCGCTAAATTTTTGCTTTATGATAAGCCAAAAAAATTTTATAACACTAACCATAACCACCTTCAACATTGGCTGCAGAGGAAGAAGTCGGCTTCGATGCCATAATATCAGTGCTTGTATTCCGATATATGAAGAACTTTCGTCGATAATCTAAAAATTGACACATTCAGACCAAACATCAATTTGTTAGAACTCCGAGCTTGAGTTGGTTTAAAAAATAAATGAACCCAAAGAGAACTCACACAAATGAAAGAGAATTTTAGCTAGCCTACTAAGCATGGTAGGGATGATTGGCAGAAAAAATGAAGAACGTGAATACATGACTGACACCTATCTTTTAGCGGAAAATATTTTTCTGTAGAGTGTCAATAATCAGCAAACCATTTAAAGGCGTGGGAAAAGAGGAAATCAGGAAAGAAAACCCCCAAAAAAACGTTGTTTAACAAGCAAAAATAAATAAAAGGGCTCATGATGCAATTTTCGTGAGCATATTGCACGTGTTTTTACTCCACCCATTTCCCTGACTAATTTCGCTCCTTCACCATCAATATCACAAACGGATAAATAAGGAACAAATAATTGGCACCCAAACAGCAACACCTGTCATTCAGTTTACTTACTGACCACATAAAGACATTTGTGACCAAGGAGTCTATACAATTTGGGAGAAAATGCGGGGTCTTTTTATTTAATATAGTTTCTGTAAGACCACAATTATTTTCACCGTGTGACCCATAATTTAGGCCACATTATTCGTAGAAAGTTCGACGGAAAAGGACACGCAATCTTAAAAATACAAAGACCTCAAAATGACCCGTTTCTAGAGGGTGGACCACATAGCTTTATGCAAAAAACCTCAACCGCAAGAAAGGTCACCTGAGATTGAATGATCACAAAAGGCCAATAATTCTTGAAATTTTGATAATTTTAAAAGCCTGTGACGGCAAAAGATTAATTGAGCTCATACATCTTACTTTTAAGAAATGTGAAAATAGTGGAATGGACCTGTTTGCAACTACGAAGTCAGCAAAAGTTATACGATTCATATTCAGGGAAGAAAGTCATAGAGAAGACACATTCGGGGGAGGGGGGTGTGTGGTAGGTCATAGGGGTAATTAACAAACCCCCCCCCCCCCGGCCGCAGGCCGCCCCGAATTGTAAAGGTTTATATAAATTCAGTCAAAAGAAACATAACTTTTTGTTTTTAAGCCACTAGTCAAAGTCACTTACCAAATTTCTTCTCGACTGGTCTTGATCCAAAATTTGCAACAGAAATCACAAGAGTTCCAGAAAATCGATCTAATCCAATAAGGTTTTGATGCACGGATCGCAAAGACGAGAAAGAACCAAGAAATCTAGCAGCAATAACCGGTTTTCCCGAAAAGGCAAAAGATTTGACTAGCAACAGATTGACACTAAAAAAACAACATTGGAGTGAAATTCGTGATCATCAATTGAAAGAACATACGAATAACCGAAAAACATTTATCCAACGCAACAATTTATGGGGAACAGCATGAAAAAACGGCAGCTTGCCACCACCAAATTGGCGGCTTTTTGCAGTTTGCGCCAAATTGATTTTCTTCGAAAGCAATTTTTACGAAGTACTTTTTCGAACGCTGTTTTTCTAATTTTACCGTCGGGTATCTGGTTGCGGGATTTAGCAAACGTTTATGTCGACTGCAAATTCGGTCAAAAGATCTATATACCTAAAAGTTCAAGCAGAAGTGTTTTCGAGCACTACCATATATGCTACCGGTATATGCACAATTCACCCTTATCTTATGCTTAGCTTTTCTTCTTTTTGTGGAACTTTTTCTGATGTCAAAATCTCTGTTTTGTTTTGGTAATTTTCGAACTTTGGATCAAATTACGTGATTATTGCAAAATTTTCATTTGCAAACGCCAATATTCTTAGATAAAATTTCTAGGTAGGTAACTATGACGGAGTGCTCTTCGTGCACCGCTGATTGCACTCCTCTTCTTTTCAATGCAGCCAAGGACGGGAATATTGAGCGGATCAAGATGGTAGTGTCCGGCATGTCCGAGCATGAAATCAAGCAGACACTCAACGATCCGCTTGGTACTGGGCACACTCCGCTGATCATAGCTTCGAGGAATGGACACAGCAAATGTGTGGAATACTTGGTAAATGGTTTCCATTTTCTCGTACAACCGTCATTCTTTGTTTTTATTTTCAGCTCTCAATTGGTGCTGATCCAACGTATATGGAACAGTCAGTTTCGATGGTGACATTATATGTAAGTGAACTTTTTTTTGTCGAAACCATTATTTTTGTAATTTTAGCCCGTGTTCCTCCACTTTGGGCCGCTTCCGCAGCTGGACATTTAGAAACTTGCAAGGTTCTTGTCCGGAGTGGGGTGGATGTTAATTTACCAAGCAGCACTAATAGTACACCCCTTCGAGGAGCTTGCTATGATGGGCACCTAGAGATTGGTTCTTATTTCACTTCTCAATCCAACAATATAATAAACTTATCGGAATTTTCAGTCCGTTTCTTGGTCACAAATGGAGCAAATATTGAGACGCCAAATCGTCATGGTCACACACCACTCATGATTTCTTGCTATCGTAGCAAAGTTGAACTGGTTAAATACTTAATCTTGCTGGGTGTGGATGTAAATGCAAGAGGTGTCAAAGGTAATTCTTTTAATGAGCTATTATTATTTTAAACTGCTTTTACTGGACAGTTTCAATCCGATATGTTTTCAGGCAACACCGCTCTCCATGATGCAGCCGAAGTTGGCAATAAAGAGATTGTAGAAATGCTGCTGAAAGCAGGTACAGTGAATAATTCAATAGTAATACTGACCGTTTTTCACCTTTCAATTTATAGGTGCCAGAAGTCAACCCGGTAATTTTTTTTTGCCGTAGTTACGTTCGGGTCACACTTCCTAATCCACCCCTGAATGCACGTGAAACTTTTTTGGAGTACGCTTGTCTTGGTTCAGAATCTCTTTCGGAATATATTTTTTCAAAGTCTTAAGGTGGGGACGCTGGACTCCATAAAAGTTTTTTATATTTTTCCATGGCTGTCAGGCCCATGAGCTGGTGAAATTATCCCTCAGTCAAAACCTAAAAAAAAACAAAATGCGTTTAGCAAATTTTCCGTGGGGTTTTCGGATTCCATGCACAACCCTCATGTCCCAGCCCCGATCCTCATATCACTCTAGTATCTTTATCTGCTCATCTGCTGTCAACTATGCATATCTTCATCTATTTGCAGGTGAATTCGGTGTGACTCCACTGATGAGTGCAGGTATGCTAATTATAATAAGAGACAGGTGCCTAAAATGTATCAAAAACTAAAATTTGTAGCTATGTTGGGTCATACAGAAGTGATGCCTTTGCTATTCTGTTTGGCTAGTCGCAAAGAAAAGCAAGACAGCTGGAAACTCTTAGGTCAAATTTTTTCAAATATTCCCTAGAGTGTTTACAGTTTTGTTCATTATTTTCAGGCGCCACACTTGTGGATCGAAAAATGGATTTGGCTAGCGCCATATCTTGCTGGAATAATTCTTTCATGGAGGTCATATGTGGACCCAAGGGAGAAAAAGAAGGTTCGGAGGAGACTGAGTCAGTCGCCCTATTTGACGCGGTAAAATGCAGAGTTTATGGTGGATATACAGAAGCCAGGTGCAAGGAGGATGTTATGAATTTAGTTGGTGATCCAGAGGCAATTAGGATGCAGGTAAAATATTTATCTCCAAAATATACAAACTTATTTTGACCGGAATATAAGACAGACATTTTGGAATTCTGCAAGCCTCCCGTACAATAAAATCCTTCCTCTATAACACCTTAAAAAGTTAAAAAAAATCTCCAAAAATCCGGTTACCCGTATAGAATCAGAAGGATTTTAGTATGAGGTACTCGTAGAATATAAAAAAATCTACCACATCTTTGATGAAAAATAGTTGACAAGTAAATAAATTGACTATGTACTACTCCACTAAAAAATTGATGGTAAAAAGCTTACGCCAACAACATTTCAGGCTCTCATAGTACGTGAGAGAATACTAGGGAAGCCCATCCTGAAACTCATTATTACCTGCGCTACAGAGGAGCCATTTATTTGGACCACGGAAGATGGGATCGGACATACGAATTGTGGCTCTATATTCTCCAACTGGAGCAACGTTATTTGGAGCCCTTGAACATCCAGACGTCATCAACCATTGTAGCTTTTTTGGAAGCCTTTTCCAGCATTTTGGATGATATGCGTCTACGCCCTGAACGCCAACAATTCAATGGAGGACTTTTGGGGATTAGTCTTGGTTGGTGTTTATTGAATCAGATTAGTCAAATAACAAAGTGGTTTTAAGAACAAGTGGTTGTGGTACTTGACAGAACTGTTTATGAAGCTGAAAGGTGCGCTTGAGATTTTTATTTTGGATCTTTTTAAACTATTTTCTTTATTAGATACTTGAGAATGGAGTTAGATGACTGTTTTGTAGACTACGACAGTAGAGACATTAGGCAAGACACGGAGAATCTCCTTGGCGTTATTCTCCAGTTCCTTCATCTGGTTGGCTTATTTATTTGATTTATTCATAGTTTTTTTTGATGTGATTTATATAAATTAGAAAGGAAAATACAGGGTGTTCCGAGAAATTCGTCGGTTTTTGAAAGGACAATACTTTTTTCTCCGCCTAATTTACTTTTTTTTCCGCCTAATTTCTTTTTTTCCGCCTAATTTTAACTTTGTTTTTATTTTGGCATTTTTCTCTTAATTTTTGTGCTAATTTTTTGAAGGTTTTAGTATTGACGTGTAGCCCAGGATCTCAGCTTTCCAACAAGCCATTAAGCTTTATCAGATAATTTAAGAAATGTGGAGATTGAGGGTTTTAATAAAATAAATTTTATTTTTATTTTATTTTTTGAAACCTCTAAAAGTCTACCTTTCTAAAATCCTTCAATGAAGTTTTATAGCTTTTGGAAAGCTGAGATCCTGGGCTTCACGATAATGCTTAAACTTTAAAAAAATTAGCAAAAAGATTAACAGAAAAATGCCGACATAAAATTAGGCGGAAAAAAAAAGAAATTAGGCGGAAAAAAAGTAAATTAGGCGGAGAAAAAAGTATTGTCCTTTTTAAAAGGCGATAACTTTCTTCCTAAAGCGATTCTGAAAATTCTGCTCTCGCCAATCGGTTTTTCTAGCCGAGACTATTTTTGGTGTATAATGTCAAAAAACACGGTCTCTTGGTCTCCTTTGTGATTTATGCCCGCGATTGAAGATGGTCTCTAGATGGCCAGGTCCCAAACCGCAGGGGGACCAAGCAAAAATTATGTTTTCGATATTATTTATCAAAACAATATTATTGGCGAGAAAAATCGATTGACCAAAACATAATTTCGATAATCGCTCTAGGAAAAGTTATGAACGTTTTAAAACCGGCGAATTTCTTGAAATGCTGTGTACTCTATTTTTCAGTTAATTCAAAAAAGAGCTTTAAGTGTGTAAAGAAGTTAATCAGCTGCAAAAAAGTATTGTGCAGGGTTCAACATGTACTTTAAAATAGAGAAAACAATCAAGAAATAACCTGGTATGGCTCATGAAAAAAACATCAAAAACATTAATTCCATATTTATTTTTCTGGGATATTCTATATCTTCTAGGATGTCACTGAAATGCAGCAGCAAATTACTGAAATTCCGCGTCCAGTTCCTTATTATATTTCTAATTTACACACAAAATCGACCATACATAAGCAAAAATAAGAAATTAGATGCTGGGTTTCAGTAATTTGGTGCTGCAGCTCAATTTGATCATATCTTCTAAAAAAATGCGCACAATTTATAAAATTGGATTAGTGGCGCAATTATCAGATTTTTTCAAAAATGACCTAAATTGAGGGCCCAGAAAACAAGACACCCAAAAATCTTGATATACAGTAGTCGATTCTTTATTTAAGGACATCCCAAAAAGTTCGTTCCCACCTAGGGTCCGACATTTTTTTAGCCCGATTTCCGAATTTTTTTACCAGTTTTGCTTTGACAGTCTAGATGCAAATATCGCAAGGATTCCGATTTTGCCGATCGTTTTTTAATAACTAAATAATTTTACTACAGTCAACGTTCCCAATAACATACACCCCTTAGCCCATTTTTTCGAAATTTTTTTATTTCTGTTTTGACAGTCTGGTCGCAAATATCGCAAGGATTCCGATTTTGCCGATCATTTTTGCAGAAAACAATGATTTTGACATTTAAAAAGTAAAAACTCCCATTAACATACACCGAAATCCAAAACAGGTGTATGTTAATGGAAGTTTTTGCTTTTTAAATGTCAAAATCATTGTTTTCTGCAAAAATGATCGGCAAAATCGGAATCCTTGCGATATTTGCGACCAGACTGTCAAAACAGAAATTGAAAAAATTTGAAAAATGGGGCTAAAAAAAGTGTCGGACCCTAGGCGGGAACGTACTTTTGGGTGTATGTTATTGGGAGCGTCGACTGTACTCTAAAAGCAAAACCTTGATTTAAGGACAGTCTTTTCAAAAATCCCTGTCCTTAAATCGAGGTTTTGCTTTTTGAGTACAGTCGCCTCTCGTTATAACGGCACCCCCAAAAGTTCGTTCCCACCTAGGGTCCGAAACTTTTTTTAACCCATTTTCGAAAAATTTTGCCAGTTCTGTTTTTACAGTCTGGTCGGAAATATCGTGAGGATTCCGATTTCGCCGACCGTTTTTCAAAAAGAGAACAAATTTTGGGTTAAAAAAGTAAAAACTCGATATAACGGCACCCCTTTTTTAAAAAGAGGTGCTGTTATATCGAATGTTTGCTTTTTCAACCCAAATTTTTTTCTTTTTAAAAAACGATCGGCAAAATCGGAATCCTTACGATATTTCCGACCAGACTGAAAAAACAGAACTGGCAAAATTTTCAAAAATTAGGTTAAAAAAAGTGTCGGGCCCTAGGTGCGAACAAACTTTTCAGGTTGTCCTTAAATCGAGAGTCGACTGTAGTAGGATTCGGTCGGGTTTTATAAACCCAGATTTTTGTTTCGGTTTATTGGTTAAGTTCGGTTAATCGGACCATTCTCTGGATTTTTTATAAGAATTCATAAAAAATGCAGTTTATTTTATTTTCTCATCTATGAATTTGCAGACCAACCGAATACATGCCTTGGAGTTGCAACACCAGGGCCAGGAGCCAGCTTGCGACATAGTAGTCAACCAATTGGCGCCAGACTCGCCCGCTAGTCCTTACAGAAGTTCCCCTTCCTCCTCCAGCGCCAGTCCAAGCTACCCATCCATCCCAGAAACCTCGAAAACTAACTTTGAAAGAGTAGAATCTTCCAAAAACCACTACATGCTTACCTACAACGACGAGTTCTGCGACAATGCTTCCTGGTCGAAAAAGAGGGGGAAAACGAAACTGAAAATGCAAGAGTGCACTTCCCCCTCACTCCTAAATGTCCACATTTAAAGTGTTTGGTGAGGAGGGTGATTGGCATATTCAATCTGCTCGAAATTAATCCCCTCCATCTGGCTTGTGAAGAACAGGAACATTTCGACATCAAAGATCCCCTTCTCGATTTGTGGTTGAAAAGCTGATCGAGGCTGGATCTGATCCTAAGAAGGTGGACAGCCAAGGTAGGCACTTATTTAATACGGCTAGGGACAACATCATGAACTCCATCTCTTGAAATCACGGGCTCTAAATTTATTGCATAGTTTTTCGATTGCGTTGTCATTTTGTTAACAAAAACTCGTTTTTTGTTAATTTGCGCCTTCCTTTAACGTTCTGTGTTTTGTGTTTTAAGCAGTGTGGTCCCACCTAGGGTTGACCAATTACCTGGGTAAAATCTTTTTGGGTAAAATATCGGTATTCACACCGGTATTAAGCCGGTATTTACCCTAAAGTCGCGTAAAATCTTTAAAGTTTCCATAGTGACGTTTTTCTTCAAAATTTTGGTCCTAATGGAGTTTACGTGCCCAAAATATGCCTTGGTCCCCCTGTTGTTTTTTTTTGTAAAAACAGCTTGGTCCCCCTGTCGTTTTTAAGGTGATAATATTAAAGGTGATCATGTTAACCATAATCAACCTCATCACCATAGTCACAGTGTTACAGTAACCTTAATGAACAGGGGGGACCAAGCTGTTTTCACAAAAAAACAACAGGGGGACCAAGGCAAATTTTGGACACGTAAACTCCACTAGCGCCAAAATTTTTTATCCATTGTTTTTGTTCATTTCTCCAGCACGCAGAAAAAAAGCGCTTGAAACTAAAAAGGGCAGGGATACACATAAAAAATCATTGTGCTAAAACAAAAACACTTTCTGACTTTCGAATTCGCTTTGGTAGACACCAATTTTATACAAAAATTCTGCAAAAATAGTATTTACACAAAATCCTTAGTAAAGATTTTACTCGATTTGTATACGGCGGGTAAAATATCTGGGTATTTACCCATTGGTCAACCCTAGTCACACTTTTGAGTTCATCCTAACGTGCGCTGGGCTACCCTGCCCATAAGGCTAATTCAAAAAAAATTGGCATAAAAACACGAAAAAACATAATTCTAAAAGAAGGCGTAAACTAGAAAAAAAACGAGAATTTTTTTTCGACGAAACGCTCTTACGGCGCTTTTATGTTTTAAAAAGTTATTCTTGATGCTCATCATGGACTGCCCAGCGATCGGGTACACATTGTAATTAGGTACAGCGGTTAGGTACACTTGCCGTTGGGTACAGCGATCGGGAACAGTTTTTAAAGAAACTATTTACGTGAACTTGTTTGGGACACACGCCTAAGCATGTCCTTACGGGCGCTGGACTACCTCGCGCCTCAGGCTCTGCCTAAGTTAAAAAATGAAAATTTATACCCTTAAAAATATAGTTTCTATAAACAAACTTCAGTCTTTCATGGTTGAAAAATCGACCCTAGTATCTACATCTAGTCTAAGCCTAAAACAAGAACAGTTACAGCTATTTTTTTTAACTACCTCTCTAATAATCCCCACCCCTGAAGAGGGGTTGAAAATAATCCCCCATGGGGATTATTAGAGAATATACGGTAATAATTTATTGAGGAGCGGTGTTTCTGTACTAGCGCCAAAAAGTTCTTTAAAAATTACACGTTCGAGCCCGTCATATCGAGCACTGGTCCATATTGCGCCTAAGGCTAAGCCTAAGTTAAAAAAATTTCAACAAAACATGTGGTGGGACTAAATAAATTTAAAACTATTTTATAAATTTTTACCCAATCGCTGTACCTAATCACAAGGTGTACCCAATCGCTGTTTTACCCTCATCATGATCTCAGCATTTTCCCCTAATTGTGCTAGCAGTTTAATAAGCTGTTCTCAACAACAGAATTTGACACAGAGAAATTTTCATATTTCGGCGTGTACATGATCCAGCTTCTTTTTCTTTAACAATTTCCCACCCATCTCTTTTGCTCAACAAAATTTGTTCAGGCAATACTGCTCTGCACATCCTGCTCACCAATTCAATCAACCGACCTAGTCTAGTCAAATTATTATTGGATGCTGGTGCGCCGCTACTAGCCCGAAATCATAAATCTGTGGGCGGCTACACTTGTTTGGAGCTCATCCAAAAGTTTTCGCCCACTTTGGTGCAAGAGCTCAGAATAGGTGGGTGATTCACATAACATGTCATACTTATTATGGCACAATTTCCATATTTCAGCTAGATGGCTGACCCTCAAACAAATGGCCGCCAATTCAGTTGTGCGACATTGGAAAGATCAGACCATATTGGATGAGATGTTGCCAACCGAACTAAAAGAATATATAGAAGTGTTCTAGTCTTGCTTCAAGTGCCTATTAGCGGTTATTACTTGTTTAGGATCGTTGGGGTCAGATTAATTGCTCTTAAAATGTATATTTTCGATAGAACACTGACCTACAGGGTATTTCACGAAATCCAATGGCATGGTATTATTAGGCAGCAGCATTATAAACCGAAATCGCATTTTAAATCAGAGTAGATCTGTGTTTACACAAATTTCAACATTCGCCCCTAGAAGGGCATGCCCGTGCGTTTTGAAAAATTAAGGCGGGACCAACAATTTTTTCATTTTAAATTTATTATGTGCGCGTTCATCAAAAGTTTTGTAGGTTTTTTGGTCTAAAAAATAGTCTGAGATCTTCTATATTAGATTTTAGGCAAAACTAGAGTAAAACTAAATTGCTTGTCCCAGCCTTTTTGGCTGTGTCACGCGCTGTCTTGCCTTTTTAACAAAAAAATTAAAGGACCATGTTCGTTTGATCTTTTTTTACAATGATTTATATTGATTCTATGTGTGGGACCGAGTGTGAGATTCGGGGTGTTTTTAACGCGGGAAGAGCTCACTCTTTTTTCTTCACTGAAACTTTTTCTGTTGGTATCATTTTATATTGATTCTACATTGAACGCGTTCTGGATTGTCCGCCGCCAATTCAAAAATTTCATAATCATTGATTTTCTGTTCGGATTTTGGACTTGTTTTCTAAAAAACAAGGCCTAGAATTTAATTTTGGGTTTAGCTTTGTTAGAAACCCAATCGAAAAATTCGTACGTAAAATTTAACGAATAGGTGAAATTTTGAATTGTTGGTAGACCGGGACACAACCAGCTCGCCAACAAAAAAACTCGCCAACCTCTAATCTCACCAATAACAGATCTCGCCAACGCGGAAACTCGCCAACGGCGAAACTTGCCAACGAAAAACCCGCCAACGAAAATTTGATTTTACGATCCCTACTGCAGGTCCTAAGGGCAGTTAAATCGAATTTTTCGTTGGCGAGTTTTTTTGGCGTTGGCGAGTCGATTGCGTCCGGGGACCAGTTTAAAACGTGTTAACATGGTATTATAAGAGGTATAAGAATCGGAAACATAAGCCAGCACCCACAAGAAAAAACATTAAAGTATTTCACATGCGGATGGCCTCGGAGAATATTTCTGCCAAAAAGCTTTGCCTACGAAGAATATAAAAGTTTCGGTACTATTCCATTGTAAAAAAAAATCTGAACTCTCTCTCAACTCCAAGCCCTCTGCGCCCTTCGGGGGCGCAGGGGGCTTGAGAGTTAGAGATGCGCGCACGCACTTACCTCAGACATGATTCCGAGAAGTACACTTGATCATAAATGCATATAGGGTCTATATTTGCTACGGCCCGAGTTGAAAAACATGGTAAAGCAGCCGAAAAAGTGGCCCCTGTTTGTCCCTTCCCTCCCAATACAGCCTTGAACCCTATAAATGGCTTTTCTGGTCCTTTTATGGCGAAATTATTACATAAAAATGGTTTTGAGTGCATATAAAAAGTTGATTTGGGGGGGGGTACAATGGAATAGCGGCAAAGTTTCTAATTTTGGCCAATGGTTTTTTGGAATAGCTGAGAATATATTCGTGCTTGTAATTCAGCTAGATTTTATTTAGAAAATAGTTATGTATACTTGTAAATTTATTTAATTCTGTAGATATCTGGTTTTTAATAAAAGTAAAGTGCCTGTTTTATTGTTGCATTAAATTTAGCTGTTTCTTGTTACTCTTTTAAAAATAATTTTAGTATAAAATTTCTCATGGTTTTTTTTCGACTCAGGATGAACACCCACTCATCCTGAGTCAGATTTTGCCCCGTCACTAACTTGGAATTTCTGGTATATACTAGAGATTCCACAGTTAATAACGCACAATGAACGAAGGGGCGAAATCTGACTCAGGATGAGTGGGCGTTCATCTTGAGTCGAAAAAAAAAACAAAAAAGTTTATTTTGATGGGTGTTATATGCTGGCCTGCCCTTCTCCTAAACCTAGTCAAAAAATTTCCAAGATTTAGAAAAATTCCGAAATTTAATCCAAGTAGGCACTACAGTCAAACCTCGATATACCGACACTTTAAAGTACCGGCCTAAGGGTGTTGTTACCGTAATTCCTCTAATAAGCCGGCCCCCCCCTAAATTCAAAAAACTGGTTTCTGGCATTGTGTTTTTGACCTATGTTTTGAAGACCACTGTTAGGCAAGTCAACAACTATTTTGTAGCTCATCTCACTGGCTAAAAATTGAGGGTAACTTGCTTAAGAGGTGTCTTCAAAAAATGGGTCAAAAACACAATGCGAAGAACACGATTTTGAATCACAGGGGCCGGCTTATTAGAGGAATTACGGTATGTCCAGGTCTCATTTGACTGAATTTCAGTCAAAGCTGACCAAATTATATCGAGGTTCGGCTGTAAATGGATTTGATTGTTTGTGTATCCAGTTGTCAATGTATCTAATCGGTGTATTCAGTTGAGTTTATACAGGTTTTTTTTCGCAAAGTGGTTTTTACCAACCGTAGGGCCGCCATTTTGCTTGTTTCAAAAAATATGCTTTTTCGGGGGCCAAAGATTTTTTTTGGAAATATATTTTAAAAATAATAATCTAACAATTGTCGATTTCTAAAAATGTCTAAATATATTTCCGAACACTGTTTTGTCCGAAAAACTTCTATCTAGCTAGTAAAAGGATTAATATCCAAAAATTTCAGACAAAGTCGGACATACAGTTATCATGATTCACATGAGAAAAAAACTAATTTTAAATTTGAAGCAGAAAATGTCGGTTGATTTTCGTTAAAGTGTTTACTATTCCTAAAATTTCGATTTCAAAAAAACCAGATTTTGCACTTCTCAATTAGCCATTTGGGTTTGACCTCTTTATCCAAAAGAAGAAAAGTGTTCAGTTCATCATCCTGCTGCCCAAAACAAGTTACCCATCTCCAACTAGGAAGAGAAGTTTGTGGTTTTTGGTGTGCTTCACAACAATAGCCGTCTCCTCTCTTGAATGGTCATTTGGTGAAGAGAAATTTTGCTTCCCCCTCCTAGCTAACCTTTTTTCCACCAGCCTCTGGTCAGCCAATTCAAGTTGTTGGAGTGGTCTGACCAGATGTGGGCGAATCAATCACCTAAAGAAATGCCTCTTTATGGATACTAGATACCATGAATCTGTGTTATTCAACAGCTCCACCTAATGCTCTGCTGTTCTAATTTCGTGGCTCTGAATCAGAGCAGAAGGATTGTGTTCGGCTTCCATTGGTATCTGATATTTTTTACCACATCGGCCATTCTGATTCAATGGGGTTCTGGGCGAGTGGTGCATCTGCGGGATGGAAATTATAATTCTCAATATGGTAGGTATTTTGAATAGATTTGACAAGGCTATTCTAAGGCACAGAATTTCGAATTTTTTAGTGGCGCCAATTCAAAAATTTGAAATTTATTTCCGTCTCCTTGTGTTATTTCAAGCGTAGTCATTGAGTCTTGTCATTTTAGTCATGAAAGCTTTAGCCTAAAAAACTGACTGTACAGTATTATCAATTAAAAAAACTTTTAAGTTTCCAATTTAATTTTTTTTTGTTGAAAATTCAAGTCAAGCAGTCAAGGGCAGAGTCGTGAATTCGCCGGCGGTTTTGCTCTGGTCATAATTTTTTTTAGTTTTTATTGTATTGACGAGATTTTTTTCGGTGAAGGAGAGCATAGGCAAAATAATACTACCAAACATGTCGTTTTGCAATAAATATTTTTGTTTTTCGCTGACTGCTTAAACTTTTGTTTTATTTACGCTTGTTTTTGGCAGTGGAACACTTTCGAGTGATTTGTGCCTCAGACATGTTGTAAGTTTTGCGAAGAGTATCCGGAAACCTTTTCAATTTTTTTATGCCCAGACAGAAAAGCAATTCTGGTAACCACCCAAAGTCAAGGTTTACTTGACTTTCTGCATGTGACCCGGAAAACTTAAACTTGACGGGCTGCAACTGTTCTACCTGATAGCAACACTGCACCCTCTCTCCCCAAAAGCCAAAAATTTAAATTTAAAAAAATCAGACTACCGTATAACCTCTATTAGACGGGCACCCTCTAATAGACGGGCACCCTCAAGGACCTATATCTCAGCACAAAAATTTTTTTTTGCAAATCTGTTTTTCGCGTTTTCTTGATCACCTCGATCTTAGTTGATTCCGCTTTTTAGATTTTTTTGAGTACCCAAAACCTCAAAATCAAAAATTTTTTTTCTCGATTTTTTAGGGTTGAAAAATAGAAGGGCATGCCCGTCTATTAGAGGTTATACGGTATGTTGTTAGCTCAGCCGACTTTCGATAACCGACACCCCAAAAGTTCGTTCCCGCCTAGGGTCCGACACTTTTTTTAGCTCAATTTTGAATTTTTGCCAAAACTGATTCGTCAGTCTAGTCCGGAATGTCGCAAGGATTCCGATTTTGCCAATAGTTTATCCTATTTTTAAAATATGACATTCAATACAACGGAAACAACTTTATTTGAAAAACAGCAACAATATTAGTACTTAAAATTCATCAATGAAATGTTTCTATTCAAAAAATAAGAATTTTAGTAATTTTCGTACAGATGGCTGTGAAAATTTCAAGTTAAAAATTTTGCAGTTACAAAATTTTCGTGTTGCGGTAGCGCGGTTTTTTCAAAATTATGCGGTTGTGCGGTTGCGACGAAATGACCGAAATTCAGTGCGGTTATTTGTGGTTGCGACTACCGCATGCTCATCCTCTCCATCCTCAATGTAGTCCGAACGAGAAAGAGACGATTGATGTCTTAAACCACATTAGCTTTTTTGCCTGCTAAAAGTCCCGAAAATGTCAAATTTCCATCTCTAGTTAGAATATCTTAAGCATATGCTCGAATATGCTCGAAATCAATCTGCTTGAGCATTTTCGAAACCCTAGTAATTACTCCAAATTTACTTTTCTTAATTTCTTTAAGGCTGTAGGTGAAAACACCCGTCAAAATGTGTGAATCTCCCGTCAAATTTTTAAAACTTTTCGTTCTCGATGTTAACTTTCCAATTTTATTATTTTTTCGCACCAGAATGTAGCCCTGAATGTCTAGTTTCTAATAAGCTATCAACTGGCTAAATACATCATGAAAAAATGGGAGAACAATGCATTTTGAAAAAATAGGTGTGGTTTTAAAAAATTCAGTTTTTCTCCTAATTTTATGTATTATAGTCAGCCAGTTGATAGCTCATTAGAAACTAGAGATTCCGGGCTACACGCTGGTGCAAAAAAAATAAAAAAAATTGAAAAGTAATCACCGAGAACAAACAGTTTTACAAATTTGACGGGAGATTTACATATTTTGACGGGTGTTTTCAATTTGAGCCATTTCTTAAAACCTTTTGACACATTTATTTTCAGTATATTTGCGATTACGATCGAGATTTTTTCATGTCAAAAATCTACATCAACTTTCACAATAGTTTTTGCTTGGCTCTAGCATCCCCTGCAAGGTTATGCTCATGATAGTTTCTTCAGAAGAGATCCCTTTAGCACGCAAATTTAGGTCTATTTCTTTTTAAAGTTACATTTCTCCAGCAGTCCAACAATATGTTTGTCCTTATCAAGGTGAAGGACTGACTTTACCACTAGTTTTTTGCTTTCTCTTTTTTCATTCCAAAATTTCAAAAAATATTCTATCAATTGACGACCAATACCATCTTGAATTCCTTTTTTGTCCACTCCCACAAAGGGCAGTCGAATTTTTAGCAAATTGTTGTCCGATGGTGCTGTTGCATCTTTATAAAGCAGAAAACCAGCTATTTCTCGAGTGCCTGGCTTGTAGCAAATTATTTCGTTTGCAGTAGGTAGAATTTGATTCACTTTGGGAATGTACTCTTGCAGATGCGTATTTTCCAAAAACAGCTTTATTGGTCCTACATTTGCATCTTTTTTTACTCCAACTTCATTTTTTTCCAAGTGTTTCATAATAGTGAAAATCATTTGAGAAGGTACCAAACCATTGCCTTCAAATGCCATTTGGCTGTAAAGTCGCGGATGGCACTGTTATACACTTTCGTTACCACTTTTGTGTTTCTTTTCAATTTATTCAAGAATTGGAGCATCATCTGAGGGGCATAATCAACAAATCTATGCGGCTTTTGCATTATTACACTGTTGATGTAGACCTCGGCATACTCATCTTCTGGTTCAGCAAAGAAAATAAATCCCCAAAAATTTTCTTTTCTATATTTTTGTTGAAAATGGCAAGTTGCCACAAAGTGTTGTCCAACATTTTTGGTGGAACTTCAGCGTCTAAATTTTCATAAAAGTCTGGGAACTGGACATTGTAAGTAGGTTGGCCTCCCTCCCTCCCCCCCCCCTCCCCCCCGCTTTTCGACCAAATTTCCTATACCTCCCCCCGCTCCTCCCCCCGCAAAAAAATTGGCCACCTCCCCCCCGTTTCTCCCCCCCGCTCCAAAAATGACCCCCGTCACCCCCGCAAAAAGTCCCAGTCGAAAAAAACTCTCGGATGAGGTCATTTTCAGAGCGGCAGCCGAGAAGGGTCATGATTTATCGAACCAGAGGAGTGGCAATATCGTAGCTTTGACTTCAGAAGTGTTTCAAAAGCCTTCAGATTCATTCTAGACTGCTGTTTCGAAAATTTTCAGTCCCGAGGCTTGTAAATTAATCAGGCACCCCCGCCACTGCCCCCCGCTCACAGCTTCCTCCCCCCGCTCCTCCCCCCGCAAAAAAAATTGGCCACCTCCCCCCCGCTTCTCCCCCCCGCAAATTTTTTAGTCTAATCTCCCCCCCGCACCCCAAAAAGCGGGGGGAGGCCAACCCTAATTGTAAGCATCTATAATGTCTATTATCTCCTGATAATTTAAATATTTTAGTTGACTTGGGTCAATTTCATGAATGTTCAGTTGACATTTATATGTTTTTGCCAAACTAGAAGATGTCCCAACTGAACTTGAAGCTTGCTGGCTAAAAACCGAAGACTGTTTCAAAGGCCTATCAATTAAACTATATGTCATTCTCATAATGTGGCGATCATTTACTCTAGGCCTTTCTACAAATCCAAGATCTTTGTAAATTGGGTATGAAATAGAACTATCAAAATCCTTAGTCACTGTGGCCATGTTTAATTCCACCATAATATCTAGAAATTCGTCTAACGTATCTTTGATAAGTGTGTAATCATTTTGAATAGAAACCATATTTATAAAATATTTGCCTCTTCTTTACTGCAAAAGATTACTGCCACAGCTTCATTTAAACTATTGTAGCGAACAAAGTGGAGCAGAGCAGTAGACTCAGAAGATTTTGATTGTAACTTTCCCAATTCACATTTCTAATATGTTCTTGTCTTTTTTGATATTGCTGAGACTAACCGCATTTAAAAGGGTGTTCATATTTTCTTTTTTCTTCTTCTCCTAAAATAAACGGGTTCAATCTTCTCAAAATTCTGCCTTCAATTATTATTTAATTTTATTCAGCAAAAGTTTTTGAAAAAAAAGTAGAATAAGTTTGGAAAGCGATTTTAAATGGGCTCCCGGGCCGGTCCTATCTCTATCCGTCTGGACGGCGCTCTTGCCCTCCCCCCTTTTTCGAAAGGGCGTTTCAAACATTTTGGAATTAATGTTTTGATTACATAATAGGATTAACAGATTTTGCTCATTCAATTTTATAGTTTGCGGGATTTCCTCGACAGTTCCTTGAAATGTCGTGAATCTAGGCTTCGACTGTAAGACCACTGCTGAAAAACTGTTTTATCAAGTTTCTGCGCTCTGCAAGATCTTAGTACTTTGTTGTAGCGCTGTTCGATTGCTACAAAACCTATTTCACAGAATAAGCTTCAAAATTTTGAGTGTTGAGATATGGCTTTTTTTTTGACAAAAATCGATTTTTTAAAACAATGACCGAAATCGGAAAAAATTGGAAAAACTTGGATTTTGGTCAGTTTTTCGAGAAATTGATATTTTCAAAAGATCATATCTCAACACTCAGACTTAAAAAATCATTCACCAACCATTATAAACCATTTTGTAAAATAGAACTTGTAACTCTTGAACTGCGCTACAAGTTAGCCATAAGATGTTATTGAAGTACTAAATCCTGAAATGCTGATTCTGGTCTTTTCTCATGCCCCTTCAACCCTAGCAAGGGTACGACGACCGCAAAGTGGCCATGTTACATTTGTAAGCTTTGGTTCAAAGATTCTCAAAAAGCAGAAAACTGGTGAGAAAATTTAAATCTTTCGAATGTATTTATTCCAGCTTCAAAATAGCATATTTGAAAGCTGATGCCGTTTTTACGTGCCCTTTCTGTCTTGAAAGTTCAAAACAGATAATAGAGTTAATTTTTTACATCTTTTTTTAACATTTATCAAAAAATAAATGAAACATACTATGTCTTTGGCCACTATATCATCTGCAAAACGAACTTTTTTTATTTGATTATTGGTAGCTGGAACTGCGTTTGAGTCATATTCTCGTTTTGTTGAATCAGATAACCTGCACATAAATAGAACTGTTAATGCAAGTGAAAAATAATTCATCTTTGACTGAAAAAAAGAAAATTAAAATTGTACTTTGTACTTTTCTTATAAATTAGAATTATATTAGGCTGTTCGATAAGTTCTGACAAAATAATTGTGTGACCAGATTTTCGGGGTATCGACTTATGTCCCTTTTGTTCCATTCTGGAACTACCCTTTGTTCCAAATACTTAGGCTTAGAGGTAGGCCAGCGCATGTTTGATAAATGCCTTACGCACTTTTTCCGGGGTAATCTGCGACTGGAACTAATATTTGGAGGTTTTTTATGAGGTTTTATAAAAAAGAGATTTGGGACAAAATGGGACAAAAGATACATAACGTCAACGCACCAAATTTTTAATAGGATTCAAACATGCTTCTGTGAGGTCTATATTGATAGGTCCTATCTCATATTAGGCAGTTTTTTCGCCTATTGTTTTTTTTTGTAGGCTCAGGTAAGGGTAGGCCAGCGTATGTTAGGACAGACTCAGACAAGCTCCTTGAACTATAAAAGAAAAGTATGTTTAAGTCCGTCCTAACATACGCTGGCCTGCCTTTGCCTAAGTCTAAAGCCTTAATAATACCAAAAAATATAACAGGGAGACAAAGGCAATTTTTTAAATTTTTAGGCAATTTTAGGCTTATGCAAAGGTAGGGGGTTTCAACATGTTTGGTGACGATATTCAAAATGTTTGGTGTTTGAGTCGGTCCTAATATACGCTAGTCTAACCTTGCCTTAGCTCGAAGCCTAAAAAAGTATACATAAGTACCAAATTTTTATTTACATATGAGTCACATGAGCAATGTTATATATTCAATCTTCGATATAACGCCACTCCTTGGCACCGCCCACTAAGTGACGTTTTATCAAGGGCGGTGTTATATCGAATCGACCGTATGCAAAGTTTGACAAGGTTGCTTTAAGGCGCATTCACAATGAGGAGGCTGTTAGCGGATGCCAAACCAGACTTTACACTCGTATATGGCCATAACTTTTTTTCGATTATTCAAAAATCATACTGTTAGTGCAATCTTGTAGCTGAGATTCAGGGCTACCAGTTAGCTACTGATACAGTATATGTTGTTTTGAAAATTGAGATAAAAACAAGAAGAATCCGCCCAAGCATCCGCACTCGGATTCGAGTTAGGATTCTTAGGCGGATTCTTTAAATTTTATATGAATTTTTGAAGCAATATTTACTCAGCCAATAGCTCATTTGGTAGCCCTAAACCTCATTTACATGATGAAAGCTGGGAAATAAAAAAACTGCACCAACTGAATATTTGTAGGAAAAAAGTTAAAAAAGTGAGGATTCTGTTTCGCGGATTCTTAGTGAGTAGTCTGTTTTAGCATCCGCAAACAGACTCCTCATTGTGAATGCGCCTTTATATCGAGTATTGAGCAGTTTGAGCAAAAACACATTAACCGAGCCAAATTTTATTTTAACACCCAAAATTAGGCTGGAATTCGTTATACCACATCCTACCAAAAGTTGATTTTGACCACTTATTCTTGCTTTTCAGGTCGTAATTAGTCGAAAAAACATGTTTTTGAGATTGGGAAGGAAATTTTCGAGAAAAAACTTTTTGACTAAAAATTGACTTTTCGCCTTGGGGGACCAAGGTAAACGATCTTATAAAAGGTCATTTTACCCCGTTTTGGTCACTGCAGCTAGGCAAAAATAGTCTCTAAATGCATTTTATGATGAGGAGTATTTCTCGGAATCATGTCAAAGGTAAGTGCGTGCGCGCATCTCTAACCAACCAAGCCCCTGCGCCCCGAAGGGGGCACAGGGGCTTGGGGCTTGGAGTTGAGATGCGCACACCCACATACCTTAGACACAAATCACTCGAAAGTGACTGTGGATGCATAAAAAATGTATGCAAACCAGAGTTTTTTTATGCGGTAGGCCCCAGTCAACAAAACTATGTTCAAATTCCATCTTTTTGGGGTGTCTGGGTACCTTTTCATGATGGTTTAGCTTGGTCCCCAAGGCAAAAAGTCAATTTTCGGTCAAAAATTTTTTCTCGAAAAAATCCTTCCCAATTCCAAAAACATGTTTTTTCGACTAATTACGACCTGAAAAGCACGAATAAGTGGTCAAAATCAACTTTTGGTAAGATGTGGTATAACGAAGTTTAGCCCAAAATTATTCAAATCAACACATCGATTCCTCGGATGTGCTTTCTGTTTTGGCGTAAAAAGGTGTCGGGCACAAGGCGGGAACGAACTTTTTGGGGTTCCGGATGGACGAGGTTCGACTGTAAAAGTAAATGCGGGGAATTTTCTTAGTCAAATCAGGATAGGCCACGTATCGGAGCCAAATTTTAAATATACTATTTTAAAAAACAAAAGAGTCTGCGTGAAAAAAAAGAAAAAGAAATTAATTAATTAATTTCATCACACAAAACTTATGTCAGAACTTATCGAACAACTTAACACTTTTCATACTGTTTGGACAGACAAAAGTTTTGTCACAAAACGCAAAAAATAAATAAAATAAATAAAAAAAATGTCTATTTCCAATTTTTTTTAATTAAATTTATAAAAGGACCATGAATCTTGGTAAGCACAGCAATGCGGAAATTTCGAATTAGCGCGGGACCACCCTAATTTTGCCAATAATGTTTTAGAATTGTTTTTTGTTTGCATGTAAATTTTTTTCAAAATGTAAAGAACCATTTACTAGTCGAGCCCAACGTTGCTGGGCATTGCCAGATCTGACAACTTATCCTACTTTCACTGAACCATAAGTACTCATGAGAATCCGTGTTGAAAATTTACTCATAAATGGGATTAAAATTTTCAACGCACACAAAAAAAATTTATTCAAAAACATTATGAACAGAATTATGGTGGTCCCGCGCGAATTCGAATTCCGCAAGTTGCTGTGCTTATCAAGTTTCATGGTTTTTTAATCAAAAACATTCGGAATATAAAATGTACTCCCCTTCAAAGTGAGTGAGTGCACCCCTTTGGGGGAGCAGGGGGCTTGAGAAATGAAAAACAAATGAAAAACTTAGAAACTATTTTCGATAGATCAAATCCCCAGACTTAGAACTTCTACAGGCGTTGCGGACTCTTGTGCTCGTGCGGCTAATATAATATTTTAAATAGATATGATTAGTGAGGATAGTGGTGCTGCGTTGTTCCCTTTTATCGATTGTTCACCATGCAGAGACAGATTTTTAAGACTGCATGATTTTCAGTGCACTTTAAAAAAGAAGCGCCGCTTGCTAGGCTCATGTTGTGCAGATAAACCATTGAATTAAATCAATAGAGTGAAAGTCAGTTTTTGTTTTAGGTGGTTAGCACTACAGTCGACTCTCGATGAATCGTCACCCCAAAATTTCGTTCCCGCCTAGGGTCCGACACCTTTTTTAGCTCAATTTTTAAATGCTTTTGTCAAAACTGATTCGTCAGTCTAGTCCGAAATATCGCAAAAGTTCCGGTTTTGCCGATAGTTTCTCAAAAAAATAAAATTTTGACTTTCAAGACACGCGCCTCTCAATAAGCCGTCACTTTTTTTTAAAATATTTTTAAAATAGGACGACGGCTAGACTGACGAATAAGTTTTGGCAAAAAATTCAAAATTGAGCTAAAAAACAGTGTCGAACCCTAGGCGGGAATGAACTTTTGGGGGTGATGGTTTATCGAGAGTCCACTGTACCAATATTATTGTGATCCAGCGCAAATTTGAATTCCGCAAGTTGCTGTGCTTATCAAGTTTCATGGTCCTTTAAAATTGTAAACTGACAGGTAAAAGTCAAATTCCACTAAAGACAACAAACATTTAAATTTCGAAAAAATTCGATAATACCCTATGTATAAATTTATTAACTTATACGTCATAACCAAGGTATAAAAGTAATACTATTTTAGTACCAAAATAGTATTATTTAGGTATAACTTTTATGATAGTTATACTCTCTGCAATACCCTGAGTACAGCTATTCCAAAATATCAAAGTAAATATTGACTCTGCAGGTTTTCCTGGACTTAAACTTCGCCTTACCCGAAAAGGTGCAGAACATTTGAAAGCAGTAGGAGTAAAGTTACTCAACGAGCAGCTAGCCAATTTGAACGGCTTTCATGTGCAACACCCTTTCTCACAAGGTGGTTTGCAAGGTCACATCCATGTCAACGATATCCAGACACTCGGTTATCAGCCACCACAAGCTTCTTACATCGCTTTTGCTGCTCCTTCCTTTATCATTTTCAGTGTGGAGGAGATGGCTATTACGTAAGTCAGCTTACTGCACAATTTTAATCTTAAAATGCCCATTTTAAGAATTGGTGGTAGATTTCTGGGTGAAACAGGTCCTTTCCAAGTGCCAGGCAGAGTCCAGGGACAGCTGAGTGGCATGCGCATTTCTTTGACAACCAGTTTCCGTGCCACCCCAGATGGTTTAATGGCTGTCAATGTGGCCAATTGCTCTACAACACTAAGGCACAGTCAATTCACACTATATCCAGAAGGTCTGTTGTCAAATATTTCTTCTGGGTCGTATCTTTTTTATCCAGCAGCAATTTCTAGGTCCACTGGGTCCAGTCGTAAAAACGTTTGAGGTAAGACCGATTTTTGCTGAAAATGTTTTACTTTTATTTTTCTAGATCACAATCAATGACTTGATTCGCCAACGCATCCCAGATCTTTTGTGCAAGGGCCTGCAGGATATTATTGAAAAAAATTCTCCACGTCTGTTTGCTCGACTCACAAACTCCCCTCTCACTGAACACTTTGTATATAAATTTGGAATATTTTATAGAGAAGAAACCTTTAATCTTAAAATTTAGTCTTCTTTTAATGGCAGCTCTGTGATTGACAAGTAAGTTACTTGGCAAAAAAGATTGTGGGGCGGTTTTTATAGCGTTTACGAGTTGGGTTTCGACCCCCGGCCTAAAGTACCACTACGTGTTTTTTTTAAATTTGGAATCTGAAAATCTGACTTTTTGTACGATCTGAAATTGAATAAGATTTTTTAAAATTTTATGTGAAATCATGATCTGATTTTTTCTGAAAAGGTAGATTCTATCACCGGCCCAAACCGCAGAGGCTCGACTTTGAAAATTTCAATTTTTAAAGGACTCATCAGGGGTTAGACAGAAGGAAATAAAGTCGGAGCAGAAATCGGAACCGGAAGTAAAAAAAATTTGAAAGTTGGAAAACGGAAATCCATCCCACCCCTGATACACACCAATGAAATGCACCGGTCTGAGAAATCGAATGGAATAAACAGAATTTTACAATTGGTCGAAGGGCACGCTCACGCTAATAAGAGGTGGTGTCCGGGAATTCGAAATTTTTTCCTAATCATTGAACTTGTGTACGGATTTTTCAACTAGGTTTCTAACAAAACAAGGCCTAGAATTTAATTTTAGGTAGGGTATTTGTTAGAAACCAAGTTGAAAATCCGGGCGCTAATAGCGAATACCCCCCCCCCCCCAAGCATCCGACCTTTAAAAATTGCTGTAACTACCCTTGCAAACAACAAGTTTAGGCTTAGCCCTTAGGCTTGGGGGTAGGCCAGCGTACGGAAGTTGTGACTAATGAAGAGTTTGCGCACATTTTCCGGGGTCTGGGACATAAATTTGGGTACTTTTTACTAAAGTAAAAAAAGTGAAAATCGTTGGGGGGGGGGGGGGGTATTCGCTAGTAGGGTCAAAATCCGTATAGAAGTTCAATGATTAGGAAATTTTTTTGAATTCCCGGGCACCACCTCTTATTAGCGTGGGCATGCCCCTTTAAGAAATAAAAGTTGTTACTGTTTGAAATGCTGGGAACTTCTCGCCACATCCTATATATGTTGTCAATTTATTACTTTTATAGAATAAAATACCGTACTTCCTCTAATATAAGCCCATGCTCTAATAGAAGCCCACCCCCTATTTTTTGACTAAGGTTTCGGAGTTAAGGTCATTTTTGATTGACAATTTCAAGATTTTTGAGAGGTTGAAAAATAGAAGCCCATGGGCTTCTATTAGAGGAAATACGGTATGTATGGTAATTAGATATGCTTATCCTACTCATACTTCGTCAATTTCTCATAATATTTGGTGATTTTAAACTATAATCTTCAATTTTAGGTTTATTCGCCGCTTCACACAAGGCTTGTATATAGATGGAAGAAACATTGCTGATCCTCTTGTAAACACCGAATTTTTCGAGACTCAGCAAAAAGGTTTACTCTAGCAAAGTACTCTAGCTTAATTATAATATTTAATTGGGTTTTAGGAGAACTGCGCTACGACAACGCTTACAACTCTCAACCCCCCTTTACCCTCGTCCAATGGCGCAAGAAGTAGATTCCGAGAGAATGCTCTATCTCTATGGTTCAGATTACACACTCAATTCATTGCTCTATCATGCCTATGAGCTGGATAAGCTCACTATTAAGGTGTTTTTGTATATACCGAAAATAAAATTGAAATTTTGATGCGATTTCAGCTGGAACAAGAAACTTTACCAGAGCTTTACCGAGGTTTTGTTCGTACCACCTGTGGCTCTATGGCCGAAACCAACGGTGACCTCCTTTCGAGCATTTGTGTAGGGAAATTGATTCCGAGCATTGAGGAAAATTTTCCAAACACCACAACAAAATTTGTTTTACTGCCGCACGATTTGCCGGAAATGCGGTTTGTAGATGGACTCAGCTCAATGGATTTAAGAAGTGAGTACAACAGCTAGATATATTTTTGTTATATTGACTCCCCCAATTGTACAACCGTCGATTTCACAAAAGTTACACAAATTCATAGAAAATAATTAATTTCGACCAACACAATTTTTGTAGAAATGATAAAAGTTACAAAAAGATTTATTCATTTATTTATTGTTTTCTGTTTATGTTGTCTTTTTGATTGTCGAGATAACCAAAAAAAACTCTGGATTTTTTAACTGATTTAGAGTAAGGAATGAAATTTCAGCACGTATTTTAACCTATGTAGTGGATAAAGCCACCCACCAAGATCGCCAAATTCTGGTTTCCTCTGCAGATGGAATTGCAGACATAAAATTGAATGCAGAAGATGGAAAGTTTAGCGGTGATTTAAAGCTAAGAAAACTGATGGTCCGCCTACATAGAAGCGCTATCGGTGGAATCGATCCAGAGAGCATTGCACAATTAGCACCTCTAGCAAAGACATTTTTGGGTCCTCAACTATCAAGAGGAATAAAACAGGGTTTTCCATATCCTTAAAGGTATTATACTTTTGTGTTGATTGTACAAATTCAAAATTAAAGGTGTATGAATTTTAGCCGTGGTGCGCAGAACAGATAAAATTATCTGAACCGATAAATTTATCTATCGGAAAAAATTCAAATTATTTTTCTCTGACATATAAAATTTTATCTGACAGATAAAATTTTATCGGTCAGATAAAATTCCATTTTTAAATGAAAATCATTACAAAATTAAAGAATGATTTTCACACTTGCAAACCTAGAGGAATTTTTAAGAAAAATAGTGACTGAAATAATTGATGGGTTTGCCAGAAATCCTGGCTGAAAATTTGGAAACCCATCAAGTATTTTAGTCACTATTATTCTTAATAATTTCTCGGCAGGGCCAGCTCAGGACATTAAAGGAGGGGGGGCACTTGGGGGGGTTGAGAAATGGGTTTGTCAACCTGATGAAAAACCCATTGATGGGATGCAAAAAGATTTTAATTATAAAATGATTTACCTGATTTAACGATGGGTTTCACTACATTATTCGACAATATTTAGTGAAACCCATCATATAATCACATAAATATTTTTATATGAAAAATTTTTGCAACCCGTCAATGAGTTTTTCCTTAGGCTGACAAACCCATTTCTCAACACCCGCCCCCCCCCCCAAGTGTCCCCCCCCTTTAAAGGGGGGGGGGTTGAATGTTGCGTGGGATTTTCGACCATTGTTGTTATCTTTTTTTGATCGTATTTTTTATTGATAATGGCTAAGTCGATATTGCGTCGAAAATTATTTTTCTATCGATTGAGTGGTCAAACATCCTAATAAAAAATAATTTTTGAGAAAATAACACCAAGTATAAGGTAAAACTCCACTAAAACATAAGGTAAAGAAGACGGTTTTTTAGTGTACAATTAGTGCGATTTTCTCAAAAATTATTTTAATTAGGGTGTTTGACCACTCAATCGACAGAGAAAATCTAAGCTACATAACGCTGTGAAAACATTTAAGATAAGAAAACAAAATATTCGAAAAAAGGTATGTGAAATGAAGTAGTAGTCGATGTCATAAAATAGCCGTTAAACAACCCCCCCCCCCCTCCCCCTTAAAGGGACATTCCCGTCTCCGACAACGGTTGTCCCCCGCCAATTCAATTTTTTTTCTTTATCGTTAGATTTACGTACGAATTTTCCAACTTGGTTTCTAACAAAACTATACCTAAAATTAAATTCTAGGCCTTGTTTTGTTAGAAACCAAGTTGAAAAATCAGTACAGAAGTTAAATGATTAGGCGAAAAATTTTGAATTGGCGGGGGACAATTCAAAACAGGTGGCAATGGCCCTTTAACAAAAATATTAATGCTTTATGGTGGGTTGTGGTATCAAAATACTACCGCGTATGTTTCCTTACATAATTTAAAAATTTTAAAAACTTACAGGAATCTGTAACATTTATTCAACCACATCTCACAATTCATGATGGCTATGTAAGGCTTGCCACAGATTTTGAGCTTGGAGAAGATACGATACGACAGAAGGTTCAGGAAGCGTTTGAAAGAATAAAAAACTCAAATAATTAGTTTATATGTTGATTATACAAATGTAAATACAAAGTTTTTTTTAAGTTGCATAAATCTTGTTTAGACAAGGCAACAAAAAAATTAAGATTCGTTTATCAATAATTTTTAAGAAAAAGGCCACATTTATGGGTACGTGACACAATATCCCCGCGCCAAAATATCCCCTCCGCCACAATATCCCCGGCCACAATATCTCCGGACAAGCGTAGTGGTTCGAATCTTTCTGAGTGCACAATTTTTCATTTTCAGGGATTTATATCTCAATCGGTCTGAGGCTCGTGGTCATTTCACAAAAAATCATTCGCGCTTTCATTGAAAATTAGTAAAGTGTTTTATTCAGGAAGTATATCTATTAACAAACAAAAGAACAATTTTATCATTCCAGTGATCCATAACAAACTTGTGAGCTAATCCTCTAAGGTATTTGACCAAGCTCTTTGTGGACTAAAAGAGCCACCAACCAAACCAAGTGGTCGTCCATCTAATGCGATTTTTTTAATGTTTTTCGGGTTCCAAAATCTTTTTTTGCTCTAATTCGAGCATTCTAAAAAAGGTTTTATAACAGTAAAATGCCATTTTGTAGGGTGTTTTTATTATTTCTGGTAAAATCGCCCAAATGGCATTGTTTTACTCACAAACTATTTTTAGAATTTCTAAAGTAGTGCATGTAAAAGTTTTGTGAAGCCAAAACATAATGAAAAAAGTTTGCTCCAGGTGGACATCCAGATTGACCACTTATATCCGGATATGTAATTAGTTTCCTTATTTGAACCTGTCTTTTGGGATTTTTGGTCTGGATTTTTTAGTCTGAACCAACCAAACCAAGTGGTCGTCCATTTGGATAAAAAAAAATCAATTTTTTTTATCTTTTCAGATTTTACAAAATGTTTTCTGGACTGATTCGGACACGCGGAAGAGGGTTTGATAGTGGTGAGATGCCGTTTTGTAGGGTATTTTTTGAGTTTTGGTAAAATCGAGCTTTGGTAAAATCAATTATCTCCCAATACTCGAAAAATACCATACAAAAACCATGTTTAACTATTATCAAACCATCTTTGGCGTGCCCGAATTAGTCTAGAAAACAGGTTTTAGATCATGGAAAATCATGAAAAAAAAAAATTCGATCCAACTGGACGACCACTTGGTTTAGTTGGTTCATGGAGTATCCAGTAGAACTGAAGTTGGGTCATAGAAAAACCTTTTAAATTTTTAAAGTTCATTAAAAATTCATCACAAGTCGGAAATATTACTACCCGGGTACCACTACACTGCCTGAGTTCTCCAACTTGGGTACGATTACATGGGGAAACAAAACCAAAAACCAAGTGGTTGTCCACTCGGAGCAAAAAATTTTTTACGTTTTTCAGGCTTCAAAAACCATTTTCTGGACTAATTCGGGCCTGCTGAAGATGGTTTGATAATAGTAAAAAAGGTTTTGTATGGTATTTGTTGAGTATTGAGACACGATTGATTTTACAAAAACTTGCTTGCACCAAAACTCAAAAAATACCCGAGAAAACGGCGTTTTACAATTAACAAACCATCTTCAGCATGCCCGAATAAGTCCAGATAAGAGGTTTTGGAAACCCAAAAACGTAGAATTTTTTCGACCCAAGTGGACGACCAGTTGGTTTTGTTGGTACATGGAAGATCCAGCAAAATTGTGTTCGGTTCTTAGAAAAATACTTGAATTAACATGTGAACTTTTCAAGACGAAAATATAAAAACGAGAAATTTGAGAAGCTGAGAAAATAATTTAAATTTGATTAAAATTTGTCCGGGGTCTAGGACAAAACACCGCAGGGACAAAACACCGCCTAGGACAAACACCACCGTACCAAAACACCGCCGGACAAAACACCGCGGGACAAAATACCGCGAGCCAAAACACCGCCATGACAAAACACCGCCGGACAAAACACCGCCTAGGACAAAACACCGCCGAATTTCATTTTTCCAGTTATGGGTGGAGATTCATGTGGGATGTCGTGGAGATCTTAATCTCAGTGAAAGAGGAGTTCTATCTCTGTCTTTTTTTTGTTTTCTGGCACTTTTGTCTTACCTCAGGATGTTCGAAACCCTGATTCTATTACTGTTTGACTAGACCATGTTTGCAAACTAGTTTTACTTTGCTATTTGGGTATTGGACCGTATCTTCATCGTTATCTGCAAATATCTAGCCGCAAATATCAATTTTAGTCAAAGAGTAATTTTTCTCCGCTCAATCAGTGTTGGAACTCGTACTCGTATTTCGTACTCGTACTCGTACTTGTACCGTACTCGTACTACGAGTACGAAGTACGAGCAGCTGAAAAATAGAGGTACGAGTACGAGTACGAGTACGAACCTAAAAATTAAGAAGTACGAGTACGAGGACGAGGATAAAGTACTATAATTTCAAAAAAATAAAAATTTGTGAACAATTTTAAAGACTCTTTAAAGACTCTTTAATGAAGAGTACAATTTTTCCATCGCCATGCAATGAGTCGTAATGAGTCGTAACAACCACCAACTTTATTGAAACAAGCTCATAACAACAACTCAAAGGACAAACAAAGGTTAGCACTATAACACTCAAATAATTTCCTTCATCTCAATTTCGCCACATCAAAATGCTCTTTTGGAAATCCCTGAAAACGAATGAATCCCACACGCGGCTCCATGCTACCGGAAAGAAAGTCCTGAATCCACCCAAATAAACCATTACAACAAAATAAGTTCAGCTAACCAACCTTGTCGACGAAGAATGGTACGAAGCGAGGCAATTGGTCCGGTTGATAGAGGATGAAGTTAGTGTTGTAGAGCTTGGAGGCCAAGATGAGTTGCATGCTGCTGCCCCATTCCCCGAGTTGAGAAAACTTCCTAGCGTATTCATACACCCCATCAGCGCCTCCAAAGTATTTGATCCACGAATGATGCTTGTTGCCTAGGAGGAATGCCATCATTTCTCGTCGCACTCGCTCATGCTCCTCCTCGTCTTTGTACTCCAAGCAAGCTATGCACCTATATATGAATGAGATTATTTTAGAATTCCACCGTGGTCTTTGATGTACCGGTAGAAGCAGTTATTGTCCCCCTTGATCAACTTGATTTTGCTGGGCTCATCCTTCCACGGATAGGTAGGCAGCGGCACATCAATCTCTTTCATCACTTCAGGTGAGTCGAGGCGGGGCTTTTTCAAGGGCGGTGAAATTACTAAAAGCCATGCATAAGTAATGCTTAACGAAATAAAAATCATTTCACAATTCTATATCAAAAATTTAACCTTCCGCATGATTCCGACTGTTTTCTGGCACTCGTTCATTGACTATCAGCAATTCCTCCTCGTCTTGCGCTTCCGGAAACTGATAAGGACCCTGCGCCATCCGGAAGTTGTAGGCAATACCTGACAGGTAATCCATAGGGACAATTTCACTCCACGCTTTAACAGCCTTCTTTACCAAAGCGAGCATTCTTTCATCAGCCATTCGGTATTTCTTGAGCTTGACGGGCGGTGCATGTCCAAGAACCATTTCACTGTAAGCTTCATCTACGCCTCGTTGGACAAGCTTAACATGTAACCGTACAAAGCGATTCATTAAGCAAATCAAGTCAAAATACCTTCATTGAATCGATGAATCTCCATAAATTTGGATGACAAACCCCCAGTTCGCAAGCACCTTCGATGATGAGCTTCTAAAATCTTTAGATTTTAAAGCAATCTTTACCATACGAAATTAACCAGCGTAGTTGTTTGTTCTGTTTTCACCATTTTCAATCCTCTCAACGAGATTCCACGAGTCTATTGGAAAGCGAGCTGTTTTGCGAACTCCATCAGGCTGCATAGGGCCTGAAATCAAAGAATAGAAGTATTTAAACGAGATAACAATTACCAAGATAGTAGTTTTCAAACCAATCTAGAATTGGACTTAAAACGGCTGGAAGATTCCATCTCAGTGACGTGAAGCATTCATCAAGGTGCGAGATAGGAACACATGCTAATGCCACAATTTGCGGCACAAAAACTAAGTAAAAGATACTCTGAAAATTATATCAACGTACCTCATGAGCAAACTGAGCATCGCTATCGTACTGAGCAGAGAGACCCTCTTGTTCAAGATGCTTGTAAAGTTGGAGAGATGCCAGTAGCAACCATCGATCGATACACCCTCCCATTCTCCGCGAGCTGCATTCCTGAATGGCATTCATAATCACATGGACTCCTTGAGGGTTGAGCTGTGGAAAACATCATGTACATTTGAAAGAATTTTCGATATGTGACAGCCCCTTTTGTTTGGAAGCAAGGCGTTGCGATGGGAAAGACGTATTCATTTCTTTTGGCAAGCACCACAAAAACCTGCAGCAAATAAAATTCCAATAATATAGATTATGTAAATAAGTTAGGACCTGTTCAAACAGAGGAGGTGAAATTCGGAAAGTCCCATCAACGAACACTTTTTGACTGTTGCCATCCACTGGGTGTAGCTTTTTCGGCCAAATACGAAAATCCTTCCTCGATCGCCTTATCAACGCGGAATCTGCTAGCAACCATTTGTCAGGATCACGCCCGTAGACGGCTTCATAAACTTGGTACGAGAAGGGGATAATTACGCTCTGATAATAGACATATGAAATCAGTAACTTCACGCTTATATAAAAACCTCCAAAGAAGTCGGAATAGCAGGAGCTTACAGTCTTCAGAATCTGTTCTGGCTCTTCGAATTCCTCGCTTTCTAGCTTCAGCTCTCGGCAACTCACCCTGAACTCCAGAAGTTCTTGCTTTGTTCCGGACCTGTGCAATATTTCTCCTGTTCGCTGCAATGAATGTTTGTAAGAATAAATAAGGACTCAATGATTACCATTGTAGTAGTTGTAGCTAACCGTTTTTCTTCATTTCTTATGGCAGTCACAGCAATGTGAGACGGATTTGCTTCGCATCCATGCTCTGACACCATTCTTAAGCCAAAAATATTATAAGAGGAATTAAAACGACCAAATAACTTACTTGATGAACTGACCTTCTTCGTAAAACAAGCTCTTCCTTTGCATCCTATCGCCCGCTGATCGCACTCTGCCGAAAGTTTCCCTCTGTTAGTACCTCTGAGATCGCGATTCTTTGACGTACATCCTTCCTTCATGCACGTACTTCTTCGCGCCTTTGTTTGAGAAAGCGGCGTAGGGTCTTTTTAATAGATCATCCATTTGCAGATTTCTGACAAAAAAGTACATTACAGAAAAAAGGTTTAATCCAAGCTTATGAAGATAGCAGGATAGGTAGTTTTAAACAACGGCGGTGTTTTGTCCTAGGCGGTGTTTTGTCCGGCGGTGTTTTGTCATGGCGGTGTTTTGCTCGCGGTATTTTGTCCGCGGTGTTTTGTCCGGCGGTGTTTTGGCACGGCGGTGTTTTGTCCTATGCGGTGTTTTGTCCCTGCGGTGTTTTGTCCATCCCTTTGTCCGTGGCTATTGTGGCCCGGGGATATTATGTCTGTTCCGAATATACAGTCTCAGTGCTATTATGAAGTAAAATGATGATTTGAGATCCCAGAATGAAATTTTATTTTAGAGTATTTTATCATCGAATGGGTGTACACTTGCGCGCATAATCTCAGTTTCGAAAACAAATAAGAGCCTCTCAAAAAAGCTGTGGTTACCTTCTACACAACTTTATTAAAATCACAGTAAATGTGACATTTTTACGGGCAGCTTGTTCACAAGCGAATTTATTATCCACTTTTAGTCAAGAAGGGATTCTGAAGAGTTTTCTGCGCGTCTTTTCATATAACACCGGTAGATGCGACTTGCAGATGCTGTAGCTCAGATAGTGAGAAGATACCAGTCATGCACATACATTAGGATGGCCATTGGTTGACCGAGGATCAGAGAAAGCACACTACAATGTTGCCAGCTCTACACCCTAAATTTTTAAATTTACGCATCAATAATAGAGATCTTAATTACGGACTTTGAATATCCGTCAGTCAGATGAATGGGATTTGGGCCAGCATGCCATTAAAAGCCCAGAGACGAAACATAGCAACGGACCGAGACCTTGAAACCGACAACTAATTATAAAACCAGTACCCACAAAAAAACCATCAGATTCGGGAAGAACGCCGAACAACAAAGACAACTCGAGAAGCAGCTGCCGAGAATATCCATTGCTGCGCATAGGCTTGTAGACTAAAGATAATGTTGACAGGTGATTTAATGCTACTCTACGTGTCTAAGAGCCCATCTGTGCACAGGAATATTCCAGGTCTTCCAGAGGCAGATATCGTTCTCAGGTCCAAAAGTCTCTCAACAATAAATTTACTAAAACCCTTTCTCAATGAAACATACAAGTAGAATTCCGATCGGCAAAACACATGATTTCAGCCAGGAGATTGAGCGAGTGGAAAATGAGATGAAGAACATCAGCATATCAAATGATTCGGAATAGCCAGTTTCAAAACACGCTCGATGCATGTTAATGTCCATCTCAGAGAAAGGAGCACACTGTTTTTACCAGTGGTATCACCATGCTGCAAAGCGACACTTACGAGCAAAACAACGAGCTAAATTGCAGTGCAATTTTAAAATATGACAAAAATCAGATAGCTCTCAGACACCGCTTAAAAATGAATGGAATTCTGCGCTCATTAGTTCGGGAAATTTAGCTCATAGCGGTCGGAGCAAGTGAAGTAGTAGAGATTTGACAGCGAGAGTTGCATGGTAATTCGCTTGAGACTGCGTACCATAACCTCAGTATTAGGGTCGGGACACACCTGATTGTCAATGTAAAACAACTCTCTAGCAAGTGACCTATTCATCGGACTTTGAACCCGCTTCAGTCTACACCAGTATTGACATGAGCATACGATATTAATTTGGTACTTTCTTATGACGACAGCAATCAGCGCACGATGACGAAGAGAGGATTCCCTAATCAGCAACTCTAGCAACAAGACAGTAGGAGGAAAATGCTACTTGAATTCGAGCAACCACAACGGCAGGAATAGTGATGTGAGGACGACAAAGATTACGTAACAAGCAGCGGCAATTTGGTTGCTCAAAATTCGTCTGGCTTAAATAAAACGGAAATATTCGCAACAAGTAATACGAAGACTATTACCCAATAGCTTTTCAAATGCAAAGAATGCAATTATTGTGACATTCGACAGCAAAACCACGTCAGATTCGGCCAACTAAACAGAGAATATCGAGACGACAAGAGGGCGTTCAGCCATTGTAACGGAGAATCAGAATGCCGTATTTGATCAGGTTCTCCAAGCCCCGCCCATTTGAAATCACCACAGCAGAATGGCGAGATTAAAAAACCACGATAATCAGTCCATCCGGAGCAGCACTGAACAAAGAATCTTGAGCTGATGCACTGGGAGAAGCTTCAAGTCCTGTATCAGAATGTGGTCTATACTCGGCTACATTCAGTCACAATAACTACATGTTATTATTTTTTTCCAATCCAAAGAAGGCACAATGGAGAAGATTTGCTCGAGAATTCGATGCGAGGGAGCGACTGTGACTCAACGGCGGAACCTCTGGGTATTGCTGAGAAAGAAGCGCCGACGGAAATCTTTTTGTAGGGGATAAGGGCATGGCTAAAAAAGGATAGTAAATCAACAGCGATTAAAAAATGGGCGCTAGTAGCGAATCCCCCCCCCCAAGCATCGACCTTTAAAATTGCTGTAACTACCTTTGCAAACAACAAGTTCAGCTTAGCCCTTAGGCTTGGGGGTAGGCCAGCGTACGGAAGTTGTGACTAATGAAGAGTTTGCGCACATTTTCCGGGGTATGGGACATAAATTTGGGTAATTTTTACTAAAGTAAAAAAGTGAAAATCGTTGGGGGGGGGGTATTCGCTACTAGCGTCAAAAAATGAGAAGTGTGAGAAATTGAATTGAGAATGCGAAAGAGATCGATAACTTCGGAATAGGAGCAGACAGATTTGTGAAACAGGGAATTCCCGATAAAATACTGCTAGTCATTATCTAGGTTACACACCAGTGTATAGAAACGTTGCAATCATACAAAAAATTAGAAATTTTTTTGGGGTTCCGTAAAATATCTGACATGGGTTTGCTAAATATGGCAGAAAATCTGGCTTGAACACAAAAGTGGCGACCCACCTACAAACCCGACATACCAAATACTATCTAGAGATACTCTTGTCAATTAAGGACGCCAATTAAGTACCGTATTTCCTCTAATAAGCGCGCTCTAATAAGCGCCCCCCCCTCGAATTTGAGGGTCTGGATCTCAGTGTAGAAGCAATATTTGAAGCTGTTTGATACGTTTTTTTAACTCCACGAGCTCTACCGATTCCCCTTTTTAGATTTTGTTGAGCACCAAAAATCTCGAAATCGAATTCCAAATTTCCGATTTTTGGGGGTTTGAAATAAGCGCCCGGGGCGCTTATTAGAGGAAATACGGTAGTTCGCCAATCGCTTTTTTCGTTTATAATACGTTTTGACAATCGGATGGTTCATATTCATATATTTAGCTAATTTACATTTCACCATAGCACATATTTCGACAATACAGTGCGCAGACGTTGCCGAAAACTATGTGGCAGAACTATGTACAGAAACTACCGTATTTCCTCTAATAGAAGCCATGGGCTTCTATTTTTCAACCTCTCAAAAATCTTGAAATTGTCAATCAAAATGACCTTAACTCCGAAACCTTAGTCAAAAATAGGGTGGGCTTTAGAGCATGGCTTCTATTAGAGGAAATACGGTATGTGGCAAAGTTAGTTATTGTCGAAGTAGTTTTCGGTAAATCATCCGATTGTCAAACGTATTGTAAACGAAAAAGCGATTGGCGAATGATGGGATAGCAGGATTTAAAAAACGGTCGGCGAAATCGAATCCTGACGATATTTCGACCAGACTGTTAAAACAGATCTGTTTTCAGTTCTGCAGAACTGGAAAAAGCTTTCGAAAATTGGCCCAAGGCTGGAACGAACTTTTGAGGGTGCGGCTTATCGAGGTTTGACTGTAAGCGATTCAAAATACAAAATCTCATCCTGAATCCGAATCCGTTGAGATCAATCAAAATATTTTTCATAGACTGAGATACCCATTAAATAGGTAAATGGTGCCAAATTCCTGATCCATCTACTCAAAATAATATATATCAGCCCGTAAAAATTATTTCGATCTGATCTTAACGGATTCGGATTCAGGATGAGATTTTGGAGTTAGGATCGACTTTTCAGAAACTTTTGGCCTGAATATTGACGATTTTGATCAAAAATTTCAAAAAAAAAATTCATTGCCACACCCCCCAGAATCAAATCATAATCACTTTCGAAATTTCGCGCCAAACATAAAAATTCGAAAAATGGTCATTTTGGACCTAATTGTTTTGTATGTCAGATATGATTTTTTAAAACATTTTTTTGTGAAATGCTGTTGACCAAAAAATTCTCTCTCAGGGCTTCGAATAAGCCTCACGTACCCACAAACCTGAAGAATTTCAAAAGGACAATTTCGGTCTGTTAAAAAAGTTCAAACATTTTCTTTAAACTGGTTGACTTTATTGAGACCCTAGATTATTTTTTGTCGATTTATTCTCAAACAAACCGGAGACTTGAGAGAGGGAGTAAATTTCTACATTATGGTACCAAGGAAGTATGCGAAAAATACAATTTTGGGTGTCTCATACAAAAGTTAGACGGAAAACGCAAAAACCCCTATTTTTACTCGGAAAATGCCACTTGTTTGCTTTAAACGGTCTCTAGTTTTTAAAATTCTGACTTTACAAAAATCGGTCTGACTTTTCTGGTTCCTGAATGTACAGGCTACATTTTGTACATGGATTGCATTAAAAAGACCGTGGTTTTGCATTTTTTGTCCGTCGAATATATAAACGTCGAATTTTCTTGTATTCAGTATAATGAATATGGTCCGAACAAGGCGTCAAAGTGGTGCGGAAACAGTCAAATCAAGCCTGAACCGAAGTCAGCAATTGCAACAGAAGCTGCGTCAGAGGCTAACTGGTTGACAAAACAAGGATGCAAGAAAAATCACTTTAACTAGCATCTGCCAGCATCCGCGCTGAAGTAACCCTTTTTGAAGAGTAAATTCAGCGATTCTTTAAACAGCAAAGCTCTGCTTTTCAGGTTAGTTGGATCTGGTATTGGAACTGCGCCACTGCTGCTTTTGCGGTGATGCTACCAAGCCTGAGTTCGCTGCAAAACGTCTCTCCGCTGCTTTGCTTGGTCGGTTGCTTTAATTTTGTGCTCGACTGTGGCTTTGAAAAACAGTTTAGGACTTTTGTTTGCTGGTGGAAGGATGGTCGGCAAGTGATGGATAAGTACTACCGAAAGCTGCTGAATTCTGTCGCCTCAAGGATAATTCTATATGGTGGCCTTGAAGAACAACAAACTGACTAAATCATCCAAAACTGTGCTCCTTCACTCACTGGAAATGTAATATTGCAGAGAAGGTTTGTAATAAAGTTGTCATGTCTATGAAGATAACCAGTCTTTTAGCTGTGGAATAGACGACTGCAGCTCTCGCTCTTCAAGATGATGGTGTCGCCATTACGGAGGCAGGATTCAGATGATCCTCACGGCTGCTGATGTCAATGTCGAGCCGTTTTGGCCTGGTCTATGGGGCAAAAACTCTCAATGAAGTTGATGTCAAGGTGGCTCTCCAATATCTTTGCAGTTAAATTATGTTCCAAATTTTCAGGATTTGATCTCTAACATTGGATATGGTGTTGCAACTGCGCCTAGTGCTGCTTTCGCCGGTGATGGTTCCAAGCCTGGTGGCCGTCGGTCGGTATCGATATTTTACCTTTCAAACAGTTCAAAATATTTGCGGCACCCTGTAGTATATATGGGCAGAAAATTTGGAATTTCACAGGCTAGTTGGTAATTCACCGTAATATATTCTTACCGGTGTCTTTCACCGCGTAAATTTCACAACCCCATCAAAAGTCATAACACAGACACACAATTTTTAATGAGCGTTGCCGTATCTTTTTCCTTTACCGTATCACGTGGTCACGGTATCTCAATTTTTCTAGTTTTGTTAAAATCACTTGTCTATTTTTTAACGATCGCATTGGTATTTCTGATTACAAACCATCAATAGAGGTTTGTGATTTTATTGATGCTGTTTAGCGTCTAAAATGGCTGCGAACAACAACCCTATTGAACTAGAAGGTGGACTTGTGGTCGAGCAAATTGAAGCCCAAACACCGTCTTATGCTGCTTCTACTCGGGACCATCTCCCTGGTAATACAAATTTAATTCACCCGTCTGATATTTTGTTCTTCTTAGCCAGAATGCTATCAAGAATATGTCGATCTGGAGCATGATTGTAAGCCATTTTCTTTTATTTTGACATTTAGATTTTAATTTTTTGTTTTGCAGAAAAGTGCAATTGGGAGGTTAGTTCGTGTTGGCCATTGTTAAATCTTAAATTTTCTATTTTTTCAGGATCTCACTCGACTGACTGGTAAACACTTAAGCAGCCTCGTTGGTTTGTAATTCTGAATATATTTAGTGCCGATAAATTACAACGAGCCTCTATCTCTGGTGCAGCGACTTGCAGAAAATATGCAGGTATTAAAAATTTTGGTTTCTTAATTCCCTTGTGATGCATTGGTATTTACAGATGTCCCACTTGATTGAAAAGCCATCAGATGCACGGATCGAGCTGAGCGTTTGGAGGTAATGCTTTTACAACGTTCGTGCACGACTATTTTGTGATGTTGTGCCAAAATTGCAACGTTTTTTAATTCTCACCTTTTTCGGATTTTTGTGTGTTTTCTTTTAGTATATCGGAGCCTTCGCGTCTTCCGCACTGTCCAGCATCCGTGTTTCGAAGCCGTACAATCCCTGTAAGAAAAGTTACGATTTATTTATTCATGCGTAGTATTCTTACTTTAGGCTATGTGAGACTTATGAATTGGAAAGGTAATTTAGCGGGAGGATATATAACTTTTATTGAAAAGTAATTGTCCAGAGCTGACTTGGGTTTCCGTTTCGTCGCTGAGCAAGGTATGAATCTGCTCGAAATATATTGTTTATTGTTGCTTTTTAGTGTCGCATCATCCGCCTGTATCAGCGTTTCATTGCAATGCTGCGAGTTTTGAATTCTTTGGGTAAGAGTTTTGTCTGATTGATCTACCAACCTACCTCTGGGCTTTCAGCACCATCGCTCCTAAGATGTCTTTCTACGGCCGTTCGATAACAATTGATCCTCAAGCTTGCTTCACTCTCCGACTGACTAGGTATTTTTAACCAGATAGTTGAGATGATATTTATTTTTTGTTACAGCCTGAATGAAACTTACACTTGGAAGGCTGTTAGCTGTGTCGTGCGCAACATCATTCTCGGAAACTTGTAAGTCCTAATCTGTAAGGTTTTAATGTCCTTTTAATTGCTTTGCTTACAGATTCATGGCATTGGCAGGAACACTCACTGTGAAGCAATATGTGGGCGATTCGGAAACCGATATGCAATTTCGACTGACGTACACAGACACCAAGGCCAATGATGCTGAGCTCCTCGTGGTAGGTGAAATTCTGAGTGGGTATGCTCTTGCGGTGATTTTTCAATAGTTATGATTAATGCTTGTCAATTAAGTATTGCAAGAATACGCTCCATCTACGGAAATTGGTAAATTTTGTTAAGCGCTTTTGTATTTAAGAATGTCGTATTGAAGGATGACTTATATTGCCAGCTGCAGTCCCGACCAATTTGTCTTTGATGATTTCCGAGCTAATTTCCGTCTTCACTGCGACAGTAAAACTGAGGCCAGTTTCTTAATACACATGTTTTCCTGGTTACCGTAGAAAGTTGCAGGACAACTTTTGCTAGTCAATGATTCGCGATTGTTGTGGCACAAGTACAAGGTAATTTTCCGTCTTGTTGTTATCGTTGTCCCAATTTGTAAAATTTAGAAGCCTCCACGCTCTCTGAAGTAAGTGTGAAGTTGGTTCTTTTGGCTTACTTAACCATATTTCAGTTCTATGATTTCACATACTTTGCTATGATGTAAATTTTTTAAGCTGAGTGTCTTTCAATTTTGTGACCCTAACATTTTCAGGTTAAACGAAAGGGATCGTGTGGATATCGGTAGACTTCCGAGAACAGATTCACGCCTTAGGTTTGGTTTTTTAGAATTCCGTGACCTTTGCCCATAATTAGTTAATGATTTTGACCGATATGCGGCATATGGTTCGTTTTTTACATCTTGTGTTTTTCTTGTCGCTTTTGAGCTAAATGAAGATGTATTTTTAGGAAAACGGGAATTTCAGTATGTTTTTAGCATGCGACCAATTTTTTCTAAATTGCGCTTTATCCTTCAGGCACTGCATCTTCAGAAAAGCAGAGAATCGAGCAGAAGCAGCGGGCTAAGCATACTCAAGTTTCTCATAGTCCCATGTGAGAAAAGCATGTGATGCTGAGCTTGACTGTTAACTATTTTTAGGTGGTTTGATGCAGTGCAAGGAAGCGATGAATATGGCAGGGCTGGGCAGTGGCAATTCAATGGAAAATATTGCAAAGGAACTTCAGCGGCTGTAGAGATATTTTCTGAGAATCATTGCAAGTGAACCTCCTTGTTTCACAAATCATATGTAGCGTTGTATTCTCGTATTGTGTGTAAATAAATACCGATGTGCTTCCATTGTGGTACCCAGCCTTTTACGATGCCAGATAATATGTGTTTCGTCGATACTCTTTGGGATATTTGATTTTTAGTCCGCAAATTTATTGAGGTATAATTTGCAACTGTGTTTTTCTTCTCTAATGAAATTATGACTGCACAACTAAGAGTGTGTTAGGGTGGATGTGGGAATTGGCTGTGCCGACCTCTTGTCTGAACTCAATCGCTCAACCGCCAACCAGTGTCGTCTCATTTTACGGCGACCATAAGTATACTTTTTTAAATCTCTCAAAACACCAAAGTGGGGCGTCCATCCGATGGCCCCGTCCCGTCTGGACGTATAGCAATTGGCCCAACAAATATGGACGGTCTTCTTTCTAGAACATGAACTAACATGTTCTAGTGCCAAAAACACAGCGACCGTCCATGATCCTTCGCCTTTTTCAATCGATAGGCCGCCACCATACTTAAAATTCTCGTTATCAAAAAAATTGGTTGTTATTCTTTTCGACCCGAAATGGTACCTTTTTTGCCCCAAAAGGCTCTTTCCTGCCCCAAATTATTAGAGCGGGTTATAAATTATTACATAATTATTACCCAAATTATTAGAGCGAGGGCGCTACTCGAGCGTGACTTTTGCCTCTCTGAATGCAGAATTTCATGGGAACACGATGGTTTTTTCAGATTTTTTTTCAAATCTAAAAAGTGGTTCAAATCGGCTTTTGGAACATGTGACCCATAGACCGGGCAATACAAACTTAGATAAGGTTTTAACTTTTTTCCCAGATATAATTTTGATCTGTTTAAAAAACGCTCATCTTCTTCATGAGCTTCTCTATCTTGCTTTAGTTACATAATTATTACTAAAGCTTTGGAACATGTGAAACGTAAAAAAATTTTTGCTCCAAGTGGACGACCACTTAGTTTAGTTGGTTCAGACTTAATTGAACGTCAGCATAAGTGGTTTGTTTTTAATGTTGACCAAATTTTTATTTTTCAGGCCAGCCATGTGGATATCCACTGCCCAGGTGGTACCTACCCCAGGTTTTGGGATTTGGGTGAGTGAAAATGAAGTTTCGGTCCTTAAAACTGGTTCACCACACGATTTTGAATCAGAAAAAATGCTCTGTTTTGATTTTCAGCGTGACATCTAAAAAGGATACAGTCGACTATCAATATAGTGGCACCTCCTCAAGTTCATTCCCGCCTAGGGTCCGACGACTTTTCTAGCTCGATTTTTGAAGATTTTTGCGGAACCCGATCCGTCAGTCTAGTCCCAATATCGCTTGGATATGGAGACTTGCGGTCTTTTCGGCAAAACTTCGACTATTTTTAGAACCGACCGGTAAAATCGGAATCTTTGCGATATTTGGACTAGACTGACAGATCGGGTTCCACAAAATCTTAGTAGTGAAAATGTCTCAAAATAACGCGAAAATAGAGGTTTTTTACTTCTTTTAACTTTAACCGTCCGTTTCTCAGCCCTGTGCTCAGCCCTGTCCTTAAAAAAAGGCTGACATGTCATTTTCTAGAGAAATTATAAGGCTTTCAAAAAGTGCATTAACTAGTTCACTATGATGTTAAAACTTTTAAGAAAGTCAGTATTCATGCGACCATACAACCATTTTCTTTAGATTTCTTTGATTTTGACTAAAAATTGACACTTTTTTTGTTGATGTCATAACTTTTTTCGGAATTATCAAAAATAAGAATTTGACCTACCAAATTGTAGCCAAGGAACAAGGATTTAAAACGGAAGTATAATGAATCGCACAAAACTACGACAAAAACAAAATTTCATCAGATGAAATAACAGAATAACAAGCTGCCTGTAAAATTATGAAACGGTGGAAATTTGAATTTTCGGTCACATATTTTTTCATCACCCAACATCCCCAATATTTTTGCATAATTACTAGGTTATCGACTATGCTTGTGCTTTCTGTAAAGACAGATTTTTATTTCTTTAAAAAATGTCACTAAACACCTAAAAAAGGGGGTGCCTGTAAAATTATGAAACGCACTGTATACCAAAATTTAGCCCACAAGATCCTAGTTAAAATTAGTAAATTTCGATACTTAGAATTGTTTTTAGCCAAAAATCCCGGTTTTTGACGTGAAAATATGAATCTTTTACTTTTTCCGTATGAAAATTTCAAATTGCGTATAAATCCAAGCAATATTTCACATACATACGTAAAAATTCATGGGCTATCACGTTAGCAACTTTTTTTTAGCAGCCTTGTATCAGAAAACAGAGGCTCAGTGCAGTTTTAAGACTCAACTCGGTAAATTTTCGGAGTACTTTTTTCGTTGAAACCTTTTTTAACCACCGAATTTGTTATCTTCTGTTGGCAAGTGATGGCTCATTGGAAAGCTGGAAAAACAAGGAATCCTCTAGTACAAACTAAGACACAAAAACCAAAAAATACTACAAAAATAAGCAATATGGGTCGAAAAAAAAACTGATTGAAAATCAATGCTTTTTTGAATTTTTCGATTTCGCGCAAAATTCTCTAATAAACACAAATTTGGTTTTTGAAACTTCGTGAACGGCTCACGGCCCCTCAAAAACTGCATTCTAGTGCATTAGCGAATTTGGCGCCAAATCAAAAATTTTGAAAACCGCTGTTTTTTAGTTTATTTTATCCAGCACTTCTGGTTTTACTTTTTCGCTGTACCTCATGTAAGTTTATTGTCAAAAAACTCACCACATTCAGCGCTTTCGAACAAGCTATCACTTGCCCGATAAACTTAACGAATTTCAAAACTAGAAGAGCTTTTCATGAATATTTCCGAAATTTCGGTTCGATTTTTTTGACTTGATTGATATTAGCGATGTTTTTTTTGACAATACATTGCTGAACCAAGACTTATGCCTGATAGAGGAGTGAATTTGCTGCATTTTGCTACCAAGGACATATACAAAATACAAATTTCGGGTGTCTTATACAAAAGTTAGATGGGAAACGCAAAACCCCTATTTTTACTCGGAAAAATGCCAGTTGTTCGCTTCAAACGGTCTCTAGTTTCTAAAATAACATCTTCACGAAATTCGGCTCAACTTTTCGAGTAGCTGAATGTATGGGCTACGTTTTGGTGTATAGAAAAGCTCTAAAATGCAAATTTGGAGCATCTCATGCAAAAATAAATTCTTCGTTTTTTAGAGCTAAAGATGGTCGCCACCAGAAGAATGTGTTCCGAGTCAGATGGTTCGTCTTTATCTGAAATTCGTGCAACTGCAGCCAAGAAAAAATGGGAAAATCAAGGGCTGAAGAAACAGAAACTAAAGGAAGGCAAAATTCAAGCTGCCGAACGAGCAATGATGATGCGTAGAGCTTGTCTATGTAAGTAAATTTTTAGTCGTTGTATTTTCCAATGTTTGCGAAATTTTGGAACATTAAGATTTTTTTAGCAAAATTGGCCGAAGAAAAGAAAGAGCAGTCAAAACATACTCAAGATGATGTCGAAGCCAAGGCGTTTCTTTTAGCTAAACCGTCGCTTTGAAAGTCAAGTGCACGTCCAACGAATTGTTTCGAATTCGTCCGGCAGTTGGAATACTCGAACCTCAAAGGAATGAGGATGTCAAAGTAAGTCATTCATCTTCTTTAATGACCGGTTCCACACTTACCTATTCAGGCGATCTTCAATGCATGCAAGATCCTTCCGGAAGACAGCAAACACTACTCCGTCGTCTACCATATCTCTGCTAAGAATGATGTCAGTGCCAAGAAGAGAAAGATGTATGGGGAACTACGGGGAACTATGGGGAACTACTACTCGTGTGGCGCTTACAAAGGAACTCCAACGGCTGCTCTAATTCCATCTCCTGTCGCCTCTACTCCTGATGAAAGTAATTTCGTAGTTGGATCTATTAGAGTGTCGATCGATCACGATCCAGTCATGTACTGTTGTTCAGGTTAGATAATTCTGTAGTCAGTATTGTTAGGCTCTACACATATTCTTTAACTACGAATTTAAGTCAAAAGACCATGAAAACCATGTTTTTTGGTCATTTTTCACGGAATTTAGCAGCCTGTCTATTTATAAAATGTTTATAAAATCTGCTGCCTAAAGCTTGCAAAATAGTTGGTCCTGAATGGTTGCTTTCGGATGATATATAACTTGCTTGACGTCGAACAAAAAAGGCGGACAAAAACCCCTCAGGGTAAGACCTAGTCCGGTTGAAGAACAGTCTAGTTGAAGAATTGGCAGTTAAAGAATATGTGTAAAACCCGTTGTCATTCTTTTATTCAGCTCTTCTTTCAGATTGCAATCACGACAATGTATTATTATAAGCTCCAAAGATCCAGTTCGTTCTCCTGAATGTGGCTGCAGAATCCTTTACAGGAAGCGTGGGCAAAGAAGTCAGTTAATTTTAGCATGAATTAATCGTGTGCATACCTCATTTTACAATTGTTTAGTGCTGGTGTATGACGCTCGATGAAGAGGTTGGTATGATCCATCAGAAGAAAAGTTCCTAAGGCACCGTTCTTGCACATTTGTTATCCGTTATATTCATTTCAATAAAAAATTTACTTTAAACATTTGACTTTCTCGATATCTTTTGCATTTGACGTATTTTATGGCGAAATTCGACGCTACACCACCTTGGTTGTATGGTGTGCTATGTGTTATAGAAAGTTAATATGGTTTAACTTTTTCGAAACTTTCGAAAAGTTCATATTTTCCTATAAAAATTACGGGGAAAAAGCAAAAAAGAAAAAAAACCAATAAATTTCGAAAAAGACTCTTTCAAAAATCTTGGCGTTTTTTTATTTTTAAATGCACTAGAATGCAGTTTTTGAGGGGCCGTGGGCTAATGACGAAAACGGGAAATGTCGAAAACGGAAATTTTTCAAACTGGCGCTTTTTGAAAAAGATAATGCCGAAAACTAGGGTTGGTTGATTGGTAATTACCCGGGTAATTACCCGGAAAAATACTTTTCCGGCCTTATATCTCGGTAATTACTTGGGTAATTACCCGAAATCACCCGCGTAATTACCCGGAGAAATACTTTTTCCGGAGAATTACCCAACCCTACCGAAAACCAATACAGCCATTTTTATAATACATGCCGTTCAGACCCACTCATAGAACAATGTAAAAAGTCACTCTGGTGGATATGAGGATTTCAAGGATTTTGTTTTGAATAAGATATTTGAAGGCAATGCCCACCCTGTCATGTACATTGAACGTTCGTGTTTTATGAAGCATTGAGGATCGTTTCGCACTATTTACTTCCCTATTTTCTCGAAAAAAATTCAAAAGGCGCGCATTTAAATTTTTGATCAAAAGCTTTAGTGATGTTTTGTATACCTTTTAGAAGTTTTATGATAAAGCGTTGATGTTTAGCTCAATTTGTAGCTACGTGAGCAAGCTTTTTTCTTCATGTTAACGTGTCTCCATACATTCAAAATTTCAAGACCAAAAGAGCACTGAAAAACTACTTCACGTTTTTTGAAATATATATTTTTGTTATAAGCTTCTATAGTTATCTGTGAATTTTTTCGAGTGTGATTAGGAATGAGGATTCTTCATGAAAAATTAAGTCTAGTTTCGCTGTGAGCGAGTGAATTATATATTTCTTTAGCAATACTTTTTGATTGAGTATAATGGTGTGCATGAAGTTCTGAACACCACCCCAATAATCCATTAAACGTTCCCGGGGTCTAGTGCATCGAAAGTATATCGAACTAGGAAAACATAATGCCTTGTTCAGAGCAACAGATCATGAGGAGTTTTTTTTGGCATATGATAATTTATTAGGTTAAGCCAACTGCATCGCACCTAATGTCGATTAACAATCGCTAACACAAGAAATTCTGAGTCTAACTTCAAGTGGTTCACTATATAGTTTGATTACTGTACTAAAAAATTGCGCTTGCCAATATACTTGTCGTATACCAAAAAACTTCTCATGATCTGGTGCTTCCAATAAGCCATTATTTTCTCTTAGCTCGATATATTTTCGATGCACTAGACTTCGGGAAACGGGAAATGGACTAATCGGGGTAGTGTTGAGAAATTCATTCACACCATTATACTCAATTGAAAGGTATTAATAAAGAAGTATGTAGCGATAATAGACTCAATTTTTTAGGTGGAACTCGAATTCAAAATTAGATCTTGAAAAGAAATCACAGAAAAAATATAATTAGGAAGTTTATAACAGAAATGTATATTTTAAAATTGTAAATTAGCTTTAAAATGCTCTTTTGGTCTTAAATTTCACGATGTGTAAAAACAAGTAAGCATGCAAAAGAAAGCCTGCTTATGTAGCTACAAAATAAGTTTTTTTATCATAGCTGTATCATGTAAGTGCTCAAAGATATGAATAAAAATACAAAATATCACTAAAATTTTTGAGCAAAAATTTAAATGCACGCTTTTTGAATTTTTTTTCGCGCAAATAAGACCGCAAATAGTGCAAAACGATTCTAAATGCTTTACAAAACACGAAATATTCAATGATCTTAACAGGTGTGTAGTGCTCACGAATATTCTTTCTAAAACATAATCCTCAAAATCCTTATATCCCCCAGACGGACTTTTAACACTGTTTTGTGATTCGGTCTGAAAGGCATGCATGACAAAGTAACAAATTATTTTGTAGCGCAAAATGTGTTTTTCAGATGTCATAGAGCACGTTCTAAAAAAAACAATATAATAAAACTTACAAACTCACACTTAAGGGATCTTTGATTAATCTAATTTTCATTTTTGGTCGAAGTAATAATTATGTAACTAAAGCAAGATAGAGAAGCTCATGAAGAAGATTCATAGTTTTTTAAACAGATCAAACTTATATCTGGAAAAAAAAGTTACAGCCTTATCTAAGTTTGTATTGCCCGGTCTATGGGTCACATGTTCCAAAAGCCGATTTGAACCACTTTTAGATTTGACAAAAAAAAATCTGAAAAAACCATCGTGTTACCCGTGAAATTGAAGGCAAAAGTCACGCTCGAGGATTGGAGTGTTAATGGAGCGTGGGCGCTTATTTTAACCTCTTGGCCCGAGGCCATCAACCTTTTTTAACCCAAACCTTCATAATTTTGGTTATGGACATTGATTTCCAGGTTTTTTTCCACAAATACTCAAATTGACCTTTTCACATGTGAACAAATTTTTTATTGCTTTCGAAAGAAATTTGAGTACGAACTCAGTTACAACAAAATACAACAAAAAATAGCAATACATACTAGTCAAAATAGCCTCGAGAGGGGGGGGCGCTTATTAGAGCAGGGGCGCTTATTTTTCAAACCCGTCTCTAAGGGGGTGGCGCTTTTCAGAGCGCGGGCGCTTAATGGAGCAAGGGCGCTTACCGTATAACCTCTATTAAACGGGCACCCCTACTGTTAACGTTTTTCAAATTTGCTTTGCTTTTTTAACCCCAATATTGTTTATTTTTCGAAACAGACGACCACTCATTTTGTAGAGCTTCACAAACTCTATGGTATGTTCACGCTTTAAAATTGTTCCCCGCCAATTTGAAAATTTTCCTTTATTATTAGATTTCTGTACGGATTTTTCAACTGGTTTCTAACAAAACCATACCTAAAATTAAATTATAGGCCTTGTTTTGTTAGAAACCAAGTTGAAAAATCTGTACAAAAGTTCAATGATTAAGAAAAAAAAATTGAATTCCCGGGCACCACCTATTATTAGCGTGGGCATGCCCCTTTAAGGAAAATTTCTTATTTTTTTTAGCGAGAATGAGTTTTCTGTTTTAAAGGGGCATGCCCACGCCAATAAGAGGTGGTGTCCGGGAATTCAAAAAAAAATTCCGAATCATTCAACCTCTGTTCGGGTTGTTCAACTTGGTTTCTAACAAAACTAAACCTAAAGTTAAATTATGGGCCTTGTTTTGTTAGAAACCTAGCTGAAAAATATAAGAAAATCTTGATCCTAAATGTTGAGCACGATTATGAACAGGCCAAAGGTGATTAAATTTACTATTTTAGAATTTATTAGTTATCATTTCTACAATAATTTATGTCATTGAAAATTCAGATGTCTTTCAAATTTTTATAGAAACTATTTTATTATTCCTACAAGAAAGACCCTTTTTGCTTGAGCGTGGGCGAAATTGTGATCGATGCCAGAAGAATCACTTGCCTTCCTTGTTCACTAATCCGCTCCTATTAGTTTGTCTTTGTTGTTGTTGTTGTCTCTGTTTATCACTTATTGGCTTGGTCTACTTCTTAACACACAAATCCAAGTGTCTCTCTAGTGATTTTCAAAAGCCAGACACAGACTAGAATTATATAGCTGCAGGCAACTGGCTAGAGATCAGCAATGCTTTTTGGTTAACAGCCTTCCTCCCCCGTCTTTTTTGTTTAGTGCTGCAATAACCAGTCAAACATACACACATTGTGCCATTTTTCTCCAACATTTTTGCGTTTTTCGCGCAATTTTATTGTGCCTCATGCAACACGCCTCAATTTTAACTTTTTTTATTTCTGTTTATAGACGGTAAAAAATGTTTTTGTCACATGGAATTTTTTTATCTGACTCAAAATGGCCACCCAATCATTCTGACTCAGAATGAGACAAACTTAATTAACTGTCAAATTTCTCGTGTAATATACGAGAATTTTCACAGTTGATTCGGTGGTTCCCATTCTGAATCAGAATAATAAAAAAAGTTTAACAAGACAAAGGCATGGCTACACCTCCCCTTCTGAAAGTTATAAATGAAAAAAAAATTGGAGCACTTGAACCTGAGATCCTGAGTCAAATCAGCTTGGGGGACCAAGGCAATTCACAGCTCTAATTTTTGACTGTAGTATTTTTCCACCTAAGGTTTAAAAAACATTTTTCAATCATATTTATACAAAGAAATTATTATGAAAGTTTTATATTTGTCGGGGTTCTTTCCTGTTATCGGAACCTCACTAAAAACAAGTTCTTTATATTCATTATTTCTTGGTCAAACTATTGCGGTGATCATGGTCAACATCACCTTAACCACCATCACCATAAATACTTTCATAATGAGGTGCTTCGGATAACTGATAGGAACCATTAAAAATGGCGTTTCTGGTGAGGTCCCCGATAACAGGAAAGAAGCAACATTTTTCATTCATATTTATACAAAAAAATTATTAGTATGAAAATTTAAAAAAAAATTTTGGTCCCCTTAGTTGATTCGACTGGAGGGGAGGGGGGAGGACTCAGAATCAATTTAACCAAAAATTTAATTGAGGCATTTTATATCACGAAATTGAGATACAGTTTTTGACAGTTTGACGCTCTTTATGTTTTTCGCGGTTTTTTTAAATAAAAATCGACATGGTTCAGATGCCCCGTACAGCTCTGTTGGGGACGATGTGGATGTGTCAACAAAATGGTGGAGTGATTACCCTACTCAGTAAATTAATTTATTTGAATTTTTCTAAAAAATGTTAGTGGTTATATGTTATAGGAGATACACTGATTTGGCTAAAGCACAGAGGTTGGTTTGTGATTGTCTGTGAAATTGATTCAAAAATGATATTAAGCTGTTTCGACAATCTCATCGGGGTATTTGGTCAAAACCTAAAAGACTCTGCCGTTCAGCTTCATATACCAATTTGACTTATGTCAGAGAAACCCAGCATGACTACCCTATCAAGGTTAGTTTTTTTAACCGCATAACCAGAATAAAATTAAAAAAAAATGATGTTCTTAATACGTCGTTTGACACTAGATAGGTAGGGCAACATTGATAAAAAAAATACCGTAAAACCTCTAATAGTAGCCCCCATCATCCCCATGGTTGAAAAGCATGTTTGTGGCATTGCATTTTCGACCTACTTTTTGAAGACTGCTTTCATGTAAGTTACCATTAATTTTGTAGCTAGTAAGAGAGTAACCAAATGCGTGGTAACTTGCCTAAGACAAGTTTTGAAAAAGTGGGTCAAAAACACAATTCCAAAAACACGATTTTGAATCAAGGGAGGGAGGCTACTATTAGAGGTTTTACGATGATTGGAAAACCATCAGAAACGGTTATTAACATTTAGTGAGAAAATCCCTCCAATTAGTGGGTAGATTTAATTAGAGGCTATCAGAGGTTTTCAAACTCGTTTGAAAAGTTAGCTATAAAGTATTTAAAAAGTAACCACGCAATGTTAAAAGTGAATGCTTTTGGAAAAAGTCGGCATCTTAGAGTAGGGCTATTTGTTGGGCCACTTTGGGCCACTTGGAGATGTCACTATAATGAAGTTTGACTATAAAAAGAAGTTTTCTCTATGAAACCGGCGTCCCCCAATTTTGATTAAATTTAGCTAAAATTTGACTTCGGTGTTATTATTGATTTTACAGAAATTTGTTTAAGTTTGGTTGATTGATTGAACTATATTTTATATAGCTCCCCAGACTCCCGCGGCTCACGGGTCAATTTTAAAAACACCTTTTTGTTTCTATCTCAGCTCTCAGACATCATTTTTACCGCTTGTAACAATTTCATAAGATAATCAACTATGCTCAACAACATAGAAATAACAGATTTGCCATAATAACGTTCAAACCCGGTTTTCCGGTGACCCGCGGCTCAAATGTGCGAATTCGGGCTGCGGGTGAAGACCTGTGGGTCAGCCGAAAATTATTTTTGTCTATATATAATTTATTATTTTGCCTCTATCGTGTAGAGCAAGATAGATTTACCCTTAGATGTGTTGTCAGAATTAAAAAATTTAAAAATGTGTGTGACCCGTGTCTTTTGGGGTATATGACCCGTGACTCGCAGGAATCTGGGGGGAGCTTTTGTAATATTTTTTATGAAAAACCTCAATAAACATGCACCTTGGTCTGCAATTGCATTCAAAATTTATTTATATAAACACATATTCAAGCTGACACTCTGAGTGCTGTTTCTCGGGGTGTTAATTTATGGAAGTTCGACTGTACAATACTCATTTTTTTAGCGAAGCACTTCAGTGAGCTCACTAGCACCTTCTCTAGGTCTACTCCCAATTTACCACCGTCAAGCAGAGAGAATAGTGCACACCACTCCAGTCTACAAACCACTTATGTACGACTGGTACAACACAGCTTACAGCACCAGTCGATATGTGGTCTGTATTCGATGTATCACTTGAAATCAACTTCTGATGATGTTTTTTTCAGGACACTCAACGAGAAATGCTCAGGCCGAGTCCGAAACCACACGTGCCTCGCTCCTACAGCTGTTATGAGCCAACGCCCAGAGCTTCGCATGTGCCCTACTACACCCTCAACACTAAGAGAATTTTCCATGAAGAAGTGGGTGTTTTTATTGACAAAAGCAGGTTGTGGGATGCCCATCTAAAAGGGTATGCCCCGGGCATTACACCAATTTTTTAATTGTTTCGTTTTTGACTCGTTTTTTTGTCAAATCTTTTTATTTTTAAAATCTGGCAAAAAAACTTCATCGCTGAGAACAACTATTAAAAGTTTTCCAAAAAGAAAAGCACTGCCTTCCGGTCGCTGCCTTTATTTTCGGCGGTAAACGGTTACCGATAAAATCCCCGCATTCCTCTCAGTTAAAACATGCCATACATTTTTTTGGTAGTGTCAACTCCAATTTTTCACGAATTTTTCTACAGGGTGTTCCGAAAAAACCTCTACACTTCGACGGCATCGCAGGACCACTTTAACTTCTTGTGCATAAATGTCATATTATAGCCCTGGAAGTTTTTTAGTGAATACAGTCGAGTCTCGATATAGTGGCACTCCGATATAGTGGCACCTTGGTCACGGCTAGTTCGGTTTCGGCTAGCAAGAAATGACTAGAGTGATACCCTTGGTATAGTGGCACCTGATGGTCAGTCCCGAGGGGTGCCACTATATCGAGGCTCGACTGTAGTGTATTACCATTTAGAGAGTGACAATGACGTAGTGGGTGATAAATAGAACAAATGAAAAAACTTGATTTTCCATTCCTGAATTTTCTGTTTTTATTTAATTGACTCGTTGTCAGAAAAGTGGGCTAAAGTTCAATGAGCTGTAATGATATTTTACACTATGTTGCAGCGCAGATCAAGATCTACAAAACCACAATTTACAGAATTTTTTTTGAGCATATAATGTTGAGATTTGGCCTTTTGAAAATTTGGATTGTGTGGAATTTCGCGTGGAATTCTCTAATTAGGCGGCCCCCTCTACTTTGAGGACCTATATCTTAGCCCAGAATTCTTTAACCTCATGAGTAGCGCAAATCTTGATTTAAAAAAAACATACGTTGGCCACAACTCGAATATGTTCATATTCAGCGTGCCCAACCCTACAAGTCTTACCTGCGAGGCAGTCAAAACTATTTGGACAAGTATGTCTCTTCCAGAACAAAAGCCGACGATTTTGCACAGCGTTTTGCATACAGGTTAATTGTCCTTAATAAATATTATTGTTTCTAAACTGGGCTGTTGTAGTGCATATGAGTGGCGCAAACCCCAGGACCATGCCTTCAACCGCCACTTCATGTATGGCGAGAAAGTGTTTGTGCCTCATGCCCGCTCCAACCCCCACTCTTATAACGATGGACCAGCTCAAGCGCTGCGGAAACTCTATAAAACCACTGGCAGATTTAGATTTGCGTGAGTCACTGACTCAAACATATCCTCTTGCAATCTTTGAAAACAGTGTTTCCTAAACAATAAAAAACCGTAAAACAGCAAAAAGTTAATCTTCGGAAAAAATGATGCGCGAAATTGATGCACAAGCTGTATTACTATATCGAATTTCAAGAAATTATGTTAAAAAAGACTTCTGATATATAATTTGGCTAGTAAGCTCTTTTTCTAAGGCTAATATACAATCTGGTGCCAAAATTCAAGCGGCATTTTAAATTTTGGCCGCAAATTTGATTTGTCAGCAAAGTTTAAATACCACCCTTTTCGATAATAAAATCTGACAAAAATTGGCCAGCGACAGATTGCAACAATTTAAATTTGGACAATTTTGCGACAAATTCATTTTGCGACAAAAATTTAAAAAGGAAATTTGAAAATCAAATAGAGAATTTTCGTCGCAATTTGAGTTGTTGCAATACGAATTGTCGCAATTCGAATGCGAAGGGGCTGATTCGAGGCTGTGAATCGATTATAAGGTGGAAAATTACGACGTCGTCCCATTCGAATTGCTGCAATCCAAATTGTCGCAATCTGTCGCTGGCCCAATAATATTTAATTTTTCAGCCGAAATTCAAGTGGCATTTTAATTTTAGCAGCAGATTCGATTCGACAGCAGGAACTGCAAAAAGTGCTAAATTTTTTTGCTAAGTTTTTTTAAAGAGCTTTACGTGTGAAAGGTTGATTAGCCTTGAAATTCTTCAGCTATTTTGCGGTTTGTTTTTAAGAAGCTCTGATTGAAGTCTCCTTTTTGTTTTCACGTAATTGCACACCTATATTATAGCTATTGGATGCATTCTATGGAATAAAATTTTAATTTGTACAGACTGATTAATGGTTATTGATGCAATTTTTAATTTAATGCATGAAAAAAGATAAGACGAAGCAAACTGAGTAAGAATTGATTTTTTATTTGTAATTTCTTGCTTTTCGTGATAATATAATTGATATTGGGAGGAAATGTGGCTGCCAGGACCTAAGCTGACTGCTTTTACAGCCGTTTTATCCTTTTCTGGAGTGCTTTTCATGGTGAGTCAATTTTTTCAGAAGTAAGAAAATTAAAACATGATTAAACGAAAATGCGAACAATATTTTCACCCTGAACATTTTTCTTTAGCAATGTTTGAGATGTTCCAGACATGTAGAAGAGTGCTAGAAAATAAATCCGCTATATTTCATGTTTCTTCGAGGGCTTGTTACAATATGTCTCACGTGGTTTCAAGGTTGTTGGCAACCGATAATAGATAGTTTTGCTAATCATCTAGTAGTACCCGAGTTTCAGCACCTTATTTTACACAGACATCCGGCACGGTCAGGCCTAGCCGTGCCGGATGTCTGTGTAAAATCCTCTATAGGGGATACTTGTCAAAAACAAAATGTTCCAAACGTACGTTATGCCAGCATGAAATGTGCAATAACGAAGGTGGCTAAATAATTATTCGGAGCAGTTTCGTAACATCCACCCCAGTCAATTTGCTTTCTTCGAATTCGGCCCAGTTTGAAATGGCTCAATTTAGGCGTAATCGTTTTGCCAATGAGATCTTTTTACCAATGGCATCTTTTTGCTAATGAGATCATTTAACCGATGGTATGCTTTCGCTGATAGCTTCTTTTTTCAAGTATTGTTATTTCCTTGTCAGGCAAATTACCACTCATTTAGTAGCTAGTGAGATGAGCTACAGAATGAGTGGTAATTTGCTGGACAAGGGGATAAGCATAATTGAGAAAATAAGGTATTGGCGGAAACATACCGTTGGTAAAGTAATCCATTGGCAAAAAGATCTCATTGGCGAAAGTTTCATTGGCAAAACGATTGCGCCCCCAATTTACTTTGGCCCTATTTGCAAAGTCCCAAATTGAATTGGCCTATTTTTCTCCTCCCCTTAAAAATGCAAATTCAGGCCGAAATTTAGATTTTTTTATTTTTTTTTGAATAAACTTTAGGATCGAAAAATTTTAAAAAGTGATAAACGATTTTAATATTTTCGCTTATCTAGTGAATTTCAATATGGCAATGCTAGTAAAATAGTAGTTAAGGTAGTTCTTGGCGCACTTTTCAAGAATGAGTCCATAGGTTTGTTAGAAGACCTGCCATCTCTGGGCAATGTTACTTTTACTAGCTGGGAACAGCGGCGAGATGCTATCTCAGTGCTCTACAGTGACAATGCAATAAATTGTTGGGTGGCTGGAGGCATGTATTTTGTCGTCTTTGCTGCTAGCGCTGTTCGTTTTTATAAGTTTACTCGTTAAAGTTTTTTATCCATGTACAACATCAATATTTGAGGTCAAATATGTTAAATAAATAAATATTTCTCATAAAACTGATAGTATAAATGAGCAAATAAAAAACAGCAAAATTCAGCCTTTACTATTTATATTCCAATTATATTCTGTCTGTCTTATCGATTCAAGTTAATAGAAAGATATAGGTGTGTGAGCTCCCGAAATTACGGGTCTATCAAGCTTGCCCGTCCCTTGCATTGCCACTGGCTGCCCCTTGTTCTCAATCATCCAAATCAATAATTGCACACACACAACCAGCAGCAGCTAAAGCCGCTGGCTGCTTCTTAACATAGATACATCAATTCCAAGCTATATTATTGGTCTGTATAAAACAGAGAGTGTGAGACTAGTGGGTGGAACACCACCACTACCAGCCAATCCATCCAGCTCAACAATAGCTTGAAACTCTTTCTATCAATTGCCTACCTAGCCTGAACCCATTTTTATTGAAAAGGAGAGAGATAATTAAAAAATAGAGGATAATAACAACAACGAAAAGAATAACAAAGTTCAAGTCCCCCTCCTCTTCTTTCCTACTCTAATCCTACTTGCCACTCAAACCAGTTGAATCGCTAGACGAGAATGCAGAAGGATGCGCCACATTTGTACTCAAGGTTGGTTGTAGATGAGATGTGAATATACAGCAGTTGTATTTTAGAGAAGCCGAAGAACAATTCAGACAGCTAGCCCTGCAAAACAACCAGAACTTCCATCAGCAACAGATTATTGGTGGTGGACCTCGACCTGTTTTCGGTAAAAAAAAAGATATAATAGAAAGGCTCCAAAATATGCTTTAAGGTGGCGAGAAATCAGCACTCGTACAGCAGATTCAAGCTCTGGAGAATGGTTACAGACAAGAGGAGAACGGGGCAAACTATGGCAATGTGTACCCTGAAAAAGCTGGATACGCAGAACAAATCCCAGGAAATGAGGGACAGCAGGTAGAACAGGACTAAATGTCTTTAACCAAAAATAATTTTTGTTTCACAGTCCACTCTCGCTAACATGCCACCCCTAGGCCTGAGGGCGGCGGGTTGCGAGAACAGAATACCAAACCATGACTAAAGTGGTGGTTATCAAAGTTTTCGGTTTATTCAGACAAATAACAACAGTATGGCACAGGTAACGAACAAGCACCCACTCGAGTAAAGAACAAGCACCCCAAAAAACAGCTTGGTCCCCCTGTTGATCTTTTTTTAAATTTATAAAATCAACAGGGGGGACCAAGCTGATTTTGGGGCGCTTGTTCTTTACTCAAGTGAAGTGCTTGTTCTTAACCTTGGCCCAACAGTATTATACAACAGTATTATATACTTTCAATTAAACGAAAAAAATCAGTGACCTTCTTCGATCTTTTTTGGTTCGAAGTTGGTAGAAAAAAGCATCTCATGGCGCCACTGTGCTTGTTGGATTGTGATTAGCATTAGAATGTCCAATTAAAGAGACTCGACTGTATTCTTATTCTAGTACTATGCATCTGTCTGTAAACGCTTCCATCATGTATTTTTCTAGCGCTCTAGCAAAAGTATGGAATCTGAATTCATGCACCTTACATCTGATGAAAAATTGAAAAACCGAAGACAGACATTTAAAAGATGTATCTACAGATGGGGCGAGTTAAGATTCCAATTTCCAATACTATGGGAGAACAAAACCAGCTAATACAGGCCTTTGATGTACACATAACTGCGATACAAGCAAATAACCGAGCCAAATTCCAACCATAGTATGAAGTCATACCTAAGATTCGTACGATTTCTTTTTTATTAACTGGAACAAACAAATGGTCAAGCCACAAATAAACAACAAGCCAACATGTTTATGTCCTACAAACAAAAATAAATCACTGACCAAAACATAACGAGGAGAAATATTTTTTGAATGTGAGACACCGGCTTTCTTCAGTCCTCTTCCGGCGATGGCACAACAAGAGCGAAAACATTGCAGATCACGACCAGGGCATCAGTCTCCCTGAACAACTACATATTCACCCACTGACATGCGAAAATTGTTACCAGCGAGTGCAAAATGCGGCATCGGTAACTTGGTCCTAAAACAAAATAATCTCACCCTGCAACACACACTCACCGTATTTCCTATAATTAAACGGCCGGCCGCTTTATTTTTCAATCCCTTAAAAATCTGAAAAATTTGGGGCCGCTCTCGAGATTTTAGGGTGCCCAACCAAAATTGAAAAAGCGGAATGGGCAGAGCTTGTAGAAATTAAAAAAAACGCATAAAACAGCTTTCCAAGATAATTTATCTGGTCTTTAACTGGTCCTCGAAGTAGAGGGGCCGGTTTATTAGAAGGGGCCCCTTAATTGGAGGAAATACGGTATCCGAAATTACCAATAGCAAGTGCTGCACACATTCAACCCAGCGCCGAGGCCATTCTGCATGGTGGTGCAATACACTACAATCAGTTGCCAGTGAAATACGATTACCATTAAAATCGCGAAACAACCTACCGCAGAACTTGGAGTTGCTTTTCAAGAGACGAGAGCTTCCGTGATCTTCTCAGTAGCCAGTTTGGTCCAATTGCCGGATTCGGAATATTCATAATTGCTTTGGCCGATCACCTCATCCAGAACTTTCTTGCAAATACTTTCCACGGCTTCATGAGTCAGAGAGGGCTGAAATAAGAAGAACAACAAGCACACTAAAAAGATTGTAGAATTATACCAGATATTGCTCGGCCATATTCTAGTTTTCCAAATCGGTTGTCCGTAGAATACTAAAATCGAATTTACTACAAAGCTAAATACCAAAACGCTTTCATCATTAACCCTCTTTTGAGGACGCTTCAAGCTTTTTCTGTATAGAGAATATTTTGGGGCGTAATCGCTTTGCTAATGAAAATTTGCCAATAAGATCATTTTGCCAACTGCATCTTTTACCAATAGCATCTTTTTGCCAATCAGTGCTTTCAAAACTCAACCTCAACTTTTTGCCTCAACTTTTTTAACATGGCCTGTAAATACTATTTTTGATTTCTTTTTGAAGGTCTGTTATTCACGTTTTGTTCAGCATTAAAAGTTGAGGATAGGGGATAGAGAAAAAAATTCAGGCCCGTTTTCCGTCAGAAAAATCGATAAAAAACTACCTAAAGGTGAAAATTCCCATTCCTAAACTCAACCGGTTGAGTTTAGGAATGGGAATTTTCACCTTTAGGTAGTTTTTTATCGATTTTTCTGACGGAAAACGGGCCTGAATTTTTTTCTCTATCCCCTATCCTCAACTTTTAATGCTGAACAAAACGTGAATAACAGACCTTCAAAAAGAAATCAAAAATAGTATTTACAGGCCATGTTAAAAAAGTTGAGGCAAAAAGCGCTCAGCCGGCGCTTATACCGGCGATTAAGTAGTGGTTATCTCGGATACCGTTAATAATGATTCTTTTTTACTGTTCTTTAACTTCACTGCCTGGAAAATAACAGTGCGAATTTTATTAAATATAAACGCAGAGTATAATAATTTTTTGAAAAGCAGTATTGAATAATGTGAATTTTATAACCAGGTATGCCGGCGGCGCCGTAAGCGCCGGCGGACCGCCGGCGTTTACGGCGCCGGCGCTAAGCCGGCGCTCCGCCGGGTTCAGAATTAGCGCCGGCGCCAACTAAGCGCCGGCGCTTACGGCGCCGGCGCTTAGCTGGCGCTCCGCCGAGTTCAAAGTTAGCGCCGGCGCCAGCTAAGCGCCGGCGCTTAAGGCGCCGGCGCTTAGCCGGCGCTCCGCCGGGTAGCCGGCGCTTAAACAATCCTGATTTTGGCTGCTACTTTTCACAGCAACTTTTATGAACTCCCAGGCTCTTGCACGGGAAAAAGCGACATAAGTTATTCCGTGTGTAAACACTGGATCTGTTAAATAAATTCCGACAAAATCAATTGTCTGGCCTTGGCTTTTATTAATTGTCATGGCGAAGCATGGCTTGATTGGAAACTGTTTTCTATACAAAGTGAAAGGAAATTTCGAACTTGTTAGTGTCACTTTTGGAATAATTACACTTTTTCCGGCGAATTCGCCTGTGGAAATTTTACATTCCAGAATGTCTTTGTGGATTGTTTCCACCATTAGTCTTGTGCCATTGCAAAAACCAGTTGCGGGATTAAGATTTCTTGTTAGGATTACAGGGCATCCTTGGGCGGCACCGAATTTATCCACACCAATTGGTCCACAAAAATTCGTCCCGACACGAAATGCTTTAAAATTTTTGTCTTGAAAAGTTTACTCGTTAATTCAAACATTTTTCAGTGAAACGCCGGATCTCCCATGCACCAACTAAACCAAGTGGTCGTCCACTTGGACCAAAATTTTTTTTACGTTTTTCATGTTCCAAAACTTGTTTCTGGACTGATTCGGGCATGCTGATGATGGTTTGATAGTGGTAAAATGCCGTATTCTCGAGTATTTTTTGAGTTCTGGGCAATAATTGATTTCATCAAAATCAATTATTGCCCAATACTCGAAAAATAGCTGAGAAAACGGCATTTTACTATTATCAAAGCGTTTTAAGCATGTCCGAGTCAGTCCAGAAAACAGGTTTTGGAACATGCAAACCACCACTTGGTTTAGTTGGTGCATGGGAGATCCGGCGTTTCACTGAAAAATGTTTGAATTAATTATGGCCATTTTTTCCATAAAAAAATTATGGCCATTTTTTTTCAAACATTCACTTTGAGTGAATGAACATCAACTGACCACCAATTCAACTGACCACCATCAACTGACCACCAATTCAACTGACCACCATCAACTGACCACCAATTCAACTGACCACCATCAACTGACCACTAATTCAACTGTAATTCAACTCAACATGTCGCGTCCTTAAATGTCGCATCTTTAAATTTCGCGTCCTTAAATGTCGCATCCTCAAAGGTCGCGTCCATAAATGTCGCGTATTCTGATGTCGCAACCTTGAATGTCGAGCCTTATATGTCGCGATATAATGTATCTATATCCACGCACCAACTAAACCAAGTGGTCGTCCACTTGGGGCAAAAAATTTTTTTACATTTTTTATGTCTCAATACCTGTGTTCTGGAATGATTCGGGTACGCTAAAGATGGTTTGACAGTGGTGAAATACCGTTTTGTCGGGTATTACTTGAGTATTGCCCAATAATTGATTTTGGTAAAATCAATTATTTCCCAATACTCAAAAAATACCCGAGAAAACGAACGACTATCAGTTCGTGACCATTTTGATTCGTGACTATCGATTCGTGACCGTATCGATTCGTGACTATCGATTCGTGACCGTATCGATTCGTGACTATCGATTCGTGACCATATCGATTCGTGACTATCGGTTCGTGACCATATCGATTCGTGACCCTATTGACTCGTGACTTGTCTTGTAATAAGTGATTTCTTTGCTCCTGCCGTTAGTCCAACTTTTACTTCATCAAAATTTTCTTTTGCTGTCTCGTATTTCAGTTTTTGACTATTTACTCTCGACTTGAACTTCTTCATTTTTAAGCTTGTTTTTGTTGTCTGCCTTTTTTACTTCCGTACAGTTTTTACGCTCTCTTTCTTCAGTTCTGTATGGGTCTAGGTCTTATAAAAAATAACGATGAGTACATTAAATGCATGGAGGAAGCATGCTTAGATAAATTCCCAAAACGACTAAGAAGTCTTTTGCTATGATATTAGTACATTGTAACCCTCCTAATCCAGAGCAATTATGGGAAATGTTTAAGGACCAGTTATCTGAAGATTTTATGAGAATTCCTGGAATGACTAAAGATCTGGCTTATCAATTAGCTTACGCTTCGATTGTGAGAAAGCTTATTAACTATGGTAAAAATATCAACACTGACTTTCCATCCATGCCTAAAATAGATTTAGATAAAGTAGCTAAAGAAAAGGAAAAATTAAACCAGAGCAAACATGGTCAGATTGCGGCCGATATGTTTACAAGATGAATAAGGAACAAATCTATGCATATGACAAGATAAAAGAACTTTTGAAAATCCTGATAGTTCTGACAAAAAATGTTTTTCATAAATGGTGCTGGCGGTACAGGCAAGACATTTGTCTACAAGGCCATATATCACCTTGCGCTGTCTATGGATAAACAAATTATAAATACTGCTTTTTCCGGAATCGCAGCCACATTACTGCCAAAGGGCAAACCAACCATAAAATGCTCAAATTACCAGTTCCTTTGAATGCAAATTCAGTTTCATCTATTGATTTAAGTTCACTTGAGGCCACAGAGTTGAGAAATGCGTCAATTATTGTGTGGGATGAATCGCCGATGGCACCGAAATTTGCACTTGAGATTTGTGATAGAAAATTGCAAGAAATAATGAAAAACAAAAAACCTTTCGGAGGAAAAATTATGCTTTTAGGTGGTGATTTTAGACAAGTTTTACCTGTCAAAGAAAAGGCAATAAGTTTTGAAGAAATCATTGAGATTTGCATTAAAAATTCGTTTCTATGGAAACTTTTTGAAGAAATTGAATTTGTCGAAAATAAAAGGGCTGACCCTAATGCAAAGTTTGATAAGCATATTTGATAAGAAATGATGTCTTAAGTAAGTCTTAAATGAAATAGTTGTGAATAGTCAAAAACTGAAATACGAGACAGCAAAAGAAAATTTTGATGAAGTAAAAGTTGGACTAACGGCAGGAGCAAAGAAATCACTTATTACAAGACAAGTCACGAGTCAATAGGGTCACGAATCGATATGGTCACGAACCGATAGTCACGAATCGATATGGTCACGAATCGATAGTCACGAATCGATACGGTCACGAATCGATAGTCACGAATCGATACGGTCACGAATCGATAGTCACGAATCAAAATGGTCACGAACTGATACTTTACCGAGAAAACGACATTTTAACACTGTCAAACCATCTTCAGCATGCCCGAATTAGTCCAGAAAAAGGGTTTAGAACCCGAAAAAATAAAAAAAATTTTGCTCCAAGTGGACGACCACTTGGTGGATCCGGTACAATTGAGTACGGTTCAGGTGGATTGGTTCCTTCAAGTAATAATTACCTTACAAACTCTAACCGTTAGAGTATAATTTACATGGATTAATCACGACCTACTGGATTCACAATCATCCCTTATACAGTCGAACCTCCCAATAACGATCACCCCCATTAACGATCACCTTCCCATTAACGATCACCGAAAAAACTTTTGGTTGGTCTATATTAACTAAAATCTCGAATAACGACCACTCCCATTAACGATCACCTCCCAATAACGATCACCTGAGGCCGGTCCCTAGGTTGATCGTTATTGGGAGGTTCGACTGTAAATGGGTCGGATGGTTTAGGCACTCTCCAGAGGATTAGAGTATTCACCAAGTGGATTGGTACCTTGAGGATGGTTTAGGTACTCTTCAGTAGATTTGAATGTCCTTGAGGTAGATTGGATCACCTTTGAATAGCATCCAGATGGTTTCAGTGCCCTACAAATCAATTGGGTACCCTCCAGGTGAATAGGGTGCAATCCAAGTGGATTAGGTACTCTCCATGTAGTTTCAATACCCTCTAGTGGGTCCGCAGCCCATTCTGGACCTATTATGCCGATGAACTATGCATACTTTTAGTTAAAACCGAAATTTCGGATTGTAGTGGTGGATATCCATTCAGGAAGGATACCAGGTGGTTCTCCTACCCACCCTGAGGCTTACTGGTCAAATAAAAACTATTTTATGACTATTATTCAAGAAAAAAAATTTCTGCTACACCAGGATTAGAACCTGTGACCTCAGGTCGGGCGCGATTTGTCCTAGGCGCGAAATATGCAGGCACGAAATGCCTCGGTCACGAAATGTCCTATACCCCGCTACGGTGGTCAGTTGATGGTGGTCAGTCGAATTGGTGGTCAGTTGACGGTGGTGAGTTGAATTGGTGGTCAGTTGATGGTGGTCAGTTGAATTGGTGGTCAGTTGATATTTTACCCTTTGAGTATGTGAACAGCCATAAGACTAGTCTCTCATGAAAAGTTTTTGTTGAAACGCCCATTTCCGGTTGTAGCTATGGACATGGCTATTACTTTTTAGCTTGTGGCATAAATAAAATGTTTGCCGTCAATAGCACTTGCAAAAAAATAAAATGTTAATATTTATCGTAGTGCGCTGTAAATTTCTGAAAGACTGAATTGAATTTTTCTCATAACATACTTTAGTTGTCTTCGATATCAGTTTTGAAAACAACGATCTCATGAAGGCAAGAGCTTCAAGAACAATGAAAGTGAGGGAATGAAGTCAAGAAATCTGATGAAGAGGAGCGTGATCTTACTACAGTGCGCATTCAATACGATCCTGTTTGGAAGCTTAAGGAGGAAATCTTATGCGATTGGAAAGGTCGAGGCATCTTTTACAAAGCTAGAATTGTCCGGATTGTTCAGTACGAAGATGAGCCTGTTTACGTTGTCAACTACCCTGTAAGTCCTTATTTGGGGTGGTTGATCTTTATTTTCAAATGATAGCACCTATTTATAGGGCTACCGGCATGCTGATGAGAAAGTGCTGCAGTCTGACGCTTTTAATCGATTCCTCCCGATGACCGATGAAAACGTTCAGAAAGTCAATGTTGGTACTTTGGGAACTTTTTTGAATAATTTTTCTGTTTTTACAGGATATTTCGAAAGTGCTAAAAAGGTGGCTGAAGAAAAGCGAAAATCAAAGGGATCAATTGCGCGAGGAGGCAGCATTGGCAGGCGCTCAGTCGCTGTCGCTAAAGATACACCTGTGCGTCGTGGTCGTCCGCCTGGAAAGTCGTCTATAAAACGTGGTCGAGACAGTGTCAAGCGAAGTGATTCGAACAGCACCGCCTCTCTTATTGATTCATTTATGCCTGGTGCTGAGTTAGGTAAAATACATTTCAAATTGCATAGATGGGAAAAATTTATTCTTCTTATCACGTGCAGGTGCAAAGCGTCCCAAAATTGGTCGTCAGGGTGATATGAACACTAGTGAAGGGTCTGTAGTGCCTGCTACGCCTGAATCTGAGTCTCCTGAGGATGCCGAAAATACTGGGACACTGCCGAAGAAACTGAAAGAAATTTTTGAGATGGACCGTCACAGGGTGGAAATTGACTACAAGCTCCCAGTTATTCCTGCTCGTTTCTCCGTTAAATACATAATTAATGGGGTGAGTCAATTTTTTTGAGATATGGCAATCTTACTTCTGAGGATCGAGTATTCTTTTAGTTTATCGACTTGCTCAAGGAAAGTGGTGATGAAGATCAAACGAGACTGGATGAAGCCAAATGTGCAAATTCCTCGATAATTCCCGACAAATCGCTGATCAATTGCGCTGTTTTGGTCGTCGAGGAGCTTCTCAGATGTTTTGATGACTCAACGGTTGAGAAACTCCTCTACTACTATGAGAAACCTTATTTCGAAAGTTTGTCGAAGGTAAGTTGCAGCTTGCAGCGCCGGAGTATGAAAATCCTGAAGAAGTCAAGGAAGCGGCAGGTGATCACTACAGATCTTAATTTCGTTTTTTTTGCTGTCAACCGTTTGTTTTAAGATGAATCAGCTGACGGGAAAGTGATCGAACCGCCTGAGTTTTCATCTATCCTTGGGCTCCCTTACTTTTGCGTTTGCTCGAGAATTTTTCTGATGTGCTTTTGGAGAGGAAGGATTGGACACTGACCGACACGAACTCTAGTATCTGCATCCAGCATTTCGTCAATTATTTAATGGATCGCTCTGATGAATTCTTTCAGGTTTTTTGTTCAGCTTCTAAAAAACATAACAAATGGTGTGTTCAGGATTATCGGGATTATCAAACGCCATCTATTCAGTACTTCGAGCGAAGCTTCGATAAGTAAAGAAAGAGTTCAGTCATATCGGAGTCGTTAAACGATCTTTAGAATCTTGCTGTTTTTTCGCGTTTGTCTTTGGTAAAATATCAACTCGCGAAGGGTTTAACTCGCGAAAGTCACCTCGCGAAGGATTCAGCTCGCGAAGGTTTTAAATTTAAGTCCTTGTATCGACTATTATACTGTATGGAGTTTTTTTATACTGTATACTATTATACTGTATAAGCGTAATTTTAAAAACCTGCGAGTTGACCTTCGCGAGTTGAATTCTTCGCGAGTTGACCTTCGCGAGTTAAACCCTTCGCGAGCTGACCTTCGCGAGTTAAATCCTTCGCGATTTGACCCTCCTCCTTTGTCTTTATCCTCTGTTTCGTTCCGAATAAAGACGTCCGTGTATGTTTTGAAGTTGTTGCGAGGTGGTCCAATTGAGGTTCTTCTATAGTTTCTGTTTACTTTTGTGGAATGCCAATTTTATGACACATGTTTAGAGCTGGGGGTGTTTGGGTAGAGATTTCAAAGTCAGGAGTTGATTAGGCTCACTCTCAAAACTGCTTTTATATCTTTTTGACTTTGGCCATTTCATCATCTTTATGACTTCTTTGCTTAATTTGATAGGTTGAATTTTTAGATTTAAAATAATAAAATCATAGGAGGGCAAGAGATTATTTAAAACCATTAAACGAAAATTGAAACACATACTGCGAGAAAATGACACCAATAGTTGCTCATGTCGTAATAGTTATAAGAAAATATTTTATATGACTAACCAGGGAATCTCAAGTAGTGTTTTATATGACTAACCAGAGAATCTCAAGTAGTGTTTTAACCCTCTTTTGCCGGTTGGCCATATTTTGGCCAGTTCGAAAATTCATAAAAAATACGACTTATTTCTCACGTTCAGACATAATTTTTCTGAAAAATATAGAGAAAAGCTGGCAAACATTTTAGTGATAAAAAGACTGAACAGAAGACAAACAAAATTTCTAAAAATTAATTCAAAAGTTTTATTTTCGGACAATTTCTACTACACGATTTTATAAGTTTATTTGGTCTAATTAAACAAGAATATCATTTACATCATGCCTTTTATTTACATAATATAAAAGAGCTATTCCTGCAAATAGCAATGCACTTTTACTTGCAAGTATGAAAATATAAAAGTAATATTTTAGAAGCAATTATAATCGTGGCCAGATTTTGCCAACCGGCCAAAGCGGCATTTTTAAAAACTATCTAAAATATTTATTTATTTATGGATAATATTTTTTTCTCACCGCAAATACACTGCGACTGCACCGCAAATTATTTTTTTCTCACCGCGATTTGATCTTCCCGCAAAATACTTTTTTCTCACCGTAAAATACTTTTTTCTCACCGCAAAGTACTTTTTTCTCACCGCAAAAATACTTTTTTTCCCCCGCAAACGTAATTTCTGTCCAAGACCAACCAACTTTTGCATAATTTTGCAAGAATTCAAATTTTTCAGCCTAAAATGACTTGGATTGTTCAGAATCCCACCCGGAATGGCCAGAAGATCCTGAAAGTTGGTTTTTTGGGGTTTACTGAGGGGGGGGGGGGTAAACTTTTTGCAAAAAATCGATCGAACGGATCAGATTTCGGGTCCGATGGGCTTAATCGCTCAAAATTCCAGGTTTATGGTGGTTTTCAAATTTTTTAGTCTGAACTAACCAAACCAAGTGGTCGTCCACTTGGATCAATTTTTTTTTTACGTTTTTTATGTTCTAAACCCTGTTTTCTGAATTGATTCGGCTATGCTGAAGATGGTTTGACAATGGTAAAATGTTTTTTTCTAGGGTATTTTTCGAGTTTGGCAAATGGTTGATTTTCCCAAAATCGATTATTGCCCAAAACTCAAAAAATACTTGAGAAAACGGTATTTTACCTCTATCAAACCATCCTCAGCGTTCCCTCATTGGTCCAGAAAACAAGGTTTGGAACATAAAAAACGTGAAAATTTCTTTTGATACAAGTGGACGACCACTTGGTTTGGTTAGTTCAGACTAAAAAATTTGAAAACCACCATAAACTAGAATTTTGAGCGATTAAGCCCATCGGACCCGAAATCTGATCCGTTCGATCGATTTTTTGCAAAAAGTTTACCCCCCCCCTCAGTAAACCCCCAAAAACCAACTTTCAGGGGCTTCTGGTCATTCCGGGGTGGGATTCTGAACAATTCAAGTCATTTTCAGGCTGAAAAATTTGAATTCTTGCAAAATTATGCAAAAGTTGGTTGTCTTGGACAGAAATTACGTTTGCGGGGGAAAAAAAGTATTTTGCGGTGAGAAAAAGTATTTTGCGGTGAGAAAAAAGTATTTTACGGGAAGATCAAATTGCGGTGAGAACAAAATAATTTGCGGTGATTTTCAAGTGTTTTGCGGTGAGAAAAAATACCATCCTTTATTTATCCATTCATCGCTTTATTCTTACTCTTTTTAGTGAATTTTTGTTCTGTTCACCGCGTAGTTTTTTTTGAACAAAAATGAATGCAAAAATCAATTTAGCCATAGTAAAAGATGAGTTAGAAGACAAATTTTAAAAATCAGTCATTTCGCGCGCTAGATGCAAGAATTGAGAAAGCAATGTGCAGTGACGTGCAAAAGGTGTCAAGCGGAATTATTATCGAATTTTGTACGTCATTTTATTATTTGTATGAAAACGTTTACAAAATTGTATAAAATTTTCAAACACTTGTCCTCAAATAGCTTCAGTTTTCAAATTGGCGCCATAACTATTTTTACCGCTTCGAGCCGGTTGGCCAAAATTTGGCCAATTCAGAATTTAACTTTTCGGAATTTTTTTTTCGGTCATTGTTATTTTCTTCGCCGGTTGTCTTACAAAAATGCAAAAATTTATTAAAAAAGAGGCATCTACGAGACGCCGGCAAAAAAGGGTTAAGTGTAGTGTTTTAAGAGTCCGTTAAAGAACATTTTCCCCTGTTTTACAATTTGTCCTCGCCAATTCAAAAATTTTTCCGAATCATTAAACTTATATACAGATTTTTCAGCTTGGTTTCTAACGAAACAAGGTCTATAATTTTATTTTAGGTTAAGTTTTGTTAGAAAACCAAGTTGAAAAATCCGTAGACAAGTTCAATGATTCGTTTTTGAATTGGCGGGGACAAATTTTGCCTTAGGCGAGCATGCCCCTTTAAAGGGCCATTGCCTAATTAGGATTGGAGGTTTGTTAGAAAAATGGTGTTTTTTTTTAATTTCAAAAACATAGTATACAAGGTTAAATCTCGCTGGCTTTAACACAGGAAAGCTGTGTCTGCCAAACTATGCATTTTGTGCAGAATTTCACGCTGAGCACGATGGCTGAAAAAAAATCGGAAAGAGGAGGGAATGGAACGGTTATACAGCATTTGAAAATAGGTAATTTTCACCCATTCCCAACCACCTGGAATTTGAGCAAAATATCAGTTGTATTTGCTCAAAGTTATTTACCACCTGGGTGTGTACTTAGGGTTTTTTTTCATATATTTTTTAGTGTTTTTATGTTATTGTCTCGAAGAAAAAGTCATTTTTTAACTTTTTTCGCCAAAAGTTGAATTTTTGCATTTAGATATCAAGGTAAATGACTGTGTTCAGGGTATCTTCCACCTGTATACTACCCAAACCACCTGGATAGTACCAAACTATCTGAATAGTGTCCAAATCATTTAAATAGTGCTCACATCATCCAGACAGGCTCTAACCACCTCATGGTACCTAAACCACCTGGATACTGCTCCAACCATCTAAATGGTACCCCAAACCTCCTGTAGGGTACTACCAAGTGATCGTCCACTTGGAGCAAATTTTTTTTACTTTTTTTGGGTTCTGAAACCTGTTTTCTGGACTGATTCGGACACGCTGAAGATGGTTTGATAGTAGTAAAATAAGGTTTTGTATGGGGTTTTTCGAGTATCGCGATACAATTGATTTTACCAAAACTCGCTTTTACCAAAACTCGAAAAATACCTGAGAAAACGGCATTTTACCTCTATCAAACCACCTTCAGCATGCCCGAATCAATCCAGAAAAACAGATTTTGGAGCCTAAAAAAGTAAAAATTTTTCACTCCTGGTGACGACCACTTGGTCACAGCCCCTTAAAATTCAAATCATAATCACTTTGAAAACAGCAAAACGCCTAGAATTTTTGAAAAATAATTTTTTCAGTATGTTTTTTTAAATTTCACGACCTCCTAAAATTTGAATCCTGGTGGGAGGGGCCGTTTCGTATTCGCGTTTCTCGTATTTGACAAAACTCGTTTTCGTAGAATTTAAATTCGTGTTCTTGGCGTTGTTATTTTGGCCCATTTTCGAAGTTTACTTTTTGGTAAGTCACCACTCATTTTGTAGCCAGTAAGATAAGCTACAAAATGAGTGGTAACTTACCGAAGAGTGAACTTCAAAAGTTGGCCGAAATAACAATGCCAAGAACACAACTTCAAATTCTGCGAATACGAGTTTTGTCAAATACGAGAAACGTGAATACGAAACGGCCCTCTCCCATCCTGGTGCAGTACAAGAATATTTTTTTGCAAAATTCAAATTTTTAATCGAAAATGTTATCCTATTTCTTTCCACAGTTTTAAAAATGTGCGATTAAATGATTTCATGGCAAAGATCCGCTTTTCAACAACCTCTACTATCTCAAAAGACTCAAAACTCTATCTTTATTCGTTTGAAAACAACAAATACTATAATTAGTGGAGAACAACGATAAAGTTAACGAGAATGAATAATTATTTCTTGATACTGACAGAGCAACCCCTTCTTTTCGACGCAGCCTATTTCTTGGGCGAGCCACCAGCACTTGGACATAAGAATCACTGCCAAAACTTTCCCTTGCTGACGGCGCACCATAGGAAGCTTCCAGAAGACGATTGCATGCGGTATCAGACGCTGAAAGCAAAGCAGTTAAAACTCTACAGGCTCCGAACAAACTCAGAAAAACATTACCTGGGAGATCAGAAAGCCTCACACAAACTCGACTTGAGCATCTCCAGTCTTTTCAGCTCTAGCATTGACGACATCCTTGGCACGCTTCATCGACACGATCTTCCCTGCTTTAGCAGTCGTTTGCTCAGACGAGACACCTCAGCAGACTGCAGAGCTAGTGAATACCTGAATGACGGACACGTTATCAATGCTGTGGTAACATGGAAACAGCATAAGCTGTTGAGGTCCTACATAAGCCTGAAACATCTATCGCACAAAGAACTGACCTTCCATGTTTTTTTTAATTGCGGCTGAACGAATTCCGGAGAGAGACACACCAGTTGGCTGACTATTTCTTGACCGCGGGCTTGTTCCTTGCCTCTTTTCGAGCTTGAATTGCGAGTCATCATGGTACCTACAAATCATTCCAAATTTCATTCCGTCAAAAAATCTAAAAAAGTCGTCGATTCTAGTACGGCTCATACATCAAAAGATAGCCCAGACATTCAGCTACAAGAAAAGGCAGACCGATTTTCGCATAGTCAGAAATTTAGAAGCTAGAGGTCATTCGAAGCAAACAACTGGTATTTTTACGAGTAAAATTAGGGGTTTTGCGTTTTCTGTCTAACTTTTGTATAAAACCACCCAAATTTGTATCTTTTGCACACTTCTTTGGTACGAAATCGTAGCAAATTTACTTTTCTATCGGGCTACAGCCCCCATTTTTGAGCTTTCAGTTATAGTTGCAAAGCGAGAGGATGTGTTTCGGTATATTTTCCGAAAACTTCATTATAGACTCAAAATTTGCTTATCTTTGAGGTGAGTGATGACTTATTTTAGTGCCCTGAATGTGAGGAAGCTTTTGCGGATAAGTTTAGCTAAAACAGATAAGAATGAAATCCGTTACAGCCTAGAATTACTTGGAGTTACATGTATAAAAATCTCAGTCAATTTTTGGAATTTTTGATTTGGCGCAAAAATCGTAAATTCATTATGATTTTGAGTTTGGATCAAATTGAATTTCCCACCAAAAGTGTGAAATTCCCCACCAAATTAATTAAATTCCCCACCAAATTCAAATTCGTTCCAAAAATAGTGAATTTCCCCACCAAATTGTGAAATTCCCCACCAAATTTTTTAAACAATTATTTATGCCTTTTTCTGTCCAAGACCGACCAAATTTTGCAAGAATTAAAATTTTCAGTCTGAAAATGACTTGGATTGCTTAGAATCCCACCCCGGAATGGCCAGAAGCCCCTGAAAGTTGGTTTTTTTGGGGGTTTACTAAAGAAGTGTAAACTTTTTTAATCGCTCAGAACATCACCCTGAACCACTCAAAATCATCCTAAACCTGGAATTCTGAGCCATTAAGCCCATCTGACCGGAGTTCTGATTCGCCCAGTCGATTTTTCAAACATGTGATGAGAACATGAGAAACCGAATTCCGTTTGCATAATTACTAGAACTGCCTTCCATGAACGAAAAAAGAGACAATTCTCGACTTTTTATACACGATAAATAGCACAGACAATGAAATAAATAATTTGGCGGGGAATTTCACAATTTTGGTGGGGAATTTCACTATTTTTAGGAAGAATTTGAATTTGGTGGGGAATTTAATTAATTTGGTGGGGAATTTCACACTTTTGGTGGGGAAATTCACATACAGCCTTTTGAGTTTTAAGGGGCTGTGTGGTTTGGTTGGACTTAAAAATTTAAATTCCCGCATAAATTTCTCAAAACCGAGGTTGATGGTTCGAATCCTTATGGGTGCAAAGCCTATTTCACACCTTTAGCGTCGTCATTACCAAGGATTATTACTCAATCGTCATTACCCAACGGCCAAAGACCAACACACTCCTCATTGCAATGGATTGGGGTGAAAAAAAATCAAATCTCCCAAGGGGGTGCACTTAGGGGGGGGTTTTGCACTTGTGGTTTTACGGTTTCTATGCTTTTTAATGATTGCATAATTTTATATTTGCTTGAACGATATGATGATAATGATTTTCAATAAAAAAATGAAAACAGCACAAGGACAGCTCACAATGTACCCTTTAGATGGTCATTGGTATAGTATAGCGCTGTTTTTGTAATTTTCTCACTTTTCATTAAAAAAACACTTTCATTACCTCTTTTTAGTGCAAATAAATAAAGTTGCGACTAAAAAATGCAAAAAAAATCAATTGTAGGGAAAAATTCAAACACGATCTCGAGGAATCGAACTCGAAAGCATCCTCGCGTACAGAACGCTTAACCACTAGACTACCGAAGCACACAAATATCAGGGTATTATAAGATAAATATTCTGCACAATCTTACTCAACTTTTAAACGCATTTTTCACCCCCAAAATCGACATTGACGCAGAAAAGGATCTTTATGTCGGATAGGCATTTTCGAAGCTCTATCGAATGGTATATAGGGTTTTTGCGTATTGCATGGACACTACCATATGTTGCCTTGTTAAAGGGGCAACTTTTTGGAAATCTTCAGTTTTAACCATAAAATGGTCCTAGGCAGCTCATAGTTGCGTTTTATCTTTCTTCTTCTTCTTTCCGAATTTTTTTCAGCCGTCTTGATCAGCGTGAAATTCTGCACAAAACGCATAGTTTAGTACACACAGCCTTTCTCGTGTTAAGTTTGAATCAATAATATTTACAGGACAATGACTATTGGACATATGGCACGCATCAGAGAATGCCGTCCCACATCCACCAAAGAGTTCAGTCTCCTTCTCCTCCGCGACAACTCTATAGGCAGCAATTCATTCAGTACCAAGAAGCAGATCCACCATATAATCGGCAGCAGCAGCAGCAGCAAAATACTTGGGTAGGTGCTATTGATGACGTTTATGATGGAACCTTTCCGTCTGGTCCTCCGCCTGTGTTTACCACTGAGTTGCCATCGCATCAAGGCTATCCTCAAGTTCATTACAAGAGTATGGCCGAGAGAAGAAGGGCGGAGAGTGAAAGAGCTCGTCGACATCACAGGTAAATGAGTCATTTTCATTTAACCCTAGAACGACCACGTTGACCATAAAGTGGTCATGTCATATTTGCAAAGCTTGGTTCGGCGTTCATAAAACACATTTAGAAAAAAGGATGAGAATCTAGAAAGGTATTAATCTCAGCTACAAAATAAGATATTTTGCGGGCTGAGAGGACACTACCTGGCTGAAATATAACGTTTATAGTGACATAGGCTGCTGACTGCGTAGACGACAGGCCACTCAAAAACAGTATTATGAAAAGATAACCGAATTCCGCTCGGCTTGTAATCCACCATATTTGAAAATTGAATTTTCTGATAATGACCACAAAGTGGTCCACGTGGTCAGTGGCGACCATTTTAACATGGTCGTCCTAGGGTTAAAAAAATAGTTTGGACAAGAAGCCAAAAAATTTTCTTGGTAAAATGGGATTTTATTTCAGTCCTGTAGAAGGTGCTTCAGAAAGAGGCTATTTATTTGGTGGAATGGATTTCATTGATCATGCCTGCTCTCCCAACCACCTTTCCTCTTCCAACCCTAACGACTACGAGTATGAAGGAGAGGGCCACCGCTCTCGTAGAGATGCAGCCATTGGCCCACCTCGCGGACCTAACGACTTCTACGGCCTGGATTATAACACAATGGCCAGCCCTCAGCACCAACACATCGACCAGCAAGAGGACATTCACTACAAAGGGTATGTGGCCAACAGCCACGAAAACACTGGCTTTACACAGCCGACCCCAATGCTCCAATCAACAACTTCGAGACTGAGGTAGTGGAGAGTGTGAACCCTGTCAAATTAATCGGCGACACCCTGTCAAATCAGAAAATAAACGTATCAAATGAGTTAACGGAGGAGGAGAAGAACACATTTGGGACTACTTACGCACCACCAGCTGGATTTAAGCCTGAACACAAAACTGTAAGCATTTTGAATATTAGATTTTAAATATTAAACAAAATTTTGGGCAGGAGCAACCTGTGCCAATTCAAATTGTGCCAAAATCAGGAGCAATATTCGGCAAATATTTACCGAATATCGCTCTTGATTTTGGCTAAATTTGCGGTGGCACAATTTGAATTGGCACACGTTGCTCCTGCCCAAAATTTTGGTCACCTAGGTCTATTTTGTTTATGCGTTAAGGACTTGTGCAATATCTGCATAAGCCTGTAAAAAATATGCATATTCAGGTTCATCCTGAGCCCAAGTCGCCAGAACCCATTTGTTTTTCATTATCTGCAAAGAAGGAGTTGGTTTCCGGTGCAAGCCCAGGACAAACCACCACCCAGGCTCCCGCTCCCAAAGCGCAATGGTGGTGCAACAGGGAAGAGGAGGAGGACCCCTAAGCGCTGAAGACAGCTCTTGGTACACCACTGGCAACAAGGAGGTTAATATTCACACTTTACTGAGTGATGCAGCCATTCGCTGGGTCTTTCGACTGCCTAGTATACCACCCTGGGCTAGCACCTCCGAGCAGAAACACTTGTCCTGGCTGATGCATCGAGTGGTTGACCCTCGCTTGCGAAGACCTCAGGTTTGGCAGGTTTTCGCAGGTGGGGTTGTTGCATGGGCTTAACAAATGCTGACTGTAAATTCTACTGGATTTTACACAAAAAAATTAGCTAACTGTGGGTGTCGTGACCACACACGCACAAATTTCCGGCACCAAACTTGTTGATTTATTATGACATGTGACCGATTTATGACAGATAGATGTGTGACATAACTTGTTTTATCCAATAAAAATTTATAGGGTTTCATTTTTTTAACCCTAAGGCAAGTCTGCATCCGCAAGCGGACGTGTTGTGAGAGCGCCCTAATATGTAAACCTCAAATTGTCTCAATAGTTTCTGGCCATGGGCAGTCTTGGCCACGTCTGCATTTCATCAAAAGCAACATCAAACATCAACCGGTTAATTTATTTCCGGTTGATCAACTGGTTGATAAAGTTAGTCAACCAGTGGCCCACCGGCGAATCAACCGATTGATTAACGCCGATTAATTGGCCAAGACTGGCCATGGATTGTTGTTGGTTGCCAATGTCAGAAGAAAATTTTTCTGATTTATTTCAATTTCGCGCATTTTGTTGGGGTTTGTTTGAGATTCTGGTCACACAATGATGACATATAAAACTAAGCACAAAAATGGAAAAAATGCATATAAAAAATAAGTCGGAATGAGAGTGTTCTAGTCGAAAGAAAGTAATGTCCAAAAAAATTAGTGGGCATTTTTCAGAGATTAGTGGGCAGAATTAAAGAAATATCAATCGTTTGTTTTTCCATGTTTTATGACAATTTTTTTAACTTAGGCTAAGCCTTAAACGTGTGCCCCAAACTGCAAAAAAATCACGAAAAAAACATAATGCCGAAATAGAGGCTCGAATTTAAAAAAATTCGGAAAAAGGGCCAAAAGACAAGCACCGGTAAGAAATCGGCACTCTGATTCTAACTTATTAAAATGTCATTTTTCGAGAAAAAAGACTCGAGAAGAAAATACAATCACTGTGCAGAAAAAATCAAAAAAATATAGATCTATTTTCCTTTGGTGTTTCTATCACATTTTCTTGTTTTGCTCCTTTTTTCGACTAAATTTTTAGCAGCCATTTGTTGTTGTCCCATCCACTCTCACTAGCAAATATACTAAAAATTCCACTTCTATTGTTTTTTTACAGATCATGCGACATGAGCCCAACTGGTCGCGCAATGTGCCTCAACGGAGGAATGCTTGGGAGACACAGAGTCGAAGTGTGGATTCTCGTATGCAGCTGCCTCCCTGGGCCAAAGTTCCGCCCCAGCAACCTCCATATTGGGCAGGCAGAGCACAAACCACTCACAATGTGTGGCAGTCAGCAGCAGATAAGGGTTATTTAGCCTCTAGCAACTACAACACTGGCTACTCCAATAATGGCTCTGGCAATGCTGCTGCTGTCGCCAATCCTATTCAAGGCCAACAGCAGCAGGGCAGACATGTGCAAGTTACTGAACAATCCCAACCAATTCAAAATATTTATGCGAATCAGGTAAATTATTTTGCTAAAAAATATTATAATAATTTACAAAAAATCAGTGAAATCAATGGATGGACCAAATCTCTTTTATTTTTGAAATTTCATACAAAACATTTTACATATGACAGCGCTGGATAATAAGCATCACTTTAAGTGGCAACAGGCGTCACGGGGTCTCAAAATTTTAATTTACTGATATTTCAGTTCCACGCGCGTAACACCGTTGACGAAGTAGGCACCAATCCAAAAAAATTAAGTTTTTTCTATGGTTACAGTCTACCTTCGGTAATCCCCACCTTTTGGAACCGGCCCCTTTTTTTCTCGGTGATTACTTTTCAACTCTTTTATTTTTTTGCACCAGCATTTAGCTCTGAATCTCTAGTTTCTAATGAACCATCAACTGGCTGACTACAACATTGAAAAGTAGGAGAACAATTATATTCTTAAACTAAACCTTTTTTCAAAATGAATTGTTCTCCCACTTTTTAATATTGTAGTCAGCCAGTTGATGGCTCATTAAAAATTAGAGATTCAGGGCTACATGCTGGTGCAAAAAAATAAAGAATTTAAAAAGTAAACACCGAGAACAAGAAGTTTTGAAAATTTGACGGAAGATTTACATATTTTGCGGGAGATTCACACATTTTGACGGGTGTTTTCACCTACAGCCATTTTAAAATACGTTATTCAGTTGCAACACAAATCAGCTTCAAAAACGTATATCAGCGTATATCGGCGGTAAAACCGAGTAGCACCCTTTTTTGCATAGAAACGATTGCGCGCATTCTGATTGGCCCTGAATCTCAGAATCCCCTCCCCTCCTAAACCAGTTTTGAGTCGAAAATTTAAAATAATAGAAAATGTCGCACAATGAATTCTGAAAATAGTAGAAAATGTCTGGTTGCCATCGAGGGTGGCTTTATAATAAGGGAAAAATTAAGATGTTATCATTCCACCTTTCGTTGGTTTAAAATTTAATTCATGTACAGTTGGACCTCGCTATAGTGGCACCCCCAAAGTTCGTTCCCGCCTAGGGTCCGACACTTTTTTTAAACCAATTTTCCAAATATTTTATCAATTCTGTTATGACAGTCTGGTCGCAAATATCGTAAGAATTCCGATTTTGCCGATCGTTTTTTGAAAAGAAAACAAAATTTGGGTTAAAAAAGTGAAACCTCGATATAGTGGCACCCCTTTTTTGAAAACAGGTGCCACTATATCGAGGTTTCACTTTTTTAACCCAAATTTTGTTTTCTTTTCAAAAAACGATCGGCAAAATCGGAATTCTTACGATATTTGCGACCAGACTGTCATAACAGAATTGATAAATATTTGGAAAATTGGTTTAAAAAAAGTGTCGGACCCTAGGCGGGAACGAACTTTTGGGGTGCCACTATAGCGAGGTTCAACTGTATAGTTTCGTACACGTGATCGCTTCATTTCTCTATCGTCTAATTTATGGTTATTTCAGTCCAGTGCTCAGCCCAACATGAACACAACCAAGTAGAATCTCGAACCTACATCAAACACCAATACCCTGTTGCTCATCCAAATCAAGAACAGTACCACCAAAAGCAGGTCTACTACCACGAGCAGCCAGAAGAACAGCATCTAGTGGAGTATAACACAGTTCACAACACCCAGCATAATTCCCAACAGCAATACAGCCAACAACAACCATTACAACAGCAGCAGCAGAAGCAGTCTCAATATCCTCAGCAAACGTCCAAATCAAGTGGTGGGCATTCTCAGCTCTCCCAACAACCAGTCCCACAAAGGGCTCCTCCTGCTGTTCAGCCAAACCAACACCACCAGCACCAAGAGTATCGCCACCAACAATACTACCAGCAGCAACAACAAGACCAAAGGCCAGAATATGTGGACAGGCACCACCAACAAGTGCTCCAACAAGCACTTCAACAAACAGCAGCACCTCACCAACACTCCAATTCGTCAACCACCAATCTAATCAATCAAAACCAACAGCCAAACCAGGAAAGCAATCAGAAACAGTCATCTACCATAACACAAAATGCAACTTCTTACTATGCTCATCAGCCTACTGCCAATTATGGCGGTGGTGGTGTAGCTGGAGTTGCTCCTGGCCCACAAATTAACTATGGTCCTGCTAGTAACAAAGGTGCGCCTTCAAGTAAAATCCACAGCCATAACATTAGCAGCGGTAGCCAGAGAGTTTGCTCTCAACAAGTCCCTCAGTCATACAGAGCTGGTGATCAACAATTTCAGGGCAGTCAACAGCATATGCAGCAGCAGCAGCCACACAATTTGCAGCAACAACAACAACACAGACAGGTTTATGAGCAGGGCCTGAATGATCAGTATCATTCGATTCAAGTCCAGAGAAATGCAATGCCAATAGCAGCTCAGCAACCACAACAACCGCCACAAAGAAATAACTACCAACGAATATTGCTAATAAAGTGAGTGTGTCTACCGCATTTTCTCTATCACAGACCACTCCGAAAATTGGAGAAACTTTAGATCGATCACCAAATTTTTGGTTACAGACTCGAAATCAAAAAGGCGGAATCAGCACAGATCATGGCGATTATTCAATGCAGTAAACAGCTTTGAATAATATCGACTCTAATCCGCGATTCAGATCCTCAGAGTGGAGGGCTCTATTATCAGAAATACGGTTAAAGTCGACCCTACCGATAAGGATAGCGATATTCGGTCCCAATCTTATAGGCACGTGCACAATGAATGTCGAGCTGAGTGTGAGATTTGGAGTGTTTTTAACGCAGCAAGAGCTCTACTTTTTTTTTCTTAACTGAAACTTTTTTTCTGTTGGTACCATTTTGTAGCTAAGATTCAGGGCTTTAAAATGAGCTATTGACAAGCAACATCTGATAAAAAATGGGATAAAAATGCTAAGGTCCGCACTCAGGTCGACACTCATCGGGTGTGCCCTGACATTCTTACTCCAATTTTTTTCATCAAATGTTGCTTGTTAATAGCTCATTTTGAAGTATCAATTAAGAAAAAAAGTAGAGGTCTTGCCGAGTTAAAAACACGCCAAATCTCACACTCAGCTCGACACTCATTTTGCACGAGCCTTATTAGTCCCGCTCTCAATAAGCACAAATTTAACAAAGCTTTATTTAAATGAAAATTTGTATTACACGAAACAAATATTTGGTTAGAAAATATTTTTGTAACCATTTTGTCCTCATTTTGAAAGAAGCAATGGTATATGTTCACTCTGCAATTATTTTTAACATAAATATAGTAATTCCACTGAAAATGGATAAATAGTGTTTAGGCTTGGAGTTAGACCACGGTTCGTGATCGTCCTTTTTAAAAAGATTTGTCCTTTTTTCGGGACCTAAAATCTTTTTTATTTTTGAAGTTTTTAGTCAAAATCTTTTTTTTTCTCCAAAATAGCAATAAGCACTGGATAAAATGAAATGAAATCTTTTTTACACAAATGTCCTTTTTTCGAAATTTTGCATTACCAACCCTGAGTTAGACTCATTCAAGGAGCAGAGGCATTAGAGATGCTTTAGAATTATAAATTTCACCTACGTTAGAGGCGATCCTAAGAAGACTAGTGATCATAAAATGCTTTTCCAGACATTTTTGACATGTACTGTAAAAAAGTAGCAAAGGCCACCATATACGGTACCTAATAACCCTAAAAAACGTCGACTATGTTTTCGGCACGCCAAACATGGCACCATTTCAAAATGTGCCAATTCAAATTGGGCCAAGTTAAATTAGGTCTTTTTCTGACTGACGTTTGACTCTCTGTGCTCTCTAATACCACCTTTGAAGTAATTGAATTTTCAGTTGCAACATAATGGTTTATTTGCGTATCTGAAATGCATGGTATTCAGAAGTAAAAGTACCTTTTCTGCAGTCAAAATGTGGCCCAATTTGATTTTAGCCCAATTTGAAATGGCCCAATCTTTGGCGTGCCAAATTTCGTTTATTCGTCTGCTAAAAAGTTAAAGAATTGTACGAAAACACGTTTTTAAAGGACCATGAAACTTGATAAGCACAGCGATTTGCGGGACCACCCTAATTTTTTCCATAATGTTTTTAAATTAATTCTTTTTGTATGTGTGAATTGATTGAATTAAAAATTCGAATTCCATTTATGATTAAATTTTTAAAGTTGGATTCGTCGTCCGATCTGGCAAAGTCGAGCAACGCTGGGCCCGAATAGTAAACGGTTCTATAATTTGAAAAAATTTTACATGCAAACAACAAACAATTCGAAAAAATTATCGACAAAATTAGGTTGGTCCCGCGCGAATTCAAAATTTCCAAGTGGCTGTGCTTATCAAGTTTCATGGTCTTTTAAAAAACAGAATAAATTTTCAGCAAATCAACAAACAAGGCGTTGCCTCCAGATATCCACCAAGTAGACAACAAAATCAGCCGTTGCCGAAAAATTACGATCCAAAAGAGAAATGACGGAAAAACTACCACAAGGCCAAATTTCTCACACATATATGAACACATCTGGACAGTTCCAGGATCGTGATGGCCGTGAGGTCGATTACAGCCGAGAACTATCCACTTCCACCAACCCTCAACAAGAAATGCAGCTGTTGAAGCAGGAGGAGAGGCGAGTGGTGGATGAACAGTTACAAGGTCAACCAGGCATTATTTCAAGGTTGGATCAAAATCAAAAAATATTGTTGTAGAAAAAATTTATTAACAAGTTTATAGTTTTTAGGCAAGTCACCACCAAATTCTACAAAAGAAAACCATCAGTGAATCTCCGACCAATCAAACCAGCCCTTTGCCGCGAACCTAGAGAATAGTACGCAAATATCAATTTAGTGAATAGTAACCAATTGGCATTGCACAAACTTTTCTAATAAAAAGTTTGACTGACGGGGAAAAGTTTTTCTGAAAAACATCAAGGAATAAAAATAAACAAAAAAGAAATTGTAAAAGTCCCCATGCTATGGATTTCTTACAAATGGAAGAAGAAAAATAAAAAAGTCCACCAAAATCAGGTCTAGTGATAATTTTTTTGAGAGCCAACAAAAGCTAATAACTTTTGCAGAACGCGTTTTTTGGAAATTCCGTTTCACCGGTCCACAAACACACAGTAACAAAGAAAGCGCAATCAAGCAAAAATTGAGGGGGCGGGGGGAGTATAGGCGTTATGTAACTTTTGTCCAATTATGGGAAAAAGGTACATACCGTATAACCTCTAATAATTACCCAGGTGGTACTTTTTACTAGTACCAAAATACTTAATTCTAGTACCAAAATTTTCATTTTTTAACTTTTCTCTTATCCTCCTCACTTTGCAGGTACACTTTTGAAATTTTTTTAACTATCGTGTAGCCCTGAATCTCAGCTACTCAGCAAAAAATCTTTTTTTCAGTAAAAATAAAAAAAAAGTTGGAGATTTAAGGGTCTGAATAGAGGAACTTGGTCGAAAAAGTTACTTCATACAAAGCTCAAAATCTTCATATCTTTGAAATCGTTTACAGGAAATTCAAGTCCAGTAAGAAAGCTGAGATTCAGGGCTACACGTTCATGTGTCAAGGAAAAAATCTCTAACTTTACAAAGTGTTTTCTATGCATGTTAAATTTTGGTACTAGAAATAAGTATTTTGGTACTAGATTTAAGTATTACCCTAATTACCCACCCCCATGATTCAAAATCGTGTTCTTGGCATTGTGCTATTGGCCACACTTTTGATAGCTTCCCATACGTAAGTTACCACTCATTTTGTAGCCAGTGAGATGCGCTACAAAATGGATGGTAACTTGCTCGAGATGAGTCTTCAAAGGTGGGTCCAAAACACAATGCCACAAACGCGTTTTTTAAATTAGGGGTAGGTAATTATTAGAGGTTATACGGTAACGTAACACGCCAAGTTTTTTGAATTTTTTTTCTGAAAAGTCACCCGAAATAACTTTCCAAGCTCATTTTTCTCCTCCACACGATAAAAGAAACAATTCTAAACACTTCCTGAATAAAAAATTTAAAATTTGTCAAAATAATTTATTTCGAACAGGTTTTCACTTTCTGCGACTTACCGCATATAGAAACTCGCGTGTGCATGTGTTTTTTATGCGACCAGAATCACTTTCGAGTGATTTGTGTCTAAGGTATGTGGGTGTGCGCATCTCAAGCCCAAGCCACCAAGCCTCGATTGGAGATGCGCGCACTCACTTGCCTTAGACATAATTCCGAGCAAGACTCGTGATCAAAAATGCATTCAGAGAGTCTTTTTGCCCAGCTCCAGCAAGAAAAATGTGATAAATCACCTGAAAATGACCTTAAAATACTTTAAAGGAGCGTGCCCGTGCCCGACACGGGGAAAAGGCGGGAGCAGCACTTTTTCTCTTTCTCGTACATATTTTAAATGCCTTCTCATCCTCATTTTGTAAGTTTTCTGCCTAGTTTTTAGAAGTAGTATAACGTCTTCAATATCATATTTGACGCATAACGAGTGAAAAATGGGACGATTCAAAAAATTTGCTGGTCCCCCACAGGAACTCAAGCTTGAGTTTAAAATGGGTCATGTTAAAGTTTAGTTAAAGCCTATTAAACTTTAAAAAGGACGATCTAGCACCTTAACTCGACCTTATTTGAAGTTTAACCTTACCCAATCTATCGAAAAACAAAAAGTTATTTTTGAGGGGGAGGGGGCAACATTTCACTAGAGGGTCAACAGACATTTTTGGCTTTAAAATCTTGTAGGTCAACATTGGGACAATAAATATTGGACGAAAAATTGTTGAAATTATTATCAAAATTTCAGGGTAAACAAAAATGTTGAGGGCCAACAATGTTGACCACAACTCACGGCCCGTCAAAATTTGAATTTTTTAACATTAGAGAACTTTCGTGCCAAGACAAATTCGCAAAAAATTATTGATTTCTTTTCTTTCTTCTTTTCTGGTTGCAGATTTTTCTTATCGCTATAACCATTCTAATGGTTGGTTTCGAAAAATTCGCCGCATTCTCAGCTTTTTAATGACACCAAATATGCAATAGCAATAGTAATAATAGAGACTAGACGAACAGGAGCCGTCTGGCGCCTGACACAATGTTTCTTTCGATCAAAAAAACCACTACCTGGGTACCTTTATCTGGGTACTCTTATTTGGGTTCTCTTCTCTGGGTACCTCCACTTGGCAGCTTTATCTATGTACCGCTACCTGGGTAACTTCATCCAGGTAGCACGACACACCGTATTTCATCTAACTAACGCCCCTCCCTTATTCACAATTGTGTTTTGGCTTTGTGTTCGATATAAGTGGGTAAAAAGTGTGTCAAAAGCACGATAAAATTCTTACCACAGGTGATGATCGTGAAAGTTATAAAAAGGTATACCGTATATTCTCTATTAAAAGTCTCGGGGCTTTAATATTCAACCCTATAAAGGTCAGTAAGAATTTGGGTCGATTTTGATATTTTTGTGTGCTCAACCAGAATCTGAAAAGTGGAATTAGGTGAACTCGTGCTCAGTAATGTCAGTCGGGCATAGTAAAGCTGAGCAAAAAAGAATAGCACTATGCTTTGAGTGAAATTAAGAAAAAGCACAAAAAATAAATATTCTTTCTGAGAGAGGAAAATTTGAAACTTAAAATACTATGCTAATTCAAGTAGCATAACTATTTGAAATTTTAATTATTCTTTTTGGAAAAGCATAATTAATCGAGGCCATTAAAAATGCTTTTTGTTTTGGCCTAGCTTGTAGCGTTTCATAAATATGCCTTTTGATTTTGCCGGCTTTTCTTCTTGAATAAATAAGTACATAGTTAATTCTGCTTTTCGATCTGTGAAATTTAGTAGTCATATTTATTTCGGCTAGGAGACATTTGGCAAAAACGACATTCGCCATAACGACATTTGCCAAAACGACAATTGGCAAAACGATATTTGGCAATGCTCACCACTCTGGGTACCCATATTGTTCACGAGGCTTCACCAGTGTTTTGCTGACATGGTTTTTTGGAGGATGACCTGATCAAACCCGGCAAAGTGTGTCTCTTAAAGCTAAAATCGCGGTTTGACCCACCCCCGGTTAGGTGGATATCATAACTAAAGACTAAAATTGCGATTTTACAGTTTTTCTATAAATTATTTGCAATTCTGCTGGACTCCAGCATGGACCCCAAAACCAAGTGGACGTCCACTTGGAGCAAAATTTTTTTTACCTTTTAAAATTCTAAAACATATTTTCTGCATTAATTCGATCATTCTGAAGATGGTTTGATGATAGTTTTTTTAGTTCTTTCGACAAATTTTCAGTTATAAATTTTCAGTTATATTTTCAGTTATATTTCAGTTATTTTCAGTTATAAGTACTTGATTTTGATAAATAATAAAGACCGTTCATATCGTGGACAGTTCGCCTTGGACAATTTGCGTCGACGCGATCTGAGCTTATCTGCCAAATTTCGTTTTGGCAAATATCGTTTTGCCAAGTGTCGTTTTGCCAAGTGTCGTTTTGCCAAAACATACATTTGCCAAATGTCGTTTTTGCCAAATGTCCCCTAGCCTTTATTTCTGACGAAAAACTACGCTATTTCAATTAGCATATTTATTTTTGCGCTCACTTATTTGTATCTGGGTATATCTTGAGTTGGTATTTCAGTAAATTTTAGTCTTTTTGCTGTTACAGTCTTCGCAATGTTTTGTTTTTATTTTAGATAGTAGCCTGCTAAAAACTTTGCTCCTATGGTTGTTAGCAGTCCTACTCAATCTCAGCTCTCAGATGCAAATCAAGAGGACAGTGCAAATAGAAAAGAGCGCAAGACCAATCTCAGCAACAACTTTTTATGGTCCTATGTCAGATTACCATGGTTTTTCTAATAAAAAATCAATCTTCAATAAAGCCCCAAACACTCGTCTAAGTTTAAAACTACACGATTAATCATCGTGTATTGGCGTCATCTTCAAATTACCTTTCATTATTGGGTACAATACAGCTGGTTTGTGTAACATCCACGTGTTTAGAGTATTAGCCAGTTGGTTCAGGTACTATCCAGGTGGTTCAGGTACTTTCTAAGTGGTTTTGTCACCCTCCTGGTGGTTTGCACCTATTAAGGTCATTTGGGCACTCTCTAGGTGGTTTGGGCCTACTCAGGTAGTTTGGCTACTTTCTAGGTGATTTGGGCCTATTCAGATAGTTTATGCACCTTCCACGTGGTTTGGGTTATTTACGTGGTTTGGGCAACATCCTGGTGGTTCGGGTACTTTCTTGGTAGTTCGGGGCTATCCAAGTGGTTCGGCTACTATTCTGGTGGTTCAGGCTATACACATGGATAAGGTGCACCAGAGTTTGTGCTGAGATAAAAGCATAATTGTTTGTTTAATCTTAATTTTTAAGAAGCGTGAAAATTAAGGCACGTTCACAATGAGTGTCGACCTGAGTGTGAGATTTGGGGTGTTTTTAACGGGTGCACTACGTTTCACCGTCACTATTTTCACCGTCACCTATTTTCACCGTCACTATTTTCACCGTTCACTAAATTCACCGTCAGCACTTTAGGACCGCTTTTTAGATCTAAATTTTTCTAAAATTCAAACAGTCTTGGCACCAAATTGTAGCCCTGAATTTCAGCTACATTTTGGTACTACAAATTCTGAAAAAATAAAAAAATTTAGAACTAAACTTTAGAAGGCGTTCAATCTCACACTTTTTGGTACTAGTGTCGAACATGTCACACCTTCAAATTTTTTGCTGACTATCAAAAAATGCCAAGAATACCAAGCGTTACAGCAACATTTTATCACTATGTTGTAGCGCAGCTCAAGAGCTACACGATCCATTTTACAGAATAATTTTGAAAATCTGAGTGTTGAGATATGGCCTTTTGAAAAAAACAAAATACTCATAGGCGCTACACCCTCAGTAGTTACACTATCAGTGGTCTTCATCGAACCTCAGTGGTCCCAATTAGGGATATAGACATTTCTCCAAAATGAAACATTTTTCAAACAGATTTTTAAGTTTTTTTTTCGAAATTTTTTAGATTGTGTCTGAACCAAAGTTTTCGAAAACGAATACGAAATCCAGTTTCCGAACGAAGAAGCAAAACGAAATGAAAACGAAAACGAGATATGGTCTGAAAGCAAAACGAAATCGAAAACGAAATGGAATGCAAAATGAATGCGAAAACGAAAACGAATTCGTTTTCGTTTTGCTTTGGATTTCGTTTTTGTTTTGTTTTAAATTTGAATTTTTTTCTTCGAATTTCCTATATTTAGATTTTTGCACCAGACATAAAACGCATATAAAACCCTCAACCTAGTGTAGCGCCTATGAGTATTTTTTTTTTTTTCAAAAGGCCATATCTCAACACTCAGATTTTCAAAAATTATTTTGTAAAATGGATCGTGTAGCTCTTGAGCTGCGCTACAACATAGTGATAAAATGTTGCTGTAACGCTTGGTATTCTTGGCATTTTTGATAGTCAGGAAAAAATTTGAAGGTGTGACATGTTCGACACTAGTACCATAGTACTTTTTCATCACGGTAGAACGCAGGGTGAGCGTCTTTTATAGTTTAGAACTAAATTGTAGTACCAAAATGTAGCTGACATTCAGGGCTACAATTTGGTACCAAAAATTTTAAAAATTTCGAAAAATTTAGACCTAAAAAGTGGTCCTAAAATGCTGACGGTGAATTTAGTGAACGGTGAAAATAGTGACGGTGAAAATAGTGACGGTGAAAACAGTGACGGTGAAACGTAGTGCACCCTTTTTAACGCGGGAAGAGCTGTACTTTTTTTCTTGACCAAAACTTTTTTTCTGTTGGTATCATTTTGTAGTTAAGATTCAAGGGTTCAAAATGAGGTATTGACAAGCCACATCTGAAATGAAAAATTGGGGTAAAAATGCTTAGGTCCGCACTCAGGTCGACACTCGGGTCGACACTCACAGAGTGTGGGCCTGAGTGTTGACCTGAGTGCGGACCTAAGCATTTTTACCCCAATTTTTCATTTCAGATGTGGCTTGTCAATAGCTCATTTTGAAGCCCTAAATCTTAGCTACAAAATGATACCAACAGAAAAAAGTTTTGGTCAAGAAAAAAAGTACAGCTCTTCCCGCGTTAAAAGAACGCTTGGGTCGACACTTTTATGTGAACGTACCTTTAATTATTCCTATCCATGGTTTGAAAAAGAATAATAAATAAGTATGCTACTTGATAATTTTCTATTAGCAACCGAAATAAATATGTCAGTGCGATTCATCACTGAGAGCATATTTATTATTAACAACCTTCGCGTCTTTTTCAAAAAAACATAATTCTTTTTACTTTATGTCTAAATATAAAAATATTTATGCTTTTTGAAACATGATAAAATCATAATTAATCCGTTATGCTTTTTCCCGCAATGTCTTTGGCATAATTATTTAAATATGCCTTCTGCATGTTTTAAAAAGCATAGTTATTTTTCATGCTCGTCCTAGCCGCATATTTATTCGACTATTTTTTCTAAGCCTTTTGTCTCGGCACATTTATTTTTACCAATATATTCATGCTTTTTCAAAATGACCCTCAAATTGACAACACTGCTCGTGCTAACTAAGAAAACGCAAAAAAAACATAATTGCAAAATAAGTTTTCTGGGCCAAGATAGTAGTCCCTGAGGGGAGACTTTATTGGAGAGAGCGCCTTTGAAAGAGAATATAGGGTAGGTAAGTAAGTATTCATCGGTATGTTTATTTAAAACCCCTGTGAAGGTATACACCCACACGTATGGGTATATATCCTTACCCACGTTTATTTGATTCAGGCCAATGTAAGATAATAGAAAAAGATCAACTGAGCAACATCACCTGGGATCTGCCACTTGGGTAGCTCCCCCTAGGCAGCTCTATCAGGGTTCTACCAACTGGGTACCCTATCTGTATAGTATTACCACCTGGTTACCACCAACTGGGTACCACACACTGGGTACCACCATCATACTTGCGCGGGTAAAATTTGCAAATTTGGAACATCGGCAGCGGAGGCGCTCATTTTTGAAAACCCCGGCGGAAGCGGCGACACTTTCGAGAACGCTCTTGAAAACGCGCAAGTATGACCACCGTCCGGGTACCACCATCTGGATACCACTATCTGGGTACCACCATCTGTGTACCACCATCTAGGTACGAACACATGGGTATCACTATCTGGGTGCCACCATCTGGGTATCACTAACTGGGTACCACCATCCGGGTACCACCATCTGGGTACCACCAACTGGGTATCACTATCTGGGTACCACCATCTGGGTACCAGCATCCGTTACCACCATCTGAACACCACCTTCTGGGCACCGCTATCTGAATACCACCAACTGAGTTTCACCATCTGGGTGCCACCAACTGGGTTTCACCATCTGGGTACCACCAACTGGGTATCACTATCTTGGTACCACCATCTGGGTACCACCAACTGGGTATCACTATCTTGGTGCCACCATCTGGGTACTGACAACTGGGTATCACCATCTGGGTGCCACCATCCGGGTACCACCAACTGGGTATCACCATCTGGGTGCCAATATCTGAATACCACCAACTGGGTATCACCATCTGGGTACCACCAACTGGCTATCACTATCTTGGTACCACCATCTGGGTACCACCATCTGGGTACAACCAACTGGGTACCACTATCTGAATACCACCAACTGGGTACCAATATCTGAATACCACCAACTGGGTTTCACCATCTGGGTACCACCAACTGGGTTTCACCATCTGGGTGCCACCATCCGGGTACCACCAACTGGGTATCACCATCTGGGTGCCACCATCCGGGTACCACCAACTGGTTTTACCATCTGGGTACCACCGACTGGGTACCAATATCTGAATACCACCAACTGGGTACCAATATCTGAATACCACCAACTGGGTACCAATATCTGAATACCACCAACTGGGTACCAATATCTGAATACCACCAACTGGGTACCAATATCTGAATACCACCAACTGGGTACCAATATCTGAATACCACCAACTGGGTACCAATATCTGAATACCACCAACTGGGTACCAATATCTGAATACCACCAACTGGGTACCAATATCTGAATACCACCAACTGGTACCAATATCTGAATACCACCAACTGGTACCAATATCTGAATACCACCAACTGGGTTTCACCATCTGGGTACCACCGACTGGGTACCAATATCTGAATACCACCAACTGGGTACCAATATCTGAATACCACCAACTGGGTACCAATATCTGAATACCACCAACTGGGTTTCACCATCTGGGTACCACCGACTGGGTACCAATATCTGAATACCACCAACTGGGTTTCACCATCTGGGTACCACCGACTGGGTACCAATATCTGAATACCACCAACTGGGTACCACCAACTGGGTTTCACCATCTGGGTGCCACCATCCGGGTACCACCAACTGGGTATCACCATCTGGGTGCCACCATCCGGGTACCACCAACTGGGTTTACCATCTGGGTACCACCGACTGGGTACCAATATCTGAATACCACCAACTGGGTACCAATATCTGAATACCACCAACTGGGTACCAATATCTGAATACCACCAACTGGGTACCAATATCTGAATACCACCAACTGGGTACCAATATCTGGGTACCACCATCTGGGTACCACCAACTAAATACCACCATCTGGGTACCACCAACTAAATACCACCATCTGGGTACCACCATCTGGGTACCACCAACTAAATACCACCATCTGGGTACCACCAACTAAGTACCACCATCTGGGTACCACCATCTGGGTACCACCAACTAAATACCACCATCTGGGTACCACCATCTGGGTACCACCATCTGGGTACCACCAACTAAATACCACCATCTGGTACCACCAACTAAATACCACCATCTGGGTACCACCAAGACCTCGAAATGACCTCGCCTTGCTTTTTCAAATTTTATTTAGTCCCAACAATGTTGCGATGCTATGTATTGCATCGCAACATCGCATCGCACGCAGCAAATTTGGGCTAAAAACATCGCATCGCAACATCGCACGCAAATTTTTCAAAACATCGCATATCGCATCGCAAGCCAGGGAGGTCCAAATACATCGCATCGCAACATCGCAAAAAGGCAAATCGTCAGCTCTAAGGTGAACCATAAAAAGTGTGACGCACAAAAAAACGTGACACACAAAAATTGCTGACAGAGAAACTGACAAAAATACTATTTGTAGATATTGATTACTGCGCTAGATTTATTGAATGACACTGCCCATAATATTTTTGGAAAAACGACGAGCACTTTTCTTGAGTCCGTAACTTTTTTCACCTATATTTATTTAAAATGTTTCTATGTTTAAATGAAAGAGCATGGTTTTTCCTACCCGCAGGTCAATTTTTTTACAAAAATTTGACCTATTTCCAGTTTTTCCGATCTACAAGTGTACTTGTAGTTTGTTTTTCGGGGTTTCAAGTCTATGGAGACAGAAAGTCAGCTTATGCTGAGTAACTTTTTGACCAAGAACACTACGAAAATTCATTTTTAGAGCCAAAATTAGTTTCTTTACCTAAATTTGGTGAGATTTGGTCAAAATTGCAATTGGTTTCTGAAACATGACCATTTCAAGTGACCACCCTAAATTTAAACCACTGGATTCCTAATGATCGTATTATAGCTTTTTGGCAACATTTTAACATGCAACATTTAAGCACATCTCAGCTTAAGAAAAGTAGACCCTTGTGCTATTATTTATTTTGCATGCTTTTTTGTATACGAATTTAAAAAAAAAACTTAAATCAGTACCAAAAAAGTGGTAAAAACTCGAATTGCGCCAAAAATGTTTGAAAGTACCTGAAAATCTTGGCGTTCTTGGTTTAAAAGTGCTATGAAATCCAAATTTTGACGGGCCGTGAACTATGGACACTGACAAACACTATATTCTACCTAAAACTTAACGTACACAAACATTTTTTGATTTTCATTCGTGTACACAAACTTTTTCGACATTTGATTTGTGTACAGAAATGAAAATGAGAAAATTTAAATTTTCGAAAATGTTCAAAAACACAATATTTTTTGCTTTCTGGTGTTTACAAAAATGAAAATTTGACGCTACTGTCATATACCCCCCCCGCCCCAAAAGCTACTGTAATATACCCCCCCCCCCCCAAAAACCGACTTTTTTGGGAGTGTCTAAAAACCATTTTTATGCAATAATTTTGCCATAAAGGGACCAGAAAAGCAGTTTAAAAGGGATTATGGGCTGTATTGGGAGGGGAAGGGAATAATACAGGGGCCACTTTTTTTTAGCTGCTTTACCATGTTTTTCAACTCGGCCGTGGCAAAGTAGACTCTATATGCATTTATGATCAAGTGTACTTCTTGGAATCATGTCTAAGGTAAGTGCGTGCGCGCATCTCTAACTCTCAAGCCCCTGCGCCCCTTCGGGGGCGCAGGGGCTTGGAGTTGAGATGCGCACACCCACATACCTTAGACACAAATCACTCGAAAGCGACTCTGGTTGCATGAAAAAACATGCATGCCAGAGTTATTTATGCGGTAGGCCCAGTATTCAAAACTATGTTCAACATCTTTATTTTTTCGCCGAAGAGCATTTCCCTCGTTCTACAAGGCCGGGCCAGAGGCCCAGCATCCAAAAATTCAGCCTAGCACTCAAAAGTGCTAGGCCTATGAGTAAACCCGCGAGGTCCACCCCGCTGATCGGCTTGGTCCATGAAAAGTAATCATACTTATGCCTGCACCACAAATTCCTGGGTTTGAAAGCACCCTTAGACGCTTAGAGAATTAATACTATAAGGATCCCAACCATCTCGAGAAGTGGCCCCTGTATTATTCCCTTCCCCTCCCAATACAGCCCGCAATCCCATTTAAATTGCTTTTCTGGTCCTTTTATGGCGAAATTATTGTGTAAAAATGGTTTTTAGACACTCCCAAAAAAGTCGGTTTTGGGGGGGGGGGTATATTACAGTAGCGCCGAAAATTTTTACTACACAAAAATTTGTAAAGAAAACAACACTGCAGGGGATGGTCTCGGTCTAGTACAAGACGGTCTCGGACGGGCCGGCCGTCCCGTCCGAGTATGCTCTTGCCGGCCGCCCGCCGTCCGTTTTCTCGTTTTTCACCGGCCGGCCACAAAGACGGCCGACCGTGCCGGCCGTCCGGTTTTTCAGCGCCGTCCGGACGGGGACGGGATGGCCCAGACGGACGGGCGGTCACTATGGTACTCATCCTTAACTTTACTAATCCTTTAAAAATATTTTGCTGTTATAAGTAGTCAAGAAAAAGTCTGCAACCTGCAGGATACGAACCTGTAACCCGGAAATTTCGAGGATGAATTTAACTGAAGTCCTCAGGCTGAGGATGTATTTATTACAGGAAATATTTACCGTAATATGAATTCACCGGGATAAAATGAATTTACCTACGATTTGCCAAGGATATATAAAAAAATTTGACCCTACCGGAGTATACCCCCCCCCCCAAATGAATTTTTTTAAAGTGTCTCCAAACACCCTATATCGACCTAAATTGCCTCAGGAGTTCAAAAAAGGGTGGTATTTAATTTTGGCCATAAAATACTGAAAAATGGCCATAAAATATTTAATTTTGGCCATAAACTCGACGTGGCCATAAAATACTGAATTTTGGCCATAAAATACTGAATTATGGCCATAAACTTTTGAATTTTGGCCATAAACTTTTGATTTTTGGCCATAAACTCAAATTTGGCCGTAAAATACTGAATTTTGGCCATAAACTTTTGAATTTTGACCATAAACTTTTGAATTTTGGCCATAAACTCGCGTTGGCTCTAGGCAAACAGGTTCTCAGGTCAATTGGTCCACCAAATTTCTCATTACTTCTAAATGTCCAACAACCTATACTACTCAGCCCAAAAGCGTGTGCTGAAAACGGGTTGTCTTCATTTCGGACATATATATAACCATTCTGTATTCGAATTTTACATTCATAACAATCCATTGATAGATTTCATTATTTTACCGAACAAACAACAGATAGACAACTGACCTTTTACACATATATCAACATTTCACTCGCGTGTCCAATGTTTTAGCCGAACATTCTGATGCTCTTGAACTACAGAGTGGTCCAAGAAATGTGCACACTTTTAAACGGCCATAACTTTTTTTGTAGTGCGTTTTTCGAAAAGGACAATACTTTTTTCTCCGACTAAAACACTTTTTTTTTCGACTAATTTCTTTTTTTTCCGACTAATTTTAACTTTGTTTTTATTTTGGCATTTTTCTCTTAATTTTTGTGCTAATTTTTTAAAAGTTTTAGTATTGTCGTGTAGCCCAGGATCTCAGCTTTCCAACAAGCTATAAAACTTCATTGAAGGATTTTAGAAAGGTAGACTTTTAGAGGTTTCAAAAAATAAAATAAAAATAAAATTTATTTTTATTTTATTTTTTGAAACCTCTAAAAGTCTACCTTTCTAAAATCCTTTAATGAAGTTTTATAGCTTGTTGGAAAGCTGAGATCCTGGGCTACACGACAATACTAAAACTTTTAAAAAATTAGCACAAAAATTAAGAGAAAAATGCAAAAATAAAAACAAAGTTAAAATTAGTCGGAAAAAAAAGAAATTAGTCGGAAAAAAGTGTTTTAGTCGGAGAAAAAAGTATTGTCCTTTCGAAAATCTGTAAACGCCATTCGACTCAGAATCGCGTAAGAATTTTTTTGGCATATAACGCTAGAAAAAAAAAATTTTTGAAAATTTTCGAAATTTGGCTTGGCCCCGTTGGTCCGAAAAATTTCAAAATTTTGGAAACTCATTTTTGCACGTTTTTACGTGAAAAGAATGAAAAAGCAAAAAGATAAATTCGAACCAAAGGGGGGACCAAGGCAAATTTCGAAAATTTTCAAAAATTTTTTTTTCTAGCGTTATATGCCAAAAAATTCTTACGCGATTCTGAGTCGAATGGCGTTTACAGATTTTCGAAAAACGCACTACAAAAAAAGTTATGGCCGTTTAAAAGTGTGCACATTTCTTGGACCACCCTGTACATCTAAATCTTACTTTTCTTATGGCACCAATTTCAATTCAAACCTTCCAATCAGCCACATTTATTTCTTTCGGACAATCACAACAACAAGTAAGCAATTTTAAACAACAATTGGATAATTTAACATTTATACTTGCGATGGTCTTCCTCTTTTTCTTTTTCTTCCTAACACATCAGCAACAGCATGTCTTGGGAATTGAACAAGGCCCTGTTTTTCATAACCACCAGCTCGTGTTTGCATGGACCTTTCTTCGCTCCCTCATAGCAAGTGCAAGTGTAGAAGCGGGACCAGATAGGAGAAGGACGGACGACGTAGAAGAGCGACTTCAACACCTGAAATCAACTGTATAGCTTGAAAATTGAAGACCAATAGATGTAAATATTACCAAATATTGTTCCCACGTCAAGAGGTTCAGTCCTCTGCAAAAAAGATCGTAGTTCTGCACAATGTCCTCAGTAGTCACCTTCTTTAAGGGCATTACGTAGAGCGCTCTGCTTCCATAAATTCTTCGACTTTCACTTTCCAACAGATGAGCTTCACGAAACAGCGGCTGCAGAATAAACGGCACAAAAGCCACGACCTTGATACACAAAAGGTGAAACTTGTATGAAAAATAAATAAGGAAATTACTTGATGATAAGATCACTTTCTGCACTATCGCCATCGAACTTAGTCACTTGAACGTAGACGAGACATGGCTTGTTTTTTCTTTTGCCGGATATTTCACGGAGCTCCATTTCTGAAAATAACAATCATACGAAGAGATCAGATAGACAACACAACAAACCGTACACGGACGTTTGCCCCATCGCCGTTTGCCCCCATGGGACACTTGCCCCCATTTCGGAAAAATGGGACACTTGCCCCATTTCGGAAAAATGGGACACTTGCCCCATTTCGGAAAAATGGGACACTTGCCCCCATTTCGGAAAAATGGGACACTTGCCCCATTTCGGAAAAATGGGACACTTGCCCCCATTTCGCAAAAAAGTACACTAGCCTAGGTGGTTTTACCTAGTGGTTTAAGTACTTACAAAGGTAATTAGTCATCAAACTAATGACCATACTACCCAACAAATAATTGGGGCAATACTTTGGTTCGTGCTGCAGTACTGTGATTTCGGCTCTGTATATATATGTTCATCATTACCAAACCGTGTTCATAACGATTATGAACAAAGCTGAAAAAACTTTTCCTTGGCACGTACCTAAGGGTTTTTAATGGCTCTTTAATTTATTTTAATGACCCCTTTTTTCTAATGAGCCTTTAGGAACCAAAAATCACAAATAAAATCTGAAACCCGAAGCTTTGAGTGGAAAATTCAGCATTCAGATAAAGTGACAAATTTGTCATTCGAAAATGTCAACTTTATATGAATTCTAAAAAATTCGAAAATGTATCCAACTGCGGTATCCAATCACAATTTGTAGACAATCCAAGGGCAGTCATATACAAGTTGCGTTCTTAGGTAATAACAACGTTTTCGATAAATGACACAATTTTTCCTTTGAATTAAAATTCGTTGATTAATTAATTGTCATAAATACCTCAATTATATCGTATAGGAAAGCCCGTAATCTGTGCTTTTTTAAGTGATAAATTACAGTATTCAATAATAGGAATTGCGCAATTTGCCTAATGACCTAAAGACGGAATCTGGTCCTAAAGACGGAATCTTTATTGTCGATGACTGTAACTTTTGGCAAAATAATCTAAAATAAATGCTTGCCTTCCTAATTGTAGCTAAGTAACAAGGCTTTTAAAGAACCATACTTGTTGATGACAATGTAAATTCAAATGCGTGCGGGAAAGTTTTTTCATCCCAAAATTATTATTCAAATCATTTTTTATGAATCTATATAAATGATCAAAAATAACAAAGAAGACTAGGGAATCGAACCTAGATCGACAATCACTACACACCACATATCATGCTCTCTCAAATGTTATCTCATTTGTTGTCCCTTTTTTTGTTTTGTTGGAAATAAACTTACCGGTCGTTATCGACATATATTAATTCAAAAATGAGAATGGGAGGTAGAATAGGGGCAAAATCAATTTTTTGCTTTTTCGAAAAAATGGGTCTAGTGTCCTTTTTTCGCGAGATGGGGCTGGTGTGCCCTTTTTGCGAAATGGGGGCTAGTGTCCCTTTTTTCCGAAATGGGGGCAAGTGTCCTTTTTTCCGAAATGGGGGCAAGTGTCCTTTTTTCCGAAATGGGGGCAAGTGTCCCTTTTTTCCGAAATGGGGCAAGTGTCCCATTTTTCCGAAATGGGGCAAGTGTCCCTTTTTCCGAAATGGGGGCAAGTGTCCCATTTTTCCGAAATGGGGCAAGTGTCCATGGGGGCAAACGGCGATGGGGCAAACGTCACGTACCGCAACAAACAATAGGCACTAATGGGCAAAATTTGCGGCCAAATTTGAGTTTATGGCCAAAAATCGAAAGTTTATGGCCAAAATTCAAAAGTTTATGGCCATAATTCAGTATTTTATGGCCAAAATTCAGTATTTTATGGCCATTTTTCAGTATTTTATGGCCAGTTTTAAATATTATCCTTCAAAAAAGACTTTATTTTTGAGTTCTGGTTAATAAAAAAATCGAGTTTTGAGCATTTTGAAATTTCGACCATTTGCCTGTTTTGGCATGTTTGGTCATTGGAGCTGGGCAAAAAGAGCCTCTAGATGCATTTTTGTTCAAGATTCTCGCTCGGAATTATGTCTAAGGTAAGTGAGTGTGCGTATCTCGAACTCTCAAGCCCCCTGCGCCCCGAAGGGGCTTGGGGCTTATGGGTTGGGCTACCAGACAATTTCTAATATTTTTAGAATTTGTCGCGCGACATTTTCTAATATTTTTCGGTAAATTCGGGACAAAACAACCGAATTTACCGAAAAATATTAGGAAATGTCGCGCGACAAATTCTAAAAATATTAGAAATTGTCTGGTAGCCTATGGGTTGATATGCGCAGACCCACATACCTTAGACGCAAATCACTCGAAAGTGAATCTGGATGAATGAAAAAGCCTGCATACCAGAGTTTATTTATGCGGTAGGCCCCAGTCAACAAAACTAAGTTCAAAATTTTCCTTTTTACACTAAATTGTCCCATTTTTGGTCCATTTCCACCCCAATACAGCCCTCAATCACTTTAAAAATGGTCGAAATGGGTGATTTTGGGTGGTCCCAAAACTCAACTTTTTATCAACCAGAACTCAAAAATAATGTCTTTTTTGAACTCCTGAGGAGATTTGGGTCGATATAGGGGTTTGGAAACACTTAAAAAAATTCCATTTAGGGGGTCTACTCCGGTAGAGCCAAAAATTTGAATTGGGGCCCAAATGCGGGATGCCCAAATGCAGGGGCCCTAATGCGGAGGCGCTCAAACGCGTAGTAACCCTGAGATATCAAAGGAGGGGTGTCGAGCAATTGGGACATGTCGACCAATTAGAGGAAATACGGTATATCGCACAGCACGAAGGCCAATTCTTAACAAAAGAAATAACAAAATACATATTCACATGAGGACATGCGATAAAAAATAAAAAGTGGGTGTTAAACCTTAAAAAAGCAAATCTTAGTACACCCAATTTAAGGTAAGACTTTACCTAATTTGAAGTTTAAATTTTAAGGAAAAATATGACTGCACCTTGAAAAGTTTAAATTAGGTAAAATTAATGTTTAAACTTTAAATAAACCTTAACTTTGCGCACTATTCACTTTTCCAGGTTAGGTTAAAGTTTAAATTAGGTCATGTTAAACTTTAAATTGACTATGAATCCTATTTAATCCTAAACATTACAGTCGACAACAGTTTTCCGGGTCGTTTTAGGGAGCGGGTCGTCCGACCTCACAGACCGTTTTAATACTGTTGCGCATTCCCAGTAGTAGGCAGACTGTGCAGCTCCAAGATTTCCACCGCCAGCACCCAAATAGACCGACTGATTCGCAGCAGCAGGACGAGAAGGAGCAGCACCTGAAAAGCATGGTTGTAACAAGCAAAATTTGCAAAAGGTGTAACTACGTACCGGGAGTAAAGCTAGGCGCAGGAGCTCCGCCACCAAATCCACCAGTAGGCATTCCACCAATTGCAGTCTTCGTAGTGTCCATAGTGATGCCACCGATAGCTGTTCTCGTGTTGTCCATAGGAATTCCCCTATAGCTGTATTAGTATTGTCCATAGGAATGCCACCAATGGCTGTCTTTGTGTTATCTGACAAGTTGACAAAATATAAGAGACTAGACAGAAACCAAAAATCACACATACCAAATGGAATTCCACCGATGGCAGTCTTCGTATTGTCGAACGGAATTCCTCCAATAGCCGTCTTTGTGTTGTCCATGGGAATTCCACCGATAGCTGTCTTCGTGTTGTCGAACGGAATTCCACCAATGGCTGTCTTCGTATTGTCCATGGGGATGCCACCGATAGCTGTCTTGGTATTACCTAAAAAAAGAAGAAGGTAGTACGACTCGGCATATATACACATATATATAAGCGGTCTTACCAAATGGAATTCCTCCGATTGCAGTCTTCGTATTGTCCAACGGAATTGCTCCAATAGCCGTCTTTGTATTGTCCATGGGAATCCCACCGATAGCAGTCTTGGTGTTGTCGAAAGGGATGCCACCGATTGCAGTCTTTGTATTATCGAACGGAATACCTCCAATAGCCGTCTTTGTGTTGTCCATGGGAATTCCACCGATAGCTGTCTTGGTGTTGTCGAAAGGGATTCCACCGATAGCAGTCTTTGTATTATCCATGGGAATGCCTCCGATAGCCGTCTTCGTGTTGTCGAAAGGAATTCCTCCAATAGCGGTCTTTGTATTGTCCATTGGGATGCCACCAATAGCTGTCTTTGTGTTGTCCATTGGAATGCCACCGATAGCTGTCTTCGTGAAGTCTAAAATATAATGAAAGCTAATTTTCAGTAAGAATGCAAAAACAGAAGAAAATGACTAACCGACTGGAGCAGGAGCACCGGCGGCGGGAGAAGGAGTGAAGTAATTTGCAGGAGTCGACGGAGCAGCACCTCCACCACCACCAGCTTTAGCTCCACCAACACCGAAATAAACAGAAGTAGCACCACCAGCTCCACCAGTAGGCACACCCAAGTAGACTGAAACTCCAGCTGCAGGCTTTCCGCCACCGCCGCCGAACGCATTGCCACCGCCACCACCGCCGCTAGGACCAGAAGCACCAGGACTGAAGTAGGCTGATTTTGACCACCCGCAGCGCCAGCACCAACACCGAGATACGTGGACGTCATTTCGTTTCAGAAAAGCTATTTGCAGAGAACCAAAAGAAGCACGACTGTTTTGCACAAACACACACACGCAGAATGAATAATCTAAAATTGGTTCTTGCTTATATAGTCTGAAAAGTGAATTTTTTTCGTTTGTTGTAGTTTTGAGAGGAAAATAGGCATTTGTAGTTTCGCTGGTGGTGGGCTGCATCGTTGAATGTTTGCAATGCGCAATGTGCCAAGTGATACGATACCAGTTCATGACCATATGTGACCTAGCTTTTAGAACACTTGATAAGTCTCTAATTTAGAGATGAAGATTTGTGTACTTGTGCAACTTTTCTGCGTGGTCTTTTCAAAGAAACTTGTCTTAGCCAGGGTTGGCAAGAGGGTGGCCTTTCAGGCCAGCAGGTGGCTTTTTTCGCTTTCACTGCTTGTTTTCACGTGTATTCTACCAGCGCATCTAAGATTTTTATATACCAATCTGAAGACATTTTCCATGAGGAATATATATACTGCGATCTTTTTATAAAAATCTTGAAAGCGCACATTATAGTGAAAAATCGAAGTAATACAAACCTTCATAAATTTTTACAAAAAACGGAGGTGGCCTAAGATTTGGCCTGAAGAGCCACTACTTGCCAACCCTGGTCTTAGCTCCCTGTAATTATTTTGATATGATCTCCATGAATTCGGATTTAGGAAGACATTTTGGTATGCGCGGTGAGTTTGCGCAAACTTTTCACTTCTTAAAAAATGTCGACTTTTTTAATAAAAAAAATTCCAGAAGGTGGGTCATAAACAGTCAAGAATTGATAGTCGTCCTATCGCAGTAAATCGGTTATGGGCTGTTCACAATGGATCCGTATCCGTGTCCTTAAACGTGCTTTTTGTGTGGAAATACACGGACCGTTTTACGGGCTGCGTTTACGGACACGGATACGGATCCGACTGACCTGCGATTCGCTACATATTGTGATTCGCTACGGCGATTCGCTACAGCGATTCGTTACACTTGCGATTCGCTACACTGGCGATTCGCTACACTTTTCTGCAGTATTTGTTTTTGTTCTGATGGGCATTAGCTTTGCCGACTTTCAAGAAGTGCTTTACGGGTACGAAGAACGAGCTGGGCCACAAGAAAACCAGGAAGAGCTAGCTTCCATATTTGAGAATCCTGCCAATATTAACATCTTTGAATAAATATGTTGTTAACCCTGTTCGAATGTGTCTGTTGATAAAGATATGCGGTTAGTAAAATGTATTGAACACTGAAGACTGTCGCTACGTGTCAATCGGGGATGGAACGGAATTCCGATTTCCGTCTTCCGATTTCCGGCACTTTTTTGCTTCCGTTTTCCGATTTCCGAAAAAATAGGGCAAATTTTGGAAATATCGGAAGAAAATAGTTAACGTAGAATTTTTTTGGTACTCATTGCTCAATACATTATTGACCTAGTGGGATAGAGTTGGCGGACTGCGAAAGTTGGTCGTCGGTTCGATCCCCACTGGAGGTCTAATTTTTCCTTGACTTTTCCAAAATTTCGTCAAATTAATTCTCGTTTAAATTGACCTGGTACCCGCCTTTCAAAATATTTCCATCGGCGGCGAGCATGCCCCTTTGAAATAAAGGTGAACCGGTAGAATGATACGTACTTAGTTGTATGCCGCCTCAACCTCTACCAATTTTATTTATTTCTCAAATCATTTAGTAACTTTTTAGACTCAGAATTCCATGAGGAATCAGAACGAAAAATTTCCACAGCAAAGTCACTTCAGAAATATGGGTAACTTGCGAAGGTTTGAATAAGGAAGGAAAGAGTATCATCGAGGGGTAAGATTTCGGCATTATTAGGGGGTTGACCGACATTTGCGCGCCAACACATGCGCGCCGACACTTACGCGCCGTGACTTTGCGCACTGACATTTGCGCGCGACATTTGCGCAGGACATTTGCGCACGATGAAACACCATGAAAAAACTTTTTGAAGCCAAAGTATAAGAAAAAATTGCCTATCCAGGTGGAAATCCAGATTCACCACTTGTACCAGAATATGGATTGAGTGGACCAAAACAGTTAACTTCTTTATTTCAACCTATACACTAGGTATCCATTCATCAGAGTTATCTATTGATCTCCATATATCTCCATCCACCTAAACCACCTGGGCATTGAATACTACTACTAGGCCCTCCACCTGAGTATGTACTAAGACCTTTGTACCTCTACCTAGGTACGAAACCTGAGTAACAGATGGATGGCGTATGGGGTACAAAGCTACGCCTAAACCAAGGTCGCTTTAAGTCAAATCGCTGTTTTAGCACTATCGAATCTTTTTTAGAACAGGATTCAGGATCGGGAATAGGGTTGTCGAATCGAGCGCTCGATTTCGAACTTTTCGCTCGAAAGTTCGAAAAATTTCGAATTATTCTTTCAAATTTCGAGCGCTCGAAAAAAAATTTCAAATTATGCTTTTGAATTTTGAGCGCTTATTTTCGAGTTATAGTTTGGAACTGCTATTTGATCCGCTCTCTCAAAAATTGGCCGGTTGATGAGGTTTTCGAACGCCGTCAGGAGATGGAAGTTATTAATTTTTGATCTTGTTGAATCTGATTGTTTGTCGATAAATAATTTAATGAATAAAAAAGTTGCAAAAACTCAATTTAAACATTAAAATGATATTGCAATGTTTTTGCAATCCTTAATCTGCTATTATTACTTCGGCGCATGATAATACAATTACAATGCTAATGACAGGTGTGTATAAAGGGTCAGCCTTGGCCCCTAAACGCTAATGCGAGCACTGAATAGTTCGGGAACCCTTAAAAGGAACCCTTAAAGCCTCCGGGGGCGTAGGGGGCTTGGGGGCTTAGGGTTGAGCTCCACGACACAAGCGCACCCTGGAAAGAATCCGAGCGAACAGCAGCATGTTGGATCCATTCCCAGGGCTTTTATATAAGTCAGCATGTGGGTTGTTATGGTGCTGCACACTTTTCATCGTTTTTGAAAAATTGAACCATGAACCCCACCCTGTGGTTTTGGTCGATTTCGGTCAAATTTTTTTTTGCACATGTCTTTCCGCCACGGAAAACATGTTTTTCGTACTAATTACGACCTGAAACGTTCGAATTAGGGGTCAAAACTTACTTTTGGGAACATGTGGTATACCATAATCCTGCCGTCAATATAGAACACAATAATGCAGTAGGAAAGTGTAGTGCAACGGAAGTTGTCGAACTCGTCCGATCTGGCATAGTCAAGCAACGTTGGGCTCGACTAGTAGATGGTTCAAAGTTTTGTAAAAATTTTAAATGCAAATAAAAAAATTTAAAAATATTTTTGACAAAATTAGGGTGGCCCCGCACGAATTCAAATTTCGCAAAGTGCTGCGCTTATCAAGTTTCATGGTCTTTTTATTTTAGGTATGGTTTTCTTAGAAACCAAGTTGAAAAATACGTACAGAAGTTCAGTGATTAGGAAAATTTTTTGAATTTCCGGGCACCACCTCTTATCAGCGTGGGAATGCCCCTCTGAGAAAACTTGTGATCTGACAACCATATTTTGTCAGTTTGATCCAGTGGAATACCACAAACTGCCAGTGGTACGCCACAAAGTGCCACTGGAATGCCACTAATTACCACTGGAATGCCACTTAGTTATTTTACTAGTCTTTCAGCCCCGCTACCGCGGGGCCAGCCCGGGGCTTCTTAATTCTTTTCCTTCTTCCCTCCCCCACACTTCTACACTACTCTTCCAACTTCTCGTATTGTAGAGCCTCGATGATTGTAACAATTCATTGGAATGAACCAACGATGAGTGGAAATTAAACAGTGGAGACTTAAACTGTAAGAGTTGTGTATGATCAACTATTGGATTGCAGAGGGTTGTAGGCGGGTGGATGATAGGAAATAGGTCGATGGATTAGATGATGGAGAAGTGAAGGCAAATGATTCAATGATCAATTAAACAAATTTTAGAAAACCGTTAAATGTCGGATGGTTGAGGCATGATTGAATGAATGAAAACAATCAAGCCACCCAGGTGAATCGGTTCAAATGGATGAACTGACCAATCCACCCACTTGAATTGATTCAAATGGCTGGACTGACCAATCCACCCAGGTGAATCGATTCGAATGGTTGAATAAACCAATCAAGCCAGTTGAATGGATCCAATTCAATGAATTGACCAGTCAAGCCAATTGAATCAATTCAAATGGATGAATTGATCAATCCAGCCACTTGGATCAATTCAAATATGTGAACCAATCAAGCCAGTTGAAACGATTCAAATGGATAGATTGACCAATCCAGCCAATCGAATCGATTCAAATGGATGAACTATATCAACTCAGCCCGTTGAATAGATTCTATGATGATACACGAAAATTTTTGAATCGATTTGAAAATTTTTTAAAAAAATTCGAGAAAAAAGTCAAAAAAAATTGAAATGACTCGAAGATGTTCAAAGATGTAGGCTGATGACTGCCCCTCCACCCCAATGCACTAACCACTGAGCTTGGAGAGGAGAGAGCAGACACGACCGCCCGCCACACAACAAAACCTAAGATTGAATGAAATGACTGAAAGATTTGCTTATATACCCTATTTGACTAAGAAAAAAAATTTGGTCTCGAGAGGAAAAGAACTTTTAAAACGAAAGCGAACAGACACACACACACTTCTCCATTAGTAGAGGGGACTAGTCTTCGGGCCCGCTACCGCGGGGCCAGCCCGTGCTCTGAAATTCTCCTCTTTTCCTATTCGAGCTTTCCAAACTTCTACCCCACCAGTTCAGCCAGTTGGACCAATTCAAATGGATGAAATGACCAATCAAGCCAGTTGGATCGATTCAAATGGATAGATTGACCAATCCAGCCAGCTGAATCGATTCAAATGGATGAATTGATCAATCCAGCCAGTTGACTCGATTCAAATGGTTGTATTGATCAATTCATCCATTTGAATCGATTGAAATGGATGAATTGATCAATCCAGCCAGTTGACTCGATTCAAATGGATGAATAGACAATCCAGCCGGTTGAATCGATTCAAATGGATGAATTGATCAATCCAGCCAGCTGAATCGATTCAAATGGATGAATTGACCAATGCAGCCGGTTGAGTCGATTCACATGGATGAATTTGCCAATCAAGCCAGTTGAATAGATTGAAATGGATGGATCGACCAATCCAGCCAGTTGAATGAATTCAAATGGATGAATAGACTATTCAAGCCGGTTGAATCAAATAGAATGAATGGATTGATCAATCCAGCCAGTTGAATCGATTCAAATCGATAAATGATGTCAACCTAGCTCGTTGATACGATTTAACCATGATATTTGACAAATTTTAAATTCGATACGAAAAAATTAAAAAAAAATCAAAAAAGTTTTGAAATGACTCAAAGATTTTAAAAATATAGGCCCGATGCCTGCCCTGTCCACTCCAAGCCACTGACCATTGAGCTTGGAGAGGAGAGAGCAGACACGACCGCCCGTCACACCATAAAACATAAGAATGAATGAAATGACTCAAAGTTTTGCTTATATAGCCAGAATGACTGAGAAAAGAAATGTTTGGTCTCGAACAGAAAAGAACGTTTAAAACGTAAGCGAACAGACACACAACACACTTCAACTTTAGTAGGGGGGGATCCAGTGGTTTTCCAGTGGATTACCACTGGACTTTAGCTGAGTCCAGTGGTAATCCACTGGATTGCCACTGGATTCCGCTAACTCCAGTGGTAATCCAGAGGAATACCACTGGATTTAACGAATTTCTGGCATTCCAGTGGCACTTAGTGGTTTCCAGCGGCACTTTGTGGCATTCCAGTGGCACTTTGTGGCGTACCACTGGATTAAAATTAGCTGTGGGTTTATGGTGGTTTCGAGTGGTTCAGGGTGGAGTTGTGGGTGATTAAGCCGATCGGACCCGAAATCTGATCCGCTCAATCGATTTTTCTCAAAAAGTTTACTCCCCCTTTAGTAAACCCAAAAAAACAATAATTTTGGCCTTTTGGCCATTCCGGAGTGGGTCTCCAGCCATCTGGTCTTTGCCCACCCCTGAATTTCACACAAAATTTTTTAAAATGGTTGATTTCGTGTCGAGAATCAAAATTAGGCGGAAAAAAGAGTAAATTAGGCGGAAAAAGAAGTAAATTAGGCGGAGAAAAAAGTGTTTTAGGCGGAAAAAAAATTAGGCGGAGAAAAAAGTGTTTAGGCGGAAAAGAAGTAAATTAGGCGGAGAAAAAGTATTGTCCATTAAAAATCAACAAAACGCCAAGATTTTCAAAATCAAATTTTGTGCGCACTCGACATCGAATTTTTTTAAACGAGCATGCTTTCTGTTGATAAGTCAATTGTTGATATTTGAATTCCCGGGACAAAATCCTACACTATGGTTTTGGCACGAACTGTTTTTTAAATGCAAGCATTTTTTATTTCAAATATTCTTTTTGAATTCTTTAATTAAGTCAAACCCAGCGATTGTGGGTACAGCAAAAAGTATGAGTACTCGCTGAACTATAGCAATTAGCCGGATCGGATCCCGAAGTTGAGCATGGGTCAGACCTCCTTGGAGTGTCGTCGACTTCGAGTTTTGGATTTGCTGAGCCTTTGGCTCGGCTTCACCCTGCGTGCAAATGTTACACAGTATGAAACAGGAATGCTGTAGCAAATGAAATACCACTGTAAAATACCACTACGACTTTTTCTTGAATTTTCTCGGTATTTTTTATGGAAGTTGGCGATTTTGTCAGTGTGAGTAGTGATGGGGCCAAGTACTTGGTCCCAGTACTACTAGTGTGGCGATTTGTCAATGCTAAGGCGAGATTTTTAGAAAATTTGCCCTATGCTGAAATCTCTACCTAAATCTGCGTCCGTTGAAATTGATCTTACCTACCAATTTGACCAAAAACAATTCCAGAGTCAAACCAAAGGCTTACCCACTTATCAGCCGAAGATCGACACAATATTTTCGCGATTTTGGGAGGGTTGAAAAATAATTGTTCATGGCCGACTAATAGGCGTTTTACGTTGATATTAGGTTTATGAAACATTCAAATTTGTTGCACATGGTGTTCCGAATCATAAATGCAGCTTTTAGCCGAAAATGTTGAAAAAATTGATGAACTTTGCGTCTGCCGTTGCTATACCGGCTAGGGGACATTTGGCAAAAACGACATTTGGCAAATGTTTGTTTTGGCAAAACGACATTTGCCATAACGACACTTGGCAAAAACGACATTTGGCAAAACGACACTTGCCAGAACGACATTTGCCAAAACGACATTTGCCAAAACGATATTTGCCAAACGAAATTTGGCAGATAAGCTCAGATCGCCTCGACGCAAATAGTTCAAGGCGAACTGTCTACGATGTGAACGGTTTTTATTATTTATCAAAATCAAGTACTTATAACTGAAAATAACTGAAAATATAACTGAAAATTTATAACTGAAAATTTGTCGAAAAAAAAACTATCATCAAACCATCTTCAGAATGATCAAATTAATGCAGAAAATATGTTTTAGAATTTGAAAAGGTAAAAAAAGTTTTGCTCCAAGTGGACGTCCAATTGGTTTTGGGGTCCATGCTGGAGTCCAGCAGAATTGCAAATAATTTATAGAAAAACTGTAAAATCGCAATTTTAGTCTTTAGTTAATCGCAGTTGTGGTCCTAACAACCCAAGTCCTCTTACAATTTTGAGTTAGAAAAAATGGGTTATTTATCATTTTTAAGAAATTTTAATTTTTCAGGCTCTCTAGGTGGATATCCACCTAACCAGGGGTGGGTTAAACCGCGATTTTAGCTTTAAGAGACACACTTTGCCTGGTTTGGTCAGGTCATCCTCCAAAAAACCATGTCAGCTAAACACTGGTGAAGACTCGTGAACAATATGGGTACCCAGAGTGGTGAGCATTGCCAAATATCGTTTTGGCAAATGTCGTTTTGGCAAATGTCGTTTTGGCAAATGTCGTTTTGGCAAATATCGTTTTGCCAATTGTCGTTTTGGCAAGTGTCGTTTTGGCAAGTATCGTTTTGGCAAGTGTCATTTTGGCAAGTGTCGTTTTGGCAAGTGTCGTTTTGCCAAATGTCGTTTCTGCCAAATGTCCCCTAGCCGCTATACCGATGATTTCGTCTGGAGCAGTTTCTTATGCCATAGACCGATACAAGGCCAATTCGGGGTAATGCACTAAAATTTTTCGAGCTCAGGGTCGAAAAATCGCGCGACTTCACACTATTTTTCAGACTGCAGCCACTTTTTGCAATAATTTGAGTTTATTTTAGTCTGCAAGCTCAAATCGATGAATTGAAGAAACAGCATCAGGAAACAGAGGCCAAATGGCTATCTGAAAAGTATGAGCGCTTTAAATACTCTAAACGACTAAATTCCCTACCTTTACTTCTGTTTTCAGAACTTGTTTCGAAAAACGGCTGGATGGAATGAATTCTAAGCTGGTCAAAGTGCAGAAACAGTCGGATTTCCATCTGGCTCATGCAAATGCAAGTCGCAGCAGAATGATCTAAATTATAATGATTGTCGTCAATGAAACTGCCGTTGTTGCAAGTAATTAAATAAATTCATGAGATCGTTTTCAAACTTGTATAGTAACTGGTCACCTACCATTCTTTTAGTTTACACAATTAAGGCGGAGGGAGAATCAGCGTTTGAAACAATTTGCGAACGTCATCACTGTAGGACTGGATAGTCATTATGTTTGGACATCCGATAAATTTTCAAAAAATAATTCATAACATTTTTGAGCATGTGTGGAACCAGGGTTGCTGAATTTAGCGAGCATAATCTATTCGGAGAATATTCTCGAGAAAGACCACCAACAATGCTGGTTCGATTCACAATCTCCGTTTCAGAGTAAGAGAACCAATCCTAAAATGGATGTATGAAGACTTTTCGACGAACAACTGTTCTTTGACATGCGAAATTTAAGATTATTTTTGAATTTTTGACATCCACATCCGACATCCGACCCAAAAATTTTAGAAATTCACAAAGTGATTTCAGCGAAAGGTTTGTTGGCTAGAGGCTTGCGTAACTAATGGGCTACCCAGTAGGAGGAAAGCCAGTCGGGAGTTATCCAGGAGGAGGGTAGCCAAGAGGACGGTTAACCAGAGAAAGAGTAGCCAGGTAAGGGTATGTGATCGATTATTATTTATGTAATTTTTAAAATTTGATAGTGGCGCCGATAGGCGCCTGTTGCCCCTAGTTAGAAAATACCCTTCATAATTCGGCAAAAGTTTGTCCGCCCATAGTGTCCTACACTTTCTTAGGTCAATTTCTATACTATTTTGCAGAATGTAATCTGCCAATATTTTTCTGAGAATTGCAAGGATTTATATTTTGGGTCAATTTTTTAATTCCGTCATAAAGACGCGCAGATCTCGATGAACTGACAGCCCTTTTTGTCTCCATGCGTCAGTGTTTATGACGAAATAACGACGACCAAAATCAGAATCCTTGCAATTTTTCAGACCAGATTAGCGAATTGCACTGTGCTGTAAATTCAAATCAACGTAGATGTAAAAAAAGGGCCGGAACCTAGGCGGGAACGAACTTGAAGGGGTGCCGTATTATTGGATATGGACTGTACCTGTAGTTCAGAAAGTCTGTATTGCTGAGACAGCAATAATATTTTGCTCATAGAGATCTCAGAGCTAGACTTGAGCCAGTGGGCACAGCGCTCGACTAGTGGAATCATTTGGAAACGATCAGCCAGCTTAAGGACACCCTCCACATTGGCATCTAAATTTAAAATTGACTATAAACAGGAGATGTGGCTGACGAAAAAAACCAGTGATTTGCTGCATGCAGGGGTAGATGACACCAAGCAGTTGAATAAATTCATCGTGGTCTAGGTCACCTAACTCAATTTCATCCTTATCCTTTTCGCAAAAATTGGAAAAAAACATTTTGTCGAACACCTCTGAGTGGATCGCCAAATACTGTAAATTAAGTGAAAAATAAATTTTTTGCAAAGTTTTATGGTTTCAAATTTTTGTAAATCTGCTTAATCCTATTAGTTTTGGGAAGGAGAAGAATGGGCCATTTTAGTTTGTGCCAATTTTGAATTGTGCCCATTTCAAATTGGCTCAAATCGAAAACACCCGTCAAATCATTAAATCTCCCGTCAAATTTTTAAAAATTCTCCTTCTCAGTGTATACTTTTCAAATTTTTTATTTTTTTGCATTAGCATGTAGCCCTGAATTTCTAGTTTCTGATAAGCTATTTACTAGCTTGATACATTTTTGAAAAACGGGAGAAAAATTGAGTTTTTCAAAACTACACCTTTTTTTAATGAATTGTTCTCCCCTTTTGAAAATTGTATCGACCTAGTTGATAGCTTATCAGAAACTAGAGATTCAGGGCTACATGCTAATGCAAAAAGTATACACCTAGAACGAGAAGTTTTAAAAATTTGACGGGAGATTTAATGTTTTTGACGGGTGTTTTCAGGTACAGCCTTTCAAATTGTGCCAAAGACATTTCGTGCCAAGACTTTGGGTGATTTTCCCAACAAATGTGTTGGCACAATTTGAAATGGGCACAAACTGAATTTGTACAAACTAAAAAGGCAAAACTTTAATTGGCACAAACTAAAATGGCACATTTTACTCCTTCACTTGGTTTTAGTCGCCTCTATGCGATAGTGGAAAAACAGTAATAAAATTTCGAGTCTAGTGCTCCATTTAGCTTTTTGATTTTTCTACAAAATGGCATGCCGATTGTCTTTTTAAAAAGGGGAGCTGAATTTGCAAGAATAAAAATGACACAAAATAAAGTGAAAACCAGTTTTTGGAGATACTATCAAGAATTAAAAGGAAGGATTTCAAATAACAGGGTTATTCAAATATGTTAAGCCTTTTTTTGGACATTTTTGTGATCGAAATTCTGTAAACAGAGATTGCTTCAGAATCAAAAAACGATATTTTGATACCGAATGTTAAAAACACGATTTTTGCTTGGTCCTCCGTGTGGTTTAGCTTTGGCCATTTCAAGACCATCCACAGACCAGGACGCAATTCATAGGGGCGACCAAGTGAAAATAGTGTCTTTGACATTGTATACCAAAAAATTGCCTTTCAATTTTGAGTGGATTGCCGTTTACAGAATTTCAAAATTTGATCACAAAAAAGTTATGCCTGAACAAAAAAGGCTCAAAATAATTGAACACCGTATTTCTTCTAATAACTCCCGGGTCTAAGGATTCAAAATCGTGTTCTTGGCATTGTGTTTTTGACCCACTTTTTTAAGACTTCTCATATGCAAATTACCCTTCATTTTGTAGCTTATCTCAGTGGCTACAAAATGGCTGCTAATTTGCCGGAGAGCAGTCTTCAAAAGGTGGGTCAAAAACACAATGCCAAGAACACGATTTTGAATCCTTAGACCCGGGAGTTATTAGAGGAAATACGGTAACCCTGTAGATGGCTTAGAAAAAATAATGCGACCTTTTTATTGACGTGAACTCGCTTGTCATTCACAACCAATACACAATCTGACCATGAAAAATGTCTATCTGAGGCAAATTGAGTAGAAAAATGGATGTATCTAAAATTAAAAAATGACAAAACCTGGATAAAGCAGATAAATTAAAGAAATACTTTTTAGTGATGGACAAGTCGATCACTACCTTCAAAATACTGGTTTCGTAAATTAGTTCGGCTGGATCTAATTCAGAGAATCTTTTTTCGAACATAGCCAAGGTATACGTTGAATCATGCACAAGACGAGCACTTTTATGGTTTTCGCAGATGAAGGTGTCTTTTAGATTCTAGAACAAAATTTCTTATTATCAGCTTTCTATCAAATTGGTACTTATTCATTAAGGCACGTTCACAATTCACAGGACTGAGTGTGAGACTTGGCGTGTTTTTAAGGCGGGAAGAGCTGTACTTTTTTTTCTTCACTGAAACTTTTTTTCTGTTGGTACCATTTTGTAGCTAAGATTCAAAGATTCAAAATGAGCTATTGACAAGCAACATCTGATAAAAAAAATTAGGGTGAAAATTCTCAGGTCCGCACTCAGGACCACATTCAGGCCAACACCCGACGAGTGTGGGCCTGAGTGCGGACCTAAGCATTTTTACCTCAATTTTTTATATCAGATGTTGCTTGTCAGTAGCTCATTTTGAAGCGTTGAATCTTAGATACAAATCGGTACCAAAAGAAAAAAAAATTAAGCGAAGAAAAAAAGTACAGCCTTTCCCACGTTAAAAACACGCCACATCTCACACTCAGTCCCACACTCATTGTGAACGTGCCATTGGGCTCTCCAAAGGGCCAACTTTTTCACTAATTTTACTAATCTGATCTCTTTGACCCAAAATCAATTTTATTGTAACATCAAAAACTAAAGTAAAAATAAATATATACTTCACCAATTTGTGATCAAAGTTGAAACATAATGTCCCTTCCCAAATACCTCTTTTTTGGCGAAACTCTTTACCGTTGTAGGATAACATTGTTCTGGACGTTCCATAATGTAATTTGTGTTTTTAATTGAAGTTCTGATACGCACTTGGACTTAATATTTACCTTTACTTTCGTTTTTGATATTACAATAAAAGGTAATTTTGAGTCAGAAAAATTAAACTAGTAAAAAATGAATAATTGATGGAATGGGGGGGGGTGGTTGAGAGTGGCAAATAAATAAGTAATATAGTTGGGCACCTTCCGAAAACCACCACCGCCGCCAGCACCGTCCCACCGCCGCTCTTATACTATGCCGCCGGCGGCACCTTATTTTTCCTGGCAGCCTGGCAGCGCCCGTGGTGGCACCGTCTACCGGCGGCGGCAATTCAACTATAATAGGCACCATCAAATTTTCAGCTGAAAAACGGCACCAGGTATCCAAAAAGTTTGCACCAAACTTTTTTTCGGCTATACTTACCGCGATAGCAAGTGTCTCCCGAATAAAATGAAATTGAGCAGCGTAAGTGACATCATAGCTGTAGTCTTCTGTTTCCGAATCACACTTAATTTTGCTGGTCCATTGGTTGGCAAGATCTATTTCCAAGTACCTATAAACACTAAAAGTAGAAATGGATAACAAAATTAACTACCAATGTGCATCCCCAATTCTTTTCTTCTCCGATTGGAACAATTTCGACGAAATCAAGTTTTTGACTGGTATGGTTATGCTTAAAGTTCCTTCATCATGACCATGTGAAATTAAGCATTGGTCTCCTGAAATAAAATTTTAAAAAGTTTACAGGACATTTAGCTTTTTTTTGGTTTGGCTGACCTTCAGTTTTCATGGTTGTCATTGCTTGAATAGTTAGTGAATACAGCTTTTATTAGACAGATTTATATTCTAACAATTTATTAGATAGATCAGGACTAAATCTTTTTACAAAACCATCAAACAGATCAAATATTAATATTTCGAGCAGATAAGATTGGTCAACTCGGTGGAATTTTCAACACAAAAATAAGGCATTGGCCTTGACCATTGAGGTACCCTAGCCGGGCTATAGCTTGGTCCCCGCCAATTTGAAATTTTTTTCTAATCTTTGGATTTCTGTACGGATTTTTCAACTTGGTTTCTAACAAAACAAGGCCTAGAATATAATTTTAGGTATGGTTTTGTTAGAAACCAAGTTGAAAAATCCGTACACAAATTCAATGATGGGGATTTTTTTGAATTGGCGGGGACAAATTTTGAAGCGTGGACATGCCCCTTTGAGGCCTCGGAACAGTGGCTCAATCCGGATCCAAATGATAACAAGTCCATTTTGGCTCTTGAACTATTAAAGGCCCTGAAATTTCCCCATGCACCGAAATTTACTTATAGTATTATGGAGGTAAAGCTCCGCACGCTTTTATACATTTTTTAGTTTGTAATCGTTTTTTTCAACTCTTTCCACGCCCTTATGAAAATTTTATTACAAAAGAGCTTTGCATCTTTTGCGCTATCGTTCAGACTTCGCTTACCGAGTAGCATCAAAATTTGTTTGGGGTGAGCTTGAAGTTAGCTTGATGAACCAAGGCAAGGTTTTCAAAGTCGCAGGTTCAAATCTTAGTGGTAGAAAATTTTTTATAGTAAAAGTGTTGCTGCAAATTAAGAGGGGTAGTAAAAGCACCAGGTACCCACTAGGGTCGCACGCTTCCGGTTTTATTTTGAGATCGGTCGGTTTTTAAAACCGGTTTTTTTCAAAGCCGGTTTCCGGTTCCGGTTTTTTCAAAAAATTTCGGTCGTTTAACCGAACCGCACCCGGTTTTCGGTTAACCGACCACGTGCGACCCTAGTACCCACCAAAAAGAACATACACCCACAAAATTCAAAAATTTTAGATCTAGTTAACCAGGGAACCTCAATTATTGTCTTTTTGAAAAAATTTAGTGAGATTTTTTTTGCAGATTCTTGTTTAAGAATTATTTTTCTCTCTAGTTCTTTGTTGCATTCCACTAATCTTCTTCCATAAATACACACAGTCCACTCATAAAATTAGTTAAAAGGTTGTTCTTTTTCTCATGTCCCACAGCCAATAAAACTGGGAAAACAAGCTATGAGCAAGCAACAAGGCCATCTCCAAATGACCACACACACAATTAGGCCAAGGCGCAACAACAGAAGACCCGGAAAAAGACACTTGAGACTTCCCTCAAGCTAGTTAGCTCTTAAAAAGTCAGTCTTACTGATTGCACAAGTACCCCTAGCAAATGGCTAAATTGGGAAATAATGCTAGGCAAAACAACAAATTAGGCTATTGTTTTGACCCCCGAAATATTGGGGATCTTGTTAACATTTACATAATTTGTTTGACCTATACACACACTAATTAGAAGCAGTGCTCAACAAACACTTGATATGTTGCCTCGGGCTAATCTGGACTTGCAAACGCAATATATGTATAGAAATATATCTTTCATCGAAAATTATATCTCGAGAATACATTCGAATCCCGATAAACCGCCAACCCCTCAAGTTCGTTCCCGCCTTGGGTCCGACACTTTTTCATCCAATTTTTGTTGCCAACCTCTCAAGTTCGTTCCGCCTAGGGTTCGACACTTTTTCACCCAATTTTTGTTGCCAACCTCTCAAGTTCGTTCCCGCCTAGGGTTCGACACTTTTTCACCCAATTTTTGTTTTGAGAAAAAGAAAATTTTGTCGGACTAAGGCGGGAATAAATTGAGGTGGCGGCGATTCGGGGTCAGGACTCGACTGTACCTAAAAATACTAGAGCTGCAAGCAAATAAGAAAATCTCAACTATGTAATAAAATAAATTTTTCAGACATTCGAAAACACTTTTACCAAACCCAGCCCCAGAAAGAGTGCCAGAGGGAAGGACCATTCAGTTGCCATGTGTGCCTCCAGATGCTGATCCCAAACCTGAGGTTAGTTGGAAGAAAAAAATTCATTGACGACAACAGCATTAATTTTAGATAATTTGGTGTAAAGATGGGCAGGAGATCAGTGGTCATTCAGGAACGGATTCCATAGCTGACTCCAACCTGATCCTGGCCAGTGATGGTAGTTTGATTATCTCCGCCACCCGGCTCTCCGACTCTGCCAACTACAGTTGTGAAGCCTGGAACATAGCCAACAGAAGGACCACTCCAGTAGTTCAGTTGCTGGTCTATGGTCAGTCAACAGATTTATTAGTTGTAAAATTAGTATCAACCCGTTTAACAAAATCGTTTTTTGCCAAATCAATATTTTTCAATCCGAATTAGTGTATTAAAATATTAATTGTGAAGAGATGAGCCAGATAAGGGGTGGATTTGCATACAGCACAACATCCATATTTCATTGCCACATCCGGACACTTTTATGGCGATGGTCATTTCCTTTCCTTTTGCCTTAATGGCGGCATGGACACAAGAGGCAACAACATCAAGAAGAAGATATTTTGCTCTTTTGAGGGGCACAACAAGTTTATTTGTGAGGGCAAACAAAAAGAAGAAAGCTTTGAGTGTTTTTGCCTCTCTCTAATGTATAATTGGTGTGGAATACAACAGCAACAACAATAAACACAGCAAAGCATGGTACAACTAAAAAAAGGTCATAGTCTTTCTTCCTGATTGAGGAATTTGAGGAAACAACAGGCGAGGATACACGAAAAATGGATAATCATTTTCGGCGCTTCTATAGAATACCCCCCCCCCCAAAATCCGACCTTTTAAAAATGCTGTAACTACCCTTGCAAACAACAAGTTTAGGCTAAGCCTTAGGCTTGGGGTAGGCCAGCGTACGGAAGTTGTGACTAATGAAGAGTTTGCGCACATTTTCCGGGGTCTGGGACATAAATTTGGGTACTTTTTACTTAAGTTTTAAAAGGTCGGATTTTTTGGGGGGGTTATTCTATAGTAGGGTCTCATTTTCGATAGCGCAAGTTTACTTTTTATTGGCGCTAATACACTTTTTTATTGCGCGAAAATTATTTGGCGCAAGCAAACTTCTTTTCGGTCCAAATACACTTTGTGGCACAGATTTACTTTTTCTTGGCAAAAATTTAGTGAATTTGCGCTGAGAACAAGTAAACCTACACCATACAAAAGTGTATTTGAGCCAAGAAGAAGTAAATTTGCGCCATCGAAAATGATTACAATCGACGCTCGTTATAACGTAATTCAAGGGACCGGGCAAGTTATCGGGTTTGACACCTTTTTGACACCCATTTTTTCAAGCTTCCACCAGTTCTGTTTTGACAATCTGGTTCCAAATATTGCAAGGATTCTGATTTTGCCGATCATTTTTTGGAAATGCAGAATTTTATTTTAAAAAAAGCAAAAACTCGTTTAAAAAACAGGATTTTTGTTGGATCGAGTTACGTTGTATCGAGTTTTTCCTTTTTAGAAAAACAAAATTTTAATATTCGTAAAACGATCTGCAAAATCGGAATCCCAACGATACTTAGGACCAGACTGTGAAAACAGAATTTGGAAAAAACTTCAAAAATAAGGTTGAGAAAAGTGTCGGACCCTAGGTGGGAACGAACTTCTGACCTTAAATTTACGTTATATCGAGTTAAATTATAACGAGCGTTGACTGCGGTACGTGACAAAATTTGCTCGCGCCAAGATTTGCTCGGGCCAAAATTTGCTCGGGCCAAAATTTGCTCGGGCCAAAATTTGCTCGCGCCAAAATTTGCTCGGACCAAAATTTGCTCAGCCATAATTTGCTCAGCCATAATTTGCTCGGCCATAATTTGCTCGGGCCTAGATTTTTCCTTAATATTCCAGATTCACTCTTCATGGTCCAGATCGATCCTTAATGGCCTAGATTCAGCTAAAATGGTTCTGAACGATTCACATGGGCGTTACTTATTCACATTTAATAGTTTTGGACCGTCCACAGTGGCGTTTTCAATTCACATATAATGGTAATAATCAACGATAATACATAATTTTGCCGAGACGAAGAGGTGACTTCATAATCTTGTGGTGAAAGAACGCACAGTTGACTTTCTTAAAGGGGGGGGGACACTTGGGGGGGGGGGGGGTTGAGAAATGGGTTTGCCAACCTGATGAAAAACCCATAAATGGGTTGCAAAAAGATTTTAAATATAATATTATTTATGTGATTTTATGATGGGTTTCACTAGATTATTTGGCATTATTTAGTGAAACCCATCATAAAATCACATAAATAATATTATATTTAAAATCTTTTTGCAACCCATTTATGGGTTTTTCATCAGGTTGGCAAACCCATTTCTCAACCCCCCCCCCCCAAGTGTCCCCCCCCCCTTTAAACCTTATTGTAACTTTTTTGTTTTTATTCATATATCCTAGACAAATACCTAATTTTATCGAAAAGAACGGGTGACCTAATAAATGTGCAGTGAAAGCCAAGCTATCTTTAGATGGCACAATTGACTTTCCCGCAAATCACTTTAACAATCATTTTTTATTCATACATCTAAAGCGAACAACAAAAAACGAGAGGTTATAACACATTTTCACTGATCCGTAATGGAGTTATGAGCTAAGCCTCTGAGATACTCAATTAAAATTCTTCTTGGTGACCAAAAGTCCGCAATTCATCGGATATGGTAGCCGAACCAGTCGCCATCATCTTCAGCCTTCCACCAAAACTGTCTTGATTTTTGTTAAAGACAATTTTATCGGCGAGCGAATCTTCACGAGATAACCCACTTAATTAGAGGAGTACAAATCAGCTTGTAAGGATATTTAGCCTACCTCTCCAACTCAACATCCTTCATATCAATGGCAGCGCTGAAGACAAATTTCCGGATCTTGGACTTCTTCGCTTGAGTAAAAACTTTATCATCCTCGACCAACATTCTCGGAACCACTGGCACGAAATCTGGACGAAAAGCTTTCATGTCATCAACGAGGAACCAAACGCCACCACTGAAAAATTCAACTGATGCACCATGCAAAAACAGACAAATAGAGCTGCAATGACTTCATAATCGAAACCTTCATAACATCGTAGCCTGTACCACACGTTCGAGCATGTGCGTCAAAGGAAGGAAGCTGATTGAAACGTCCTGAAAAGATCAAAATAGATTCAAGGACACTAGAAAAATCATATAACCTTATGATTGATGTCGGAGTGCTTGAAGGGACAACTATCGATTGGTGACAATTTTGATTGGTGACTATCGATTGGTGACACTTTATGACGGAACTTTTGGAAATTTTTAATGAAAACATCAATTTTATGTGAAAAAGCTTCTGGAAATTCACCTCTTCTGCCAAAATTTCATTTTGAATCCGAATCCGTTGAGATCAGATCAAAATAATTTTTATAAGCTGAGATATAGCTACTTTGAGTGAACAAATGAGAAAAGTCGCAGCCCTGGTCTACTGAGAAGAATATCTCACCTCATAAAAAATTATTTGATCTGATCTCAACGGATTCGGATTCAGAATGAAATTTTGGCAGAAGGGGTGAATTTCCAGAAGCTTTTTCACATAAAATTGATGTTTTTCATTGAAAATTTTCAAAAGTTCCGTCATAAAGTGTCACCAATGGATAGTCACCAATCGATACTGTCACCAATCGATAGTCACAATCAAAATTGTCACCAATCGATATTTTACCTGCTTGAAGTATTCTAGTGTAGTGCAATCAGCCATCACATTGCCATGAGTTAGGCGCTCTAGCAGTCCCTGATGTGTAAGAGATCGAGCACGAATCTTCTGGCTTCGGCGGCTGAAATGGCTCTGATTGAAGTTTTTGCAGCTTCCATTCTAACCTTTCCAAGCTCATCTATCGTATATAGCTGCACCTCAGACGGTAAAGCTTTGTTTTTGAGATCATCCGAGATAGATGCGGCACCAACGACGACGACACTTGCTCTAAGCTTGCAGTAGACCTAAACTACAAAGTTGATATGAAAATACCGTATTTCCTCTAATAGGCGCCCCCCCTCTAATAGCCGCCCCCCTCTAATAAGCGCCCCCCTAGAGGTCATCCAAAAATAAGCGCCCCCCTCTAATAAGCGCCCCTCAAAAAATCGCATTCAAATTTGTCTTGACTGGAAAAAATTCTCTGTGCAATTTTTGTTGTTGTCAAATCATTGTCAATTTTTTTTCCAGTTTGTGCGGTGATTTTTGCTGTTTTTACGCTCCTTTTTTAGCGCCATGGATCTCATCGCAAACTATGAAAGCGGCTCAGCAAGCGAGAACGACGAAGTCAAGACGCCGCAAAAGCTCAAGGCCTACAGCACAGAATTCAAGCTAAAGGTGGTCAAATATGCAAAGGAGATTTCAAAGCACGACGCCAGCTGCAAGTTCGGCGTCGATCGGAAACGGGTGAAAGACTGGGTCAAGCAAGAAAAAAAGCTGCATTAAATCAAGTAAGTTTTAAATACGCCATTTGTTGCTTTATTGAATCGATTCAGGAACTGGTCGCCAGCAGGAAAACTGAAGAAGAGGTTGCAAGGAGGAGGTCGTCCGCTCACATTCAAAGATCTCGACGACAAATTGGCAATCTGGGTGAGAGAAAAACGGTCGAAGAAGCTCCGCGTCTCTAGGGAAACAATTCAGCGTCAATCGGAGAAGATGTTCAATGCGGAAAAAGACGATGGCAATTTCAAGGTAAGTCTTAAAAATTTGGATGTTTATTGACGTCATTGCCTTTAGGCTAGCAGAGGCTGGCTGGAAAATTCTTGACGCGGCACAACTTCCGTCTTCGTGTCCCGACTACTGTCTGTCAAAAGCCGCCGTCCGACTACATTCAGAAGATCGTCAACTTCTTGCTCTACATCTCAGAAGTCCGCCAGAAGTTCAAGTAAGATTTGAGATTTGAGAACTTTGAATATATTCATATATTTATTTTCAGTTACCAGGGAATCTTTGCCGCCGACGAAACTGCCGTCTACTTGGATCCATCTGGAGGCAAATGCGTTGACGAGAAGGAACAAAAGAGGTTTTTTTAAAAATGTTTGACGGACTATAATTCTCTCTTTGTAGGTTTCGGTGCTTTCTACAGGCCATGATAAAGCAAGAATTACGGTGATGTTGACTGCTCGTTCCGATGGCAAAAAGCTCAAGCCGTTCGTTCTAATGGATCGCAAGAAGGCAAGGATGTGAAAGCTGCAGAGGAGAAATACAAAGGAAAGCTGGAGCTTTGCTGGAAGGGACTGTCTGGTTCAACGACGATCTGACTCTCGACTACTTGGACAGAATCTTTGGGCGATCTCTCTTTGGTGGAATGCGTTTGCTTGTTTGGGATTCCTTCCGATGCCATCTGGTGAACAGGAGAAACAAGGAAAACGTGGAGCTCAAGAAGAAGCTAAAGCAGTGTAATCTCCATATAGCCATGGTTCCAGGCGGTTGCACAAATTCATTCAGGTTTCCTTTACTTTATTTCCCGTTTTACTTTGGAAAGCTGTAGGCGCCGGATGTCTCCTGGAACGTTCCATTCAAAGCAAACTTCCGCAAGAGCTACGACAGGTGGATGACAAATGATTCGCAGAAGGAATTTACAAGTGGTGGCAATCCGAAGGCTCCTTCGATGGACGTCTATCTCCAGTGGATTGTTGATGCGTGGGATTCACTTTCGGCGGATGCCATTGCCAAGTCGTTCAAGGGTATGACTTTTGCTTCCTCAATAAACAATGATTCTCCTCTTCAGATTGCGGACTCACGGTCTGCCATGACGGAAGCGAAGACTGCCAAATCCACTGCTTCAAGGAACATGGCCAATTCCGGACGGACTCATCGAATTGCAAATGGCGCGATCAGCAATCGGGCAAGTGCCTGCCGTCGAAGAAGTGGACGCAGAAGAAGATGAAGAGAACGGCTACTTGAGCGATGAATCTCTTGAGTTTGAAAACAATTATGAAACAATTCCAGAGCTACATTGTATTTGATTGTTTGTTAATTTTTTGTTGTTATGAAATTTGAATAAAAATTACCTCGCTTCCATTGTGTTTTCAAATTTTTTTGTCGGCGCCTGCGGCGCCGACTGGTTGAAAATATAAGCGCCCCCCTCTAATAGCCGCCCCCCTCTAATAAGCGCCCCCCTAGAGGCCATTCAAAAAATAAGCGCCCCGGGGCGGCTATTAGAGGAAATACGGTAATACACAAAAGTACTCATTGAGTGTGTGTTTCTTTTGTGTGTGTTCCAGTCGCTGCGATCGCTCAAGTCCTCTCTTCTATCCGTTTCCTTTCTCAAAAACAAATTTCAGCGTAAAAAGCAACAATCGAGACAAAAAAACAAGGCCTATCTTTGTCAGCGAAGATAAAGTTATAAGTGGATTGTTCAGAACCATTTAGGCTGAATCTAGACCATGTAAGACGGATCTAGACCACCAAAAGTAAATCTGGAACACTGAGAAAAATTTAGGCCCGAGCAAATTTTGGCCGCGAGCAAATTTTGGTCCGAGCAAATTTTGGTCCGAGCAAATTTTGGCGCGAGCAAATTTTGGCCGCGAGCAAATTTCGGCCCGAGCAAATTTTGGCGCGAGCAAATTTTGTGACCATCAAAATTCTTTCATTTTTTGGGTTCGCGGTCATTATGGCCTCCAATATAGTAAATTGTGATGGAAATCATTTGACCAATGAAAATAAAAAAACATCACCTTTATTCAGTCAAGATTACGCGTTAGATTACACATAAAAAGTGAATACTTTGCAGTGGATGGTCAGTGGTCACCGTGGTCTCCTTGGCAGGGCGCTTGTCCTTCCCTACACCACACCTCCCCCACCTTCGACTGTCAATTACTGGCCGAGCAACTAGCTCAACCAGTTAACAGTCCCATCCAGCCATTGCTGCCTCAACAAAGGCGCACTAGAGTATGTAACAACCCGGCACCACTCAACGATGGAGCATATTGTGTGGGACAAGATGAACAGTTCAGACTTTGTGAACATACCTGTATCATAAATGGAGGCTGGTCGGTAAGCCGATTGTGTTCCGAAAATGCCACAAAATCTAAAAAAAAATATTCAGGCCTGGTCCACGTGGTCAGAATGTAATTCCCAGTGCCAAAGGCTGAGGAACAGGGAGTGTACTGCTCCAGCACCCGTCAATGGAGGTTCTTATTGCCAAGGGAGAGATGCTCAGTGGAGCAACTGTACAGATTCTAAAACAGGCGGTGGTCACATACCTTCACATTGCCTGCCCACCACCCAAATGGACAACTATGCCCAACCAAGGGTGGTGGATGCAACTGCAGGTGTTAGCCATCAACAATTGTACGTGCTAGCTTCTATGGGCTGTGTTGCCTTTCTGCTCTTGGTGATTGCTGGTCTAATAGCAGCACTCTTGTGCAGGCAAAAGAAGGGTGCCAGGAAGGGCTGCGCCAAGGCAATGGCCATCAGTCCTGCCGGCTCTGGAGGTATATTCATGGAAGAGAAGGGCGAAAAACTGTATTTCCCGGTGGGCGTCCATGATGATGGTAGCTTTTTATATTCTTTTTATGATTTTTTTTGGTTTTTTTAAATTTATATGATTATTTTCGGACAGACACTTATAAAAATACAGTCGAGTCTTGATAACCCGAGTTGGTTCCCGCCTAGGGTCCGGCACTTTTTCGCCCGATTTTCGGGACGCAACCAACTCGCCAACGCCAACGCCAAAACTCGCCAACGTCAAATCTCGCCAATGGCGTAACTTGCCAACGAAGAATCCAGCCAACGCAGAAACTAGCCAACGTCAAATCTCGCCAATGGCGTAACTTGCCAACGAAGAATCCAGCCAACGCAGAAACTAGCCAACGTCAAAACTCGTGCTCTGAGCCAGAGTTGGAGCAAATTTTTCAAAATTGAGAGCACAGAGAAAGAGCCAGAGCAAATTTTTCAAAACTCGAAAGCCCGGAGCGAGAGCCGGAGCAAATTTTTTCAAACTAAGATTTCAGAGCCGGAGCAAAAAATCGCAAAAATACATCACTGTTTGAGAGCAGACCGTTAAAAAAGGATTGGCAAAAACCTTTGAAAATTGGGGTAAGAAACGTGTGGGACCCTAGGCCGCACTAACTTTATAAACTAGCAGGTTATCGAGACTTGACTGTGAATAAAATTCACATCCTCAAAAAGTATGTCAGGATTAGGGTAGCTTGAAAAAAACTATGAGCCTGCACCTAAAACTTTGTAATAAATTTTACTGTATTTTAGAACTGCAACATGTGCGCACAGTGCTGCTGAGTCAACATCAGCAACGTGCTCTGCTGTGTGACTACAGTAGTGCAAATTATCCAGCCAAAGCCATGCTCACCCGTGCCTCCACCCCAAGTTCTACACCATGACCAGCACAAGCAATGGGGGTGCTGGGGCTCATCTGCCATTCATCATACAACTTCTTATACTAACAACAATAACAGCTACACCACAAGGTCTGGCAAGAGTTATGGAACCAACAGCAATGGATATACAGCTAATCGTAGGATGGCAGGTAACACAATCAATATTTCCTAAGGCTGGACGATGCCGATAGAGTGCAGTTCCACATAGGATAAATTTAGACAATACAAGATTTATATACAGTCAAACCTCGTCTGTCCGGCATCCCCAAATGTTCGTTCCCGCCTTGGGTCCGACACTTTTTTAACCTAATTTTGGAAAACTTTTGCCAGTTCTGATTATACAGTCTGGTGGGAAATATTGTTAGGATTCCGATTTTGCCGATCGTTTTTTGAAAACCTATTATTTTTGTCTCTAAAAAAGCAAAACCCCGGTTATCCGGCACTTTTTTGAAAAGGGGTGCCGGATAACCGGGTTTCTGCTTTTTAAATGATTAAATTGTGGGATTTTTAAAAAAAGACCGGCAAAATCGAAATCCTGGCAATATTTCCGACCAAACCGTGAAAACAGAGCTGGCAAAAGTATTCGAAAATCGGGTTAAAAATAGTGTCGGACCCAATGCGGGAACGAACTTTTGGGGGTGCCGGATAAACGAGATTTGAATGTACCGTATTTTTTCTAATTCCGCCCTCTCTCTACTTTGAGGGTCTGTATCTCGGAACAGATCAAATATTTGCCAGAGCTGTTTATTGCGTATTATTAACTACCATAAGCTCTACCGATTTTGCTTTTTCGATTTTCACCCAGAAATCTTTAGATGGAATCAAATTTTTACAGATTTCCAGAGGGTTAGAAAATTCCACCCTTGGGCGGAATAAGAGAAACCTTGATATAAGGTCATATTAGGACTCCCTCAAAAGTGTTCCTACCAGTTACATCGCTCCTAGTAAAAAATTTGACAGTTTATTTTAATTTTGAATTTTACCACACCTCGAAAAGTTCGTTCTCGCTTATGGTCAGATACTTTTTTCACCTCAATTTTCTAAATTTCTGATTTATGAGCCTAGTTCGAAAAATTTCACAAATTCGGATTTTACCGATCGTTAAAAAAAACCCCACAACTTTGGCATACAGACTCGCAAACTTTAATTCAAGGGCAACCCTTTTTGAAAATAGGTGTTTTTAATTCAAAGCTCGGGGGTCTTCGCCAAATCGAAATTCGCATAGGATCAGTTGCTAACCACGTATTTTTAAGGATCCCGAACAGCTCTAATCCCAGAATACTCCTCTTCCAACGCTTCTTCAGGAAGTGGCCACCTTACTCCCTCCTCCAAAATGGTGGTGTTAGGACGTGGAGCTGTGGGCGGTGGTGATGAATTATTTTCGCCTGAAAATGAATCTAACTATGCCACCTTTACGACTCAGTCTTGTCAGCTAATGATAGTTCCGCGGGGTTGGAGAGTGGCTGTTCGGAAAAATTGGCTGATGGAGTGCCATCTTCCCTGCAGACTTGCACTGCTGAACTGGAAGAGGACGAGGAATTTAGTGGACCAGGTGAGGGCTTCTGCTCTAACTCTACCAGCAACGAGCCCATCAACCTGCTGTTGACAGAAGAGGAGGAAGACAACTGCAACAACAACAGCACGAGCAGAATGCAGCTACAATAGTAGCTGCTCAAGTGGACGGCGAGTGCTCCAGAATAGAGGTAATTTTTTAGGCCTGTTCAAAATGTTTTACATTTATAAATGTTTATTTGTAAAAAAATATATAGCCATGATCAGTGGCGTACGCAGGAATTTTTGACGGAAGGGGCACCAGGCCATTTTAGGTCATTTTACCGGTGAAAATCCCCAAATAACTCCATCCAAAGTGTATTTTCTCTAAGCCTACCTTTTTCGGTTCCCTTGATTTTTTTCATCCAATACATTGCAATGTGGAGTGTGCTGTGTTTTGGTCGCGAAGCGGCCAAATATCCTTGGTATCCTTGAGGGGGGGGGGAGGGGGTTTACGTGAAACCACCTGCCCCTCCCCCCGGTATGCCCCTGCCAATGATGATTACGGCCGAACCTAATCCTTCTTTTTGGTTATTATCCTCACTGCCTCAAGGTCAGCCCTATGAACGCTTTTCCATAAAAATTTCATGGTGAGAGAAGTTTGGGGTTCGGTGCTCTACGTTTTCGTATTTGACAAAAAAAAATTCGAAGTTCGAACAAGCAAGATCCCCTGAATGTGACCTGAGGAAACTTTGATAAAAAAAATTGTGTTGTCAATGCGGCTCCCTAGCTTTGAAGATTACGAAAATCGTACAAGTGGCACTCCAAAGCTCTAAAGTCACCTCGCCACTATCACGGTTTTTCATAACTGACCCATGGGCCATAGGTCATTGCTCTACTTTTTGTTAGTCTTGTAAGCTTGGGAGCCAAATTCACAGGTAACTTGGGCATTCTCTACAAGAATATGCGGAACAAAAATTAATCAAAATTCCCCTAGGGAGACAGTCAGATCCTTCTTTTCACTAAAATTGAGGTGAAACAGTGTCGGGTTGTTTGACTCGGACTCTAGAAGGGGACTTTTTTTTTGGGGGTGTCGTTTAATAGAGCGTAGACTGCAAGCAGAAAAGTTAGTAAAAACAAAGATCTCCAAATGTCTCATATGAAAATTAACAATTTTAGCTAAAACGTAGTGGTGTTGCATTGAGCATTGGAGAGGGTACATTCTCTGAACAACGCACTATTTTCCTGGCTGTCTCAGACAACACCACGACCGACAAGCGCTTACAGGTATGTTTTTTTCTATTTTGAAATAATCAAATAGATAGGATTACATGCTCTCCAATTATAGACAAAGAAACCTGGCTGAGCAGTGTGATTGTTTGTGCTCCCTGTAGCCATCAACCACAACCAGCGAGAGCCAGTCCCTGCAAGCAAGCAGCAGAGCATAGCTTTGAAGAGGAAGACTCCCTACGACGTCCAGTAGTGCTTAGTTTCGAGCATTGTGCTTCCCTGTTTCCCAAAGACAACTGGCAGTTTCTGGTCTACGAGCAAGCCCTGGGAGACCCCACCCAGCCGTGCGAAATCGTTTGCCGGCTGGGCGAGGAGAACATAAACACCCCAGTCTATGTCCAGTTGGAGAGACAGCGTTGCCACCTAATGACCGACCATTTCGGACGTTTCCTTCTAGCTGGACGACCTAAACGCCCCAATGTGGCTGCCCAGAAAAGGGTGCACTTGGCGGCTTACTGCAGTGTGGTCAGTCAAGAGATCTCCAGCATAAGAGTGTACTGCGTGCCTGAAATGTTCATAGCGGTAGAGACAGTGCGCCAGCAAGAAGATGAGCACAGAGGTGTGTTGTTGGCTGAGGCTGAGGGCTTCCTAGTGCGACCTACCGGCAGTTTGTGTTGTTGCCTCGAAGATATTTGTGAGGGTATGTTTTGGAGCAAGGCAGCAGTCAGTATCTGGTACGTTTTTTTGAATTCCAACTTCCAATAAAGTTAACTACCAATACACTGACTGGTCCGCCTATTTTTCACCACAATTTTGTTATATTTTCTCAATTTTGATTTGTTGGTATCTAACCTTGAAAAATAGAATAAGGATACCGATTTGCTGGTTTTCTTAGAAATTCAGTAGTTTAGCCCTGAAATTTTTGCTCTTGATATGAAAAAATTCGGTTCTTTTGGGTTATCGGGAATACCCCATTCTTACGCAATGATATTACGTAATATATATTACGTAGTAAGAATCAGGTATTCCCGATAACCAAAAAGAACCAAAAATTCTACTTTAGGCTCATGGATACTTCACCGAAACACGTCCACCGAAACAATCAGAAATTGCTATGGTTTGGAAATATTATATTTATTTTTCTTTAAAGTTTTACACTCAAATGATAAGCAGATGTTTGCGCTCATTTTGGTAGTTAGAACTTTCGACAAAAAATAAATGAAAAGTTTGAAGATCTAATCAATGAAAATGATGTTTCGGTTGAAATCCACTAATTGTGATCTGATCGGACAGTGAGACTAGTCTGCGACTATTGTAGTTTCTGTTTCGGTCTATTTTTCCCTGCTTTTGGAGTTCGATTTGGCAAACCTAAATATATTCTTGCATTTATGGTAATCTTTTCAATAGTTCTACTATTAAAGGAGATCCCAGATGAACACCATCAATGGTGTGCTCAGAACGGATTGCACTTCAGTCTCAACCTCAAGCCAGTGACTACCACCACTAAAAGTCACGAAGAAACAGATGAGGAGGCTAGTCCCCTGCTCTCTGGACGCATAGTTATCTACCAAAAAGGCAACCCATCTGAACGTCAAATCTTGTCTTTTAAACTACAGAGAAGTGAGTTGACCAGGAGTAGGAGAAGGTGTTCTTCTTCTCTATCATTCCCCTATCCATCCCTGTCACAAACCAACCTGTCTCCTCTTGGTGAGGAGATGGAGGAAAAGCATGTGAGCACCCAGTTCCAGTTGAGTGGCAATGTCAAGAGAATGCTCTCCAACCTGTTGGACTGTAACCCACTTTCTGCCGCCGCAAGACCATCATCCACTTTTAACAACCCTCCCAACGTGGGCTGGACAACTTTGGCCAGGAAACTAGGTTTCGACAGATACATCCAGGTGGGTTGACTGCAAAATAGAAGCTTTTACGAAAATTCTCAAATTGCTTACTATGCCAAAAAAATGTCTTCAAAATCGCCCAAAATCCAGAAAAAATTAATTTAGAATTTTTTTCAGTACTTTGCAACCCATCCTGGCTGCAGTCCCACGTCTTTGGTGCTGGACCTGTGGGAAGCTTGTGTGGGAAACTCCGAAAGAGCCTTGCTTGACCTGCTGCAGACACTCCGGGTGATGGGTAGGGCAGATGCAGTGCTGGTGCTAGAAAAGTATTTGGCAGGCGGATTCGGCTTTGACGGACCAATGCCCCCTCCTCCAAGCAATTCTTTGAATTCATTGGCAGCCAACTCAAATCATGCCATCAAAAGTCTAATCCAATAAGTATACAAAGCTAGTCACCAAAATTTTATTGCCTTTATCTGTTTTGCTGCCTGATTTTACTTCTATTTTGTCTCGGCAAAATTACCTGTCTGCCAACAAATAAAATGTATAAATGTCATTTTACGTCGAAGCACTTTTAAATAAATACAGCAATGTTTTTCTATAAATTTTCTACATAAAAATTAAAAACTCGATTTTCGGTTATGTATTATTTTAAGACTGTCCGAAAACCGAAATGATGTTTCTAGTGTATTCTGCTCCTCCATTCTGCGGAATAATGAAAACTTCCAAATTGAAGCTAAAATGGGGTTGGGTGATGGACTTGTATACATGAAGACAATAACAAGCGAATTTGTACAATTTATTTCAAAAAAGATTGCTAATTGAAGGCTGGGAAACTATGACAAATTGTTGCGAAAATAAGTTAACATCTATTCAGTATGTTTTAGGGTTGGAAAAGTGTAAAACATGTTGTACGGGTGAGAGTACGATCCGAGACGAATCTGATTGAAGACGGTTGATTCGCGACAGTTTTTGACATAAATTTTGAAAATGTAAACAAACTCTAAGGTGGATGCAGCACACGGCTTTAAAAGGGCATGCCCACGCTAATAAGAGAGGTAAAAACCCAACTGTCGACCAAACTGACTGTCGACCCCAACTGTCGACCCTCCCAACTGTCGACCCCCAACTGTCGACTTTAACCTTCGACTTTAAGTAAAACAATTTGTAAAAGTAATTTAACATAACTTGAAGCGGTTAAGCTGTTTTATTTGCCTGTTTTAAGATGAATGCTATAGTTTTTACTTACAACCAGCGAATAGAAAGCAAGAAAATGGCTGTAAACAATTGTGATGGTCATCCAGATCATTGCTATACTTGGGTGAACAATAAGAGCTAGCCAATAAGATCTGATGGTGTCAAAGTCGTCTACTACTGCTGCAGTGGCTGTAATGCTTTACGAGTCAGCTGGAAAAAGCAAAAGATATCATGCGAAGACTATCCGCATTCTATTCCATTCTATTCTTCTGGTCACTGTCTTGCTTAGAAAGAAAGACATGAAAACGTACCGAAAGATGTGGCGAGAACGTAGGCCTTGTAAATCTCTTTTTAGTTTTTCATGTTTTTGCTTTAGTTGCTAAGGTTTTGAATGCGAATGGACAAATAAGCCTTGAGATTGCACATTTTGACAATGAGCTTGCTTCCTACAGGACGTTCCGACATCAGTTTCCAAATACGCAAATTAAGATGTGTTCATTTCATGTCAAGCAGGCGCTTCACCGACAAGTATCCCTCACAGCTAATTATTTTTGATTTGTTTTCGCCATTTTAGCTTCAAGAAAAGGGACTTTCCATCCAGTACCGTGAGCAAAAAGAAGTCCAAGATGTTGTCAGGATGATTGGAGCCCTTCAACTAGTGCCACCGCAAGTCTGGAACCATTCACTTAACTTAATCCGAGCTCTGATACAAGATACGTTCAATTTGTTGGAGAATACCACAACAAAACTCAATGAGCTGGTAGAGTATTACAGGTTAATAATTTTGATTCAAAATTTGACTTAACAGCGAATAACCTGCCTCTAACGATTTTTACTTCTCTGACTCGAGTGAAAAGTACCAAAATTTATGTCCCAGATGCCAGTAGCGCTCAAATTTTTGAACTTCAATAGGAGAACGTTAAGGAGAACGTGCTTTTAGAACGACTTGGATATCGCTCGGTGATTTTTTGTCTGTATGGCATGCAGGGGCAAAAAACCACTAACACAGGTGAATTTTATCATGGCAAGCTCCGACATCATTTTCGAGTGAACAGTCCATTAGGTGAGTGGATCGTCCGCTTTAAAGAGGTGATAATTTTGAATCCGTAAAATTTTTCACGTGTTTTAGTTTAGCTGCAGAAGAAGAAAATGCCAGTGATGTCAGTCACGGACGTCAACCACCTCGACAGCAATCTCAAGATGCTGCAGAAACATCCGCCAAAATACTTTTTGCCCAAGAAATATTCGATATGCTTCTCACTAGACAGGCTGATGATAGCGGCTTTGATCAAAAACTTGCGAAATTTCTTCTTCAGATTGGCTATCTAATGGAATACAATGAACGGTCGGAACCAGCTCAAGATGAGGAAGAGGGCTTTGGAGAAGTGGCGAAAGAAGTTCAGAGGAAGAAAACAACGCTCTTAGAAATTTAGACAATCCAGTAATGTTAGTATTTGGTGAAAATTTTTATTTTTTTGTTCTTCAGTTCATTTCAGTTTGTTGTTGAAATAAAGATAGCATGTTGTTTTTTTTATAGTGTCTTTGAATTTTTGAGAAAGTGTAATTTGGCAGCAGTCGACAGTTGGGACCGCGTAAAATTACGTTTACAAATTGTTTTACTTAAAGTCGAAAGTTAGAGTCGACAGTTGGGGGTCGACAGATGGGAGAGTCGACAGTTGGGGGTCGTTTTGGGGGTCATTTCGCGGCGGCGAAGCCGCCGCGAAATTTTTTAATCATTTTATTAGGAAATTCGTACCCCCGCTAGTGGCACCCTCGATATAGTGGCACCTAGGCCCGGTCCCTAGGGGTGCCACTATATCGAGACTCGACTGTATTTCAAATTAGTAAGACCTTTTTTTAAATAAAAACGAGTGAAAACATCGCGGGTCAACCAAAAAACTACGATTCATCATAAAAATAGGAGCGAAGCTGGAACACACCCCCACTCAAGTCTGGAACACACCCCCAGTTTGCCTGGGGTTAATTTTTAATACAAAATAAAAGGTTGATAAAAGGTTAATTTTTAATACAAAATATGGCAATCTTATTTTTAAAAAAGCAGGATCATTCACGGATAAAAAATTCCAGTGGGATCCCACCTAATTCCTACTGGTTCACCACCAAATCACCAGTGGGAGTGCCATCGGATGCGTGAGGGAATTCGGTGGTGTTCCAGTGGCAATAAGGTGGGATTCCAATGGAATTTAGGTGGTATTCCACTGGAATCGAGGTGGTATTCCACTGGAATCGAGGTGGTATTCCGCTGGAAAAAAAGTATACCTGCCACTGTCCGGATTCGAACCGACACCCGAGTGGTAAGACCCTGAGCCACTACCCACTGAGCCAACATGTCGTTTTAATATATTGAGGTTATTAGACGCCTATATACTCAATTTTTGAAATAATGAGTCTTTCGTTATTGAATATGCTTTATTGGTGTGGATGAATGCAATCAAGTGATATAACTGGTGAAATTGAAGAATTAACAAGTACAACAGCAGGAGATATTATTCGACTGACTTTAGCAATTTTATATTTAATGGGAATTATGGGAGTATGAATCTCGGAAACGAAATTATATTTGTTAAACAGGGTTTTAATTTTTCGCTGTATGCTAATAACAAAATCATAAAAATCATGTATAACTCAGGATTGTAACGAAAATTGTGCTAGACTTTCCATGATAAAAATATACAGTCTACGCTCGATTTGAACGACCTGCGACTCGCTACAAATTGTGATTCGCTACAGCGACTCGCTACAATTGCGACTCGCTACAGGTTGAATTTTCTATTGTTATGTGGGTACAGATTGTTGTACCAGACCAATTGTTGGCCGCTTCGCGGCCAAGACCAGCACACTCCACATTGCAAGGGATAGGGGAACATGTAGTACATGTTTTTGGGTGAAATGGACAAAAAAGTTAAAGTGTAGCGAGTCGCAAAAAGTGTAGCGAGTCACAATTGTAGCGAGTCGAAGTTTTACCCTCGATTTAAGGGCAGCCTGGGTACGGGCAAACACTGTCCTTAAATCGAGCTGTCCTTGTATCGAGCGTCCATGGGTCGTAGCCTTTAGGCCCTTTTTCCATTTGTGGAAAAAGGGCTAAACGACTTACGTAAATCCACAAATGGAAAAAAGGGGCCAAACGCCCCTACGCCGCGTCCATATATCGATTTTTATTTATTTGAAAACCAAAACCAACAAAATTTTGTGTCCTTAAATCGAGCGTCGACTGTATAAAGATTTTAATGAGGACAAAATAATACTTAAACCAAACAGCTAGGTGATAAAAAATACATTCCTGGTATAAAAAGGTTAAAATAACATTAGTTTAGTGTCAATCACGATAATTGGATAAAAATTGCCACTGGAATACCAGTAAGTCACAAATTCCAGTGGATCACCACTGTCATTCCACTGGTAAATTGCTAGATTTCCACCAAATTGCCACTTGTATCGAATATTCCAGTGGATTGCCACTGGAATTCCAGTGGTAAATTGGTGGATTCCACCAAATTGCCACTAAATGAGCGATTAACCACTGGAATGCCAGTGGCAATCCACTGGAAATTCATACTTTCTGGCATTCCAGTGGGAGTTACTGGTTGGCCAGTGGTCATTTAGTGGTCTTCCACTGGACTTCATTTTTCCGTGTTTGGCGTGTATATGATGATTTAGGGTGGTACAGGGTGGTTTGGGGTAAGTTTGGGTATTTTGAGGATATTGAGGCGGTTTGAGATAGTTTGGAGTGTTAGCCAGCCAAAGCTGGAAAAAATATGGGAAAAGATAGAAGTAATTGAACCATAGATAGCAATTAGACATTTGAAACACAAAAAGCTAGTTTGAATTAATTTGTAGATCAATTGACCTGTAGATCAATTGACCGTAGACCAATTGACCGTAGATCAATTGACCGCACGCCATGAAGACAAATCACAAGCACATTTGTACAATTTATTTCAGGAGCATCATTTGTAACCAGTATTAAAGAACATCACAAATATTTTCACATAATTTCTTCCTGTATATAGCCTCACATCCGTCTCGGAAAGTTGCTGCTTCTTCCAGCACGACTGCCACCACGCCTTGGAAAATCGAACCCTGGCTGTTGATGTCCGGCTCACCGAATCCTAGATGCGAAGGTCCTTGACCAAATGAGTTAAATTGCGGTCCTTGCGGCATATCTGTAACTGACATTATTAATTTAAAAAGAAGATCGATCAAAAAACCCGTAAAAAAATATTAACCTGGATCAAGAGGCTGATTAATTTGATTCGGGTCATCCCATATTGGCCCGAGAAGATCTATTCTTGGCTGTTTTTGCTGATATCCAGGTCGTTGAGGCAACACAATTCTAACACCAAAAGGATCCAACGGCGACGGAATCGGACGGAATGGCTCTGGCTGACGAAAAGGCTGTCGCATAAACCCATTATCGTCATGAATGAAGAAATGCGGATTGAATGGAAGTCTGTAGGCAAAGACACGACGAGCTTCTTCAGACAATTGACGCTGATCCATCACTTTCTTTTGGTAAATTTCTCGGTAGGTCAGAGGATAATCGAGATTTTGAGGAGCAGTATTTCCTGAATACGATAAAGCCGTAATAAACAAGGAATTAGATTATAAAATACCCAACAATGGCTTCCAAATAGTTTCATCGATCAACTTAGAAGTGCGGCCCTGACTGATGAATCGCAGAAATGCATTATCGGCTGAAATATTATAGATATTTAATAGAGGATACTGAAAAATTGCTTAAATATTTTCAGAATTATGCCCCTTCCTATGCTGCTTATAACAGTTGATCTTTCGGCTACCAGACAAATTCCAATATTTTTGGAAAATGTTGCGCGACATTTCCCAATATTTTTTCGGTGAATTCGGACGAAACATCCGAATCGACCGATAAAATATTGGAAAATGTCGCGCGACATTTTCCAAAATATTGGAATTTGTCTGGTAGCCGAAATAAACTTTTCGAGACACTTACCTAACCGAAAAATTGTCCTAATGGACCAACTATCGTTACGACTCCAGCTCTGACCACTGCCTGAAAGAGCGAGCCTGGCACAGCGAAAGTGGCGTCCTCCAGACCAATCAAAGGCAAATTTGGCAACGCACGACGTCGTAGCGACAAGAGCACATCCAATATTTCTTCTTCGCTTCTCCCCCATAGTTCGCCATCTGTTCCACCAACTGAAAATAGAATTTTGGTGTTTTGAAGCAAAATTACTCAAGTAAAAAGAAACTTTGAGGGAGCCTCGCTCGGAACAAAGCACCTGCTATTTGGCGGTACGTATGTCCAATTGCATTGAATCCTCTGATCCTTCGATTTATCTCTATACCTTGACGAATATAGTGGATCTCCCAAGATTGCCATTGCTGCATGCCTAAAACAGAATTTGAGGTTGCTGAAACGATCGAAGTCTATGCGAGAGTCAGAATTCTTCTAGTTGGGTCCGCTAACCGGGGTTTTTTTTAAATACTTCACAACAATCTTTTATTGGAAACAACATCTTTGCATCGCACAATTACATGAGAATTGCAATTGAGATTTTTTGCTTCTTATTTCGGAGCGAAGTAGTAGCTAGTAGCACCAGGAGCACCGCCAGCACCACCGGACGGAGCAGCGAAATAGACCGAAGTTCCAGGAGTGGGCTTTACCACCGCCAGCAGCACCAGCACCAGTCGGCTTCCCAGCAGCACCGAGATTGAAGTAGGCAGACTGTGCAGCTCCAAGATTTCCACCGCCAGCACCCAAATAGACCGACTGATTCGCAGCAGCAGGACGAGAGGAGCAGCACCTGAAAAGCATGGTTGTAACAAGCAAAATTTGCAAAAGGTGTAACTACTTACCGGGAGTAAAGCTAGGCGCAGGAGCTCCGCCACCAAATCCACCAGTAGGCATTCCACCAATTGCAGTCTTCGTAGTGTCCATAGGGATGCCACCGATAGCTGTTCTCGTGTTGTCCATAGGAATTCCCCCTATAGCTGTCTTAGTATTGTCCATAGGAATGCCACCAATGGCTGTCTTTGTGTTATCTGACAAGTTGACAAAATATAAGAGACTAGACAGAAACCAAAAATCACACATACCAAATGGAATTCCACCGATGGCAGTCTTCGTATTGTCGAACGGAATTCCCCAATAGCCGTCTTTGTGTTGTCCATGGGAATGCCACCGATAGCTGTCTTGGTATTACCTAAAAAAAGAAGAAGGTAGTACGACTTGGCATATATACACATATATATAAGCGGTCTTACCAAATGGATTCCTCCGATTGCAGTCTTCGTATTGTCCAACGGAATTGCTCCAATAGCCGTCTTTGTATTGTCCATGGGAATCCACCGATAGCAGTCTTGGTGTTGTCGAAAGGGATGCCACCGATTGCAGTCTTTGTATTATCGAACGAAATACCTCCAATAGCCGTCTTTGTGTTGTCCATGGGAATTCCACCGATAGCTGTCTTGGTGTTGTCGAAAGGGATTCCACCGATAGCAGTCTTTGTATTATCCATGGGAATGCCTCCGATAGCCGTCTTCGTGTTGTCGAAAGGAATTCCTCCAATAGCGGTCTTTGTATTGTCCATTGGGATGCCACCAATAGCTGTCTTTGTGTTGTCCATTGGAATGCCACCGATAGCTGTCTTCGTGAAGTCTAAAATATAATGAAAGCTAATTTTCAGTAAGAATGCAAAAACAGAAGAAAATGACTAACCGACTGGAGCAGGAGCACCGGCGGCGGAGGACCAACTATCGTTACGACTCCAGCTCTGACCACTGCCTGAAAGAGCGAGCCTGGCACAGCGAAAGTGGCGTCCTCCAGACCAATCAAAGGCAAATTTGGCAACGCACGACGTCGTAGCGACAAGAGCACATCCAATATTTCTTCTTCGCTTCTCCCCATAGTTCGCCATCTGTTCCACCAACTGAAAATAGAATTTTGGTGTTTTGAAGCAAAATTACTCAAGTAAAAAGAAACTTTGAGGGAGCCTCGCTCGGAACAAAGCACCTGCGATTTGTCGGTAGGTATGTCCCAATCCATTGAATCCTCTGATTCTTCGATTTATTTCAATACCTTGACGTATGTAGTGCATCTCCCAAGCTTGCCATTGCTCCATGCTTAAAACAGAATTTGAGGTTGCTGAAACGATCGAAGTCTATGCGAGAGTCAGAATTCTTCTAGTTGGGTCCGCTAACCGGGTTGTTTTTTCAAATACTTCACAACAATCTTTATTGGAAAAACATCTTTGCATCGCACAATTACATGAGAATTGCAATTGAGATTTTTTGCTTCTTATTTCGGAGCGAAGTAGCAGCTCGTACACCAGGAGCACCGCCAGCACCACCCGGACGGAGCAGCGAAATAGACCGAAGTTCCAGGAGTGGGCTTAGCACCGCCACCACCGCCAGCAGCACCAGCACCAGTCGGCTTCCAGCAGCACCGAGATTGAAGTAGGCAGACTGTGCAGCTCCAAGATTTCCACCGCCAGCACCCAAATAGACCGACTGATTCGCAGCAGCAGGACGAGAAGGAGCAGCACCTGAAAGCATGGTTGTAACAAGCAAAATTTGCAAAAGGTGTAACTACTTACCGGGAGTAAAGCTAGGCGCAGGAGCTCCGCCACCAAATCCACCAGTAGGCATCCACCAATTGCAGTCTTCGTAGTGTCCATAGGGATGCCCACCGATAGCTGTTCTCGTGTTGTCCATAGGAATTCCCCTATAGCTGTCTAGTATTGTCCATAGGAATGCCACCAATGGCTGTCTTTGTGTTATCTGACAAGTTGACAAAATATAAGAGACTAGACAGAAACCAAAAATCACACATACAAATGGAATTCCACCGATGGCAGTCTTCGTATTGTCGAACGGAATTCCTCCAATAGCCGTCTTTGTGTTGTCCATGGGAATTCCACCGATAGCTGTCTTCGTGTTGTCGAACGGAATTCCACCAATGGCTGTCATCGTATTGTCCATGGGGATGCCACCGATAGCTGTCTTGGTATTATCTAAAAAAAGAAGAAGGTAGTACGATTCGCATATATACACATATTATATAAGCGGTCTTACCAAATGGAATTCCTCCGATTGCAGTCTTCGTATTGTCCAACGGAATTGCTCCAATAGCCGTCTTTGTATTGTCCATGGAATCCCACCGATAGCAGTCTTGGTGTTGTCGAAAGGGATGCCACCGATTGCAGTCTTTTGTATTCGAACGGAATACCTCCAATAGCCGTCTTTGTGTTGTCCATGGGAATTCCACCGATAGCTGTCTTGGTGTTGTCGAAAGGGATTCCACCGATAGCAGTCTTTGTATTATCCATGGGAATGCCTCCGATAGCCGTCTTCGTGTTGTCGAAAGGAATTCCTCCAATAGCGGTCTTTGTATTGTCCATTGGGATGCCACCAATAGCTGTCTTTGTGTTGTCCATTGGAATGCCACCGATAGCTGTCTTCGTGAAGTCTAAAATATAATGAAAGCTAATTTTCAGTAAGAATGCAAAAACAGAAGAAAATGACTAACCGACTGGAGCAGGAGCACCGGCGGCGGGAGAAGGAGTGAAGTAATTTGCAGGAGTCGACGGAGCAGCACCTCCACCACCACCAGCTTTAGCTCCACCAACACCGAAATAAACAGAAGTAGCACCACCAGCTCCACCAGTAGGCACACCCAAGTAGACTGAAACTCCAGCTGCAGGCTTTCCGCCACCGCCGCCGAACGCATTGCCACCGCCACCACCGCCGCTAGGACCAGAAGCACCAGGACTGAAGTAGGCTGATTTTTGACCACCCGCAGCGCCAGCACCAACACCGAGATACGTGGACGTCATTTCGTTTCAGAAAAGCTATTTGCAGAGAACCAAAAGAAGCACGACTGTTTTGCACAAACACACACACGCAGAATGAATAATCTAAAATTGGTTCTTGCTTATATAGTCTGAAAAGTGAATTTTTTTCGTTTGTTGTAGTTTTGAGAGGAAAATAGGCATTTGTAGTTTCGCTGGTGGTGGGCTGCATCGTTGAATTTTGCAATGCGCAATGTGCCAAGTGATACGATACCAGTTCATGACCATATGTGACCTAGCTTTTAGAACACTTGATAAGTCTCTAATTTAGAGATGAAGATTTGTGTACTTGTGCAACTTTTCTGCGTGGTCTTTTCAAAGAAACTTGTCTTAGCCAGGGTTGGCAAGAGGGTGGCCTTTCAGGCCAGCAGGTTGCTTTTTTCGCTTTCACTGCTTGTTTTCACGTGTATTCTACCAGCGCATCTAAGATTTTTATATACCAATCTGAAGACATTTTCCATGAGGAATATATATACTGCGATCTTTTTATAAAAATCTTGAAAGCGCACATTATAGTGAAAAAATCGAAGTAATACAAACCTTCATAAATTTTACAAAAAACGGAGGTGGCCTAAGATTTGGCCTGAAGAGCCACTACTTGCCAACCTGGTCTTAGCTCCCTGTAATTATTTTGATATGATCTCCATGAATTCGGATTTAGGAAGACATTTTGGTATGCGCGGTGAGTTTGCGCAAACTTTTCACTTCTTAAAAAATGTCGACTTTTTTAATAAAAAAAATTCCAGAAGGTGGGTCATAAACAGTCAAGAATTGATAGTCGTCCTATCGCAGTAAATCGGTTATGGGCTGTTCACAATGGATCCGTATCCGTGTCCTTAAACGTGCTTTTTGTGTGAAATACACGGACCGTTTTACGGGCTGCGTTTACGGACACGGATACGGATCGACTGACCTGCGATTCGCTACATATTGTGATTCGCTATGGCGATTCGCTACAGCGATTCGTTACACTTGCGATTCGCTACACTGGCGATTCGCTACACTTTTCTGCAGTATTTGTTTTTGTTCTGATGGGCATTAGCTTTGCCGACTTTCAAGAAGTGCTTTACGGGTACGAAGAACGAGCTGGGCCACAAGAAAACCAGGAAGAGCTAGCTTCCATATTTGAGAATCCTGCCAATATTAACATCTTTGAATAAATATGTTGTTAACCCTGTTCGAATGTGTCTGTTGATAAAGATATGCGGTTAGTAAAATGTATTGAACACTGAAGACTGTCGCTACGTGTCAATCGGGGATGGAACGGAATTCCGATTTTCCGTCTTCCGATTTCCGGCACTTTTTTTGCTTCCGTTTTCCGAAAAAAATAGGGCAAATTTCGGAAATATCGGAAGAAAATAGTTAACGTAGATTTTGTTTTGGTACTCATTTCGTTTACTCTTCGACCCCCAAATTTTTGAAAAGTGACCCGATAACAAGTCCTCAGCTATTTTTTTCTCTTTTATACGATAAAAGAACATTTTCAAACACGCACTTTAGGACAGGCTCAAACATATGGATAATATCTTTTTTGCCCATAGAATACTCGTTTTTGCCCATAAATTCATTTTTTTTGTCCATAGATTAATTCTTTTTTCCTATAGATTTAAAATTTTGCGGAAATTCAAATTTTTTGGTCAGAAAATGACTTGGATCGCTTAGAATCACACCCCGGAATGGCCAGAAGCCATAGAAAGTTGGACGCTACTGTCATATACCCCCCCCCCAAAAGCTACTGTAATATACCCCCCCCCCCCAAAAGCTACTGTAATATACCCCCCCCCCAAAAGCTACTGTAATATACCCCCCCCCCAAAAACCCACTTTTTTGGAGTGTCTAAAAACCATTTTTATGCAATAATTTTGCCAAAAAGGGACCAGAAAAGCAGTTTAAAAGGGATTATCGGCTGTATTGGGAAGGGAAGGGAATAATACAGGTGTTCCGACCGATTGGTGGTCGGAACAAGGAATTAACGGGCTAGATTGCCTAATGTCCCTAGGAGGACAAGAATTTAGGCAATTAGGTGCAGTAGGCACCAAAAATTTCAGCTAATTACTTTTTATTTGAAATAATAGCAAATATTTAGACAAATAGTTAGCAGGAGGGTGATTAGAGGGCCTGTAGGAGAAGCACGAAGCATAAAAAATGGAAAAAGAGGGGGGTTTATATAGGCAGCCAGGTCAGTCTGGTCCAGCCTATTACAGTAAAAGGGGGAGGGGGCACAGGGCAAAAGAGAAGAGACAGAGAGGGGATAATACATAAAAATAAAAAAGAAGGGAGACGAGAGCTGGTGTCAATCGGCTTGGCCGAGATCGACGAGATAGTAAGAAAAAAGAAGGGAGCAGCTATCCTGCTTCCTGTGAAAGAGATTTTGCAAAAGACTTGCAGGAATCTGATCGATGATCAGCTAAAATAATAGAAAATAATTAGCCTGCAGAACGGCCAGAAAGGAGGACAAAAAGTACCTGAAAACGGTCAGAAAAAAGACACAATTTTGCCTAAAAACGGCCGAAAAAACAGGTACAAAACTAATCTAAAAAAGAACGGAAAAATAGGATAAAAAGCCGAATTTCGGCACATACACTTTAAGAAGCCCCCATGGGGCCATAATAGAGAATATTGTCATCTAAGGGCTGTTCGCTCGCATCTGAGCTAAGATGCGACACAGGGGCCACTTTTTTTTAGCTGCTTTACCATGTTTTTCACTCGGGCCGTGGCAAAAATAGACTCTATATGCATTTTATGATCAAGTGTACTTCTCGGAATCATGTCTAAGGTGAGTGCGTGCGCGCATCTCTAACTCTCAAGCCCCCTGCGCCCCCTTCGGGGCGCAGGGGGCTTGGGGGCTTGGAGTTGAGATGCGCACAGCCACATACAAAAACATGCATACCAGAGTTATTTATGCGGTAGGCCCCAGTATTCAAAACTATGTTCAACATCTTTATTTTTCGCCGAAGAGCATTTCCCCTCGTTCTACAAGGCCGGGCCAGAGGCCCAGCATCCAAAAATTTAGCCTAGCACTCAGAAAGTGCTAGGCCTATGAGTAAACCCGCGAGGTCCACCCCGCTGATCGGCTTGGTCCATGAAAAGTAATCATACTTATGCCTGCACCACAAATTCCTGGGTTTGAAAGCACCCTTAGACGCTTAGAGAATTAATACTATAAGGATCCCAACCATCTCGAGAAGTGGCCCCTGTATTATTCCCTTCCCCTCCCAATACAGCCCGCAATCCCATTTAAATTGCTTTTCTGGTCCTTTTATGGCGAAATTATTGTGTAAAAATGGTTTTTAGACACTCCAAAAAAAAGTCGTTTTTGGGGGGGGGTATATGACAGTAGGTCGATTTTTGGCTCACCTACATTTCGAATAACACTTTTAGGAAAATCCATCATTATAAATAAAAGTCTTTTCGTAAAAAATTTAAATGGCAGAAATCGTTTCATGGCAAAAATTGTATTGTAATTAATTATTTATAGGGAAAATTGTTATACAGTAGACTCTGTCGAGTTCGGCGGATCTTATTTTTCGTAAACCAATGAGCAAATAAATAGTTGCTGCCTCACTCTCGCTTTTCATGTTCTGTTTCAGCTGAAAATCATGAATGATTCTTTTGCATATAGCAATACTGACGAAGCTAGCTCTAGCGATGAGCTCAATTTTTCAAGCGATGCTGGTGAAGAAGAGCTAATGCCTGAGCAAGCTGCAGAAGAGCAACAGGTAGTGCCAGAGCACGGTGGGGTGGAAGCAGAAGTGCACTTCGGCCGCCTAAAGAAGATGAAAATTTTAGTCGATCCCCCGGTTCAAATTGATCTTCTTCAAAGCCGAATGAAAAAGAAGAATGGAAGCGAAAGTTTTCTAGCAAAGTTTGAAGGTATTTTTCACGCCTCTATAAATTTACACGTGACTACGCTCTTAAATCTTGAGGTGATATATACAAACAAGAAGAAAGACCTTATTCTCAAAGGATCCAGATGTGGCGATGCGTGAAGTACAATGAGGAGTGCAAAATGGTCATAGAAAGCAACCAGTCAAAACAGTGCGTTAGGAGAAGTCAAACGCAGCATAGTCACTGTACGCCTGAAGTAGACTTGGATTATCGAGTAACCAAAGCAAAGATTCGAGCTTTGGCAGAGCAAGATCAGGTTGTTGATCTTTTAAAAAAATTTTATTATGATGTAGCTTCATGCTTTTCAGACTGCGCCTCGAAAAATCTATTCAACTGTAGTCGAAAATGCATCGCATACAAAGAGGCGAATGAATTTTCGTTATTATTTGACATGCTTAAATCTCTAGGTATGCACTGAATTATTTTTTCCATTATATCGTAACTGCCATGCCGAATCTTCAGCATATGTTCCCACAGACGATGTGTCGACAGCTTTTGATGAAATTATGACTAAGTGCATGCTGCGCCCAGATGGAAGTGAGCTAAGTGGCTTAGGGAGATCAAAAAAGAACGCAGCATGATGGAGGCGCAGATTGTATTATTGCAAAGCACGCCAAAGAAATTGCGATCAGAAGATAAGCGTGTGGCCCGTCAGAGAACAACAATTGCAAGAAGCTATCGTCAAGATAGAGTTTTTGAATATCTTAAAAACAATCAGATTTGACGTTGTTAGATCAGTATTGAGTGAACTATTGTGTTGATTTATCTTTGAATAAATGTCATATTAAGTCTCTGGAACATCCCTTTGAATTTTAGTGGTCACTGTGTTTAAATTAGTATCTTGATGATACCAGCACGAACGATTTGTATCATATGATGGTTTAAATGTAATTTAGTGACGATAATTTGTACTAAGATATGAACTGGGGATCAAGATATATTTTTGAGAAGAATTAGTGTTAGCATAAGTAACAAAAGCTAAAAAAATGAAATAAGATACCGTATTTCTTCTAATAACTCACCCGGGGAGTTATTTTTTGGATCGCTGAAAACTGGAAAAATTTGAGGTCGATCTCGAGATTTTTGGGTGAAAATATCAAATTTAAAAACTGGAATCGGTAGAGCTCGTGAAATTAAGAAAACGCAATAAACAGCTTTGCAAATATTTGTTTCGAGCTGAGATATAGGCCCTCAAAGTTGAGGGGGTGAGTTATTTAGAGGAAATGCGGTAGCTGTTTCCACAAAGACAAGTCCGATACCAGATATTTCAAAATTGATTAGTTTAACAACAATTTGTTACAACACAATTTTTGTCATGAAACGATTTTTGCCATTTAAATTTTTTCGAAAAGACTTTTATTATAATGATGGATTTTCATAAAAGTGTTTTTCGAAATGTAGGTGAGCCCGATTTTTTTTGGGGGGGGGGGGAGAGGGGGTATATTACAGTAGCGCTTTGGGGGGGGGGGGGTATATTACAGTAGCGCCGAAAGTTGGTTTTTTGGGTTTTACAAAGGGGGGTAAACTTTTTGTGAAAAATCGATTGATCTGATCAGATTTCGGATCCGATGGTCTCAATCGCTCAGAATTTCAACCTGAACACTCAAAATCACCAAACCTGAAATTTTGAGCGATTGAGCTCATCGGACCCGAAATCTGATCCGCTCAATTAATTTTTTCGCAAAAAGTTGCCCCTCTTTCGTAAACCCCCAAAAAAACCAAATATCAGGACTTTTGGCCACTCTGGGTGAGATTCTGAGCGATCCAAGTCATTTTCTGACCAAAAAATTTAAATTTCCACAAAATTTTGAAATCTATGGGCAAAAAGAATTAATCTTTTGGGCAAAAAAAATAAATCTATGGAAAAAGAATAAATTTATGGGCAAAAACGAGTATTCTATGGGCAAAAAATTACCACCCCAAACATTAGGGTTGGATAATGAAGAATTCTTCGGAGAATTCTCCGGAGAATTCTCCGAGAATTTTCTAGAATTCTCCGACCTATTCTCCGTCAAAGAAAATCGGAGAAATAAAAAATTTTAAACTGCAGCGAAAAGTTTTCGGGTGAGAATCTCGCTGCTGGAAAATCAATCTACTCATTTACTTACGACGTGTTTTGCGCTATTGCGGTCTTTCATTTTGCTTTCTCCATAATTGTTGCATCCTGTAATGTTAATCATCTTTCTCAGATGTCGAAAAAAGCGATGGACATATTTTGAGCTGCAGCAAGAAACAAATGAGAATGAAAATGCTGTCGTCGCCGGCTACTCCAAATTCTGCAACAAGCGTTACAAGTCAGATGCAGCTAAAATGGAGAAGCCTTTGGAGGTTGTTTTTCGTCTAAGATGCTAAACTTAATGCTAAACCAGGTTAAAATTTAGAACTGCAACAAGTTAGGCTCTGAAGCTAGGAAGCAAATCGATCATCTCTCAAAGAGACCTGCAGCTCGTCGAAGTCGATGCTTTTCGCCGAAGTCAAAGATCGCGAATTTATCATAAGGGGCAGAAATCTCGTCTCAAGGAAATTTAGGAACAATCAAGCACTGGTTCGAAAGCACTTCAAAGACAATCAAGAGGAGATGGACATTTTGTTGACAAGGATTTGTTTTCCTTAATTTTTTTTCTTCAACCTTACTTTTTGTAGGCTTTTGCAACTGGAAATATCCCCGAACTTCCTCAAACAGGAAATTGACTTCTTCACGGATGATATTTATTGAATTGTTATGTGTTGGCAAATAAAATGGTTTTGAAATGCTAAGCTCGATAAAAATTAATAATTCTCCCATTTTTGGAGATTTCTAGAGAATTCTCCGGAGAATTCTTCGAAGAATTCTCCGTTTTTATTTCTCCGGAGAATTCTACAACCCTACCAAACATATTTTAATAAATTTTTGGCTGTACGAACTTTCGTAAGAAGACAATTTCGTAAGAGCGAATTTTCGTAAAAGCGAATTTTCGTAAGAAATTTTTTTCGTAAGAGCGAATTTTCGTAAGAAACTTTTTCGTAAGAGCGAATTTTCGTAAGAAACTTTTTCGTAACGCGGTTTTCAGTAACATTAGTGATATGTTAAGTTGCTTTTTGATCCTCCTTTGATGTTTCTTCTAGCTTCTGTGATGTTTTGACCAAAATAGTCAAGAAAAAAAATGAAACAGTCAGAGGGTGGAATCGAACCACTGGTGAAAAAAATTCATTCCATCAACTTACCTACTGCACCTTACATGTCACTAATGGGAATAGCTATGTGTAGTATATAATATATGAATTCTAGCTCGCAGTTTTTCACCATGCTTTTGGGTATTTCTGCTGGTCTCCTAATGGATGAAAAATCCGGGGTCAACTAATTATCGAAATTTTCAGTCATATGACCTATGCTTACCAACTTTTGTGCTCATACAGTTAATAGTCATATAATTAACTGTTCGAAGTGTCAAACAGTGACAGAAAGGCCAAAAAAATGAATCAGATGAAATCCTGAATTAGAAAAATTGAATAAGAGTGAAAAAAAATTCGATCATTTCCTCTTACGAAAGAAATTCGTTACGAAAATTCGCTGTTACAAAAAAGTTTCTTACGAAAATTTGCTGTACGAAAAATTTTCGTACGAATTTTCGCTGTACGAAACTGTTTCTTACGAAAATGTTTCTTACGAAAGTTCGCTCTTACGAAACTTCGCTCTTACGAAATTGTCTTGTTACGAAAGTTCGTACAGCCAAATTTTTATTGATTCTTTGTAATGGGAAAACATGTTTGAGTCTGTTTTAACTTACCGTATTAATTCTAATAACGACCAATGAGGTTTACCGTATTCACTCTAATAAAAGGGCACCCTCTAATAAACGGCCACCCTCTAATAAACGGGCACCCTCAAGGACCTATATCTCAGCTCAGAATTTCGTTTTTGCTGATCTGTTTATTGCGTTTTCGTAGTTTCCACGAGCTCATCTGATTCCATTTTTCAGATTTTGGTTGAGCACCCGAAAATCTCAAAATCGACCCAAATTTTTTCAAGTTTTTGAGGGTTGAAAAATAAACGGGCATGCCCGTTTATTAGAGTGAATACGGTATTCTAATACGGATCAACCCCTTATCGTTCAACCTATCTTCGATGTTAAAAAAGGCCTCCATAGGAACGATACCCAACTGTCATGACCCGACTGTCATGAGTCCAACGGTTATCGTTATATCTCCTCATATATATCTCCCCAGCCTATATTTCCAAGAATTCCAATCTTCCTCATTTATTTAACTTAAAGGTTAACAAATTCCCCCTCCAAATTTTGAGCTTACACGTTTAAATTCTGGTGCTAGCAGACATTACTTTTTCTTGAAATAACGGTCATAAAATCCGCCTGAAAAAAGAGGAAAAGTGGAGTGTATGTGAATCAGCTTGACTTCAACCAGAAAATGCTACATTCTGCGTGGAATCCGAGTCTGAATGTGTGGGCTACAGCATCTGCAAACAATTATATGTCTTCGAGGGTTTTTGAGAATGCGATCTATTTGGCCTCGCTCCTATATCTTCCAAAACTTGTCTCCCTTGTGTCGAGCATTTGTTTTAACAATTAGAAACAACTCACGCTTCGTATTCCAATAAAGGGTTTCATGATTCGCGTTTCTTTCGAGTGTGTCGTGTAAGAATTGATTAGAATTAGTTTTGACACACACTCAACTATGTAGAATAATAGTATTGAGAGGAAAGTTGGTCTTTGTAGAATAGCTTTTATTTGTAAACACTAATGGTCTTTTTTCGATTTTTTTCTACAATCTATCAAACAAAAGTCATTGTATAGATATCTTCGGAAAACCTAGTGGAAGCTCAGCAAAATGTGAGTGGAATTGCACCAAATTGCTAGTAGAATCCCATGGACCGTGTTTGGCAATTTTTAATTCAATTGAATTGAAAAATCATTGAATTGAAAAAAAATTCAATTAAAAAATCAGCGACTATTTGAATTCCCGTCACATTCAGGTATCGGCCTCTGTGGCCTTGGTTGGCCCGCTCTCCCAACTTTTCAAGAAACCTGCAAATAGCTGCAGCATTTAGTTATTATAACTTTGGCCTGCCCTACAGTAAACTGAAAGGGTCATGCTCATCTGTTTAACTTTGTCCACACCAATTCAAACAATTTTCCGAATCATTGAACTTCTGTACAGACTTTTCAACTTGGTTTCTAGTAATACAAGCTTAGAATTTAATTTTAGATGTAGTTTTGTTAAAAACCGAGTTGAAAAATCCGTACAGCAGTTCAATGACTCGGAAACAATTTTGAATTGGCGGGACAAATTGAAACAGGTGAGCATGTCCCTTAAAAAAAATCTCTTAATGAGGTCTTTGAAAAAAAACAGTAGTTGAGGTTTCCTGGTGAGAATACTTGGGGCTCCTCGAAAGACTGTCCAGAATTTTATAAACAGGAAGGGGGAAATGTGAAAGGGTTGTAAGACTAAACAGACGTTTCGTCCTATAACTGTTATCTATTGAAGGTTTTGTCTCTGGAATTTTTTACATTTAGATTGTAGCACTATATCGACGGCCGAATCAATCAATGAGATAAATGCGGATTTGACTAAATATTCATTCAAAAAGGATTCTATGAACGCACATTAACTCAGTTTGAGCTCCGAGTTTGTTTGGTCAAAACTATGTTCAAATCCCATCTTTCTCCAAGAAATAAAATTTAAAGAATACCTACAAGTGTTTTCCTCCATCTTAGCCAAAAATATTCGGGAAAAATATACTTGTCCATTTTCTGTTTTCGATACTTTATACAAATACACAACTGGTATTTTCGCGAAAAGTATATTCGTATATTAAGAAACGACAATGCACCATCAGTTTTATTTCATTTTAACCGAGAGCGCTTGTTGGTGATCTAGACTGCTTTTCAGAGTGCTTTACACGCAGCCACCAAAAAAACCCTAAATGGCAACGACTTGGAATGAAAAAAGACACTCAAAAAATCGGCAAGGCGGTGAATTTTGTGAATTTGTTAATTTTTGCACATCTCTACCGCAGTGTAAAATATGCAAAGAGACTGAAACATGTTATTAAGTGTGTCATGATTGCGGGAGAAAGAAATTTCAGTATTTTCTCTAATTACTCCCTTCTCCTCAACTTTGAAGACCCATTTCTCAAAAGTTCACTTTAGCAGAAATACTGATAAGAAGACACCCGGAGACAATTTCTACTGAAAGGCTTAACTTTATTGCTAACTAGCACACTTGGGAAACAAATAAGAGACGATACACACAATCAACGAAATAATGTAGCTACATTTAAGAAAAAAACAACATGTGAATTATACTAATTCGCAGCTTAAGACTTATATTTCTTTTTAGCACATTCCTCGACATCTCCACCTTTCAGAGAACTCAGACAGCGTCATCAAGCGCTGACTCCAGAAGCTCATTGACCAAAGCACTGCACGAAAGCTTAAATTCATTCCATTCCGGCATTCGAATGACTGAATTGTAGTGGACAGCAATAAAGCGCGCGCATTCCTGAAAAAAACACTATGCCACCGTGATAAAACATCTAAGTTTGATGCATAACGCTATTTATTTAGAAGTCCGCTCTCTAATAAAACAACCTATTTCTGACTAAGATTTCAGAGTTAAGGCCATTATTAATTGACAACTTGTTAAGATTTTTAGGGGGTTGAAAAATAGAAGCCTTAGGGGCTTCAGTAAGAAATATTACGGTAACTGAAACTTTGTGATGATTGTTAATCGAGCTCAAAGTTATCAAGCTCCAACCTAATGATATTCTACTCAATTTTTTGAATATTTTGCCAACTCAATGTGCCAAACTACCTCCACATAGCGCAAAAACTGCGATTTTTCCGGTTGTTCTTTGAATTAAAATGACTTTCTCACTGAGGGCAGCTGCTATCGACAAAGTACTTTTAACTAAAGTAAACCTCGATATAGTGATCACCCGATATCAGAGGCGTAGCCAGAAAAATCTTGCAGGGCGGGAAGGCTAAAGCCCCCCGAGAGGTCATTTTCCCTACACCATTTTCGAGTTTAATAGTGTTTTTAATTAACAATTTTTCAAAAAAAAGTTATCACTTCTGATTGTCCCATCAGTCAAAAAAAACACTCTTTATAGTGATACTTGCTAATTTCAAAGGCTAAATTTCGAAACACCCATCCCAGTCAATTTCGGTACACCCACCCCAGTCCATTTTGGTACACCTACCCCAGTTAATTTTGTAATACACCATTTATTTTACCCCACAATTGAAAGCTTAGAATGTTAGCTACACAATGGTGTGAAAATTAATCGGTTCAAAATAACAAAAATCAATTCATTTTGATTAAATAGCCTGGAACCAAAATAGCCTCTAACCGAAAATACATGAAATGATTCGAGGCTATTTTAATCAAAATACCGTAAATTCTTTAATAAAAGGACACACTCTAATTAACGGACATGTGTGCGAAGGGGTTGAAAAATAAAAGGACACTCTCTAATAAAAGGACACTCTCTTATAAACGGACAGCACTTATCAAACAACAAAATTTTATCTTTGCTAACATTTTCAAGGCTGATTTCGGGCGACGGTGATTCGACTCAGCGTGGTCGGTTTCCTTCTTGAAAAACTCTTAAAAGTTGGGATCACTTTAGTGAAAAAAAAGTTATGACCACTTGAAAGTTGCCGAAAACCATAGGGGGACCAAGGCATTTTTAAATAAATTTCGGACTACTTGGGGACCAAGGGCCTACATAATGTAGGTGCTCTGGTAGTGTAAGTAGGTGGCCTGGTAGGGTAGGTAAGTTGGCTTGGTAGTGTAAGTAGGTGGCCTGGTATCGCAGTATGTGGCGTGTAGAGTATGGAGGAGTAAGATAAGTGGTATGCCGGGTAAGGACGTAGGTGACCGAGTAGGGTACGTAGGTGGCCACGTGGAGTGGGTGGAAGGCCAGCAGGGTGGCCAGTTGGGCTGGTAGGTGAGTAGGTGACCAGGTAGGTTATGTAGGTTTCCAGGTAGGGTGGGTAGATAGCCATTAGAGTAGCTACATAGGCTAGGTAGATGGTAGGCTACGTAGGAGGTCGCGTGGTTAGGTAAGTAAGTAGTCTGATAGCGAAGGTGGCCTGGTAAAGACTCTCTAGAAAGTGGTTCAAATGTGGTGTCACTCAAGTTATGTTTTCAGTTCAATGTCTCCGGAAGCTGATATCAAGTATTGAAATCTTCTCAATGCAAAAATTCCAGATACCCGAAACGCATGTTCCCAACGAACTATCGGCGCCAGCTTATATGCCGCATCGCGGCATCCCCAATTCTAGTTACCTATACAAAACGGCTACAATTTAACTTACACCCCAAAACTTCTTTCGCGCCTCTAATAAACTTAGTCAAACTATCCGATTTCTTTTCTTCTTTAGTAGCTTTGTCGCTGTGCAGCTGCAGTCCTCTTCAACAATAATTAGCTACTAAAAACCAGCTGGGACAGTCCGTCAAACAAGGAACCTAACATTTTCATTATTTTTACCGGGTGTCCCAAAAATACCCGACGGATTTTCAAAGCCTTGTTTCTAGTAAATTCTGTAATTATATCTCTTCACTTTTAATACCACTTTGTAGCCTGCTTCTTCTCTTTTTAACGGCACATAATATGCCACTTTCTTCTTTTCGGGATGAAAAAAAGACTCTTTAAATTACCTACTGATTACAAATTATGTACTTGAATTTTCAGGGATTTTAGTCGCGTATTTAATACGTTTAATACGTTAACAATGGATGTACTTTCTTCTTACCGCAAAACACTTGAAAATTACCGCAAATCATTTTTTTATTACCGCAATTTGATTTTCCCGCAAAATACTTTTTTATTACCGCAAAATACTTTTTTTCTTACTGCAAAAATACTTTTTTCTTACCGCAAAATACTTTTTTCTTACTGCAAAAATACTTTTTCTTACCGCAAAAAATTTTTCGTCGTTTTTAGTCAAAATTTTGCGGAATTTGAATTTTTCAGTCAGGAAACAACTTGGATCCCTCAGAATCCCACCCCAGAATGGCCAGAAGCCCCTGAAAGTGTTGTTTTTTCGGAGTTTACTAAAGGGGGTAAACTTTTTGCGAAAATTCGATTGAGCGGATCAGGTTTCGGGTCCGATCGGCTCAATCGCCCACAACTCCACCCTGAACCACTCGAAACCACCATAAACCCAGAATTCTGAGCGATTAAGCCCATCGGACCCGAAAACTGATCCGCTCAATCGATTTTTCTCGAAAAGTTTACTCCCCCTTTAGTAAACCCCGAAAAAACCAACTTTCAGGGGCTTCTGGCCATTCCGGGTGGGATTCTGAGGGATCCGAGTTATTCCGCGGTAAGAAAAAAGTATTTTGCGGTAAGAAAAAAATATTTTGCGGGAAAATCAAATTGCGGTAAGAAAAAAGTATTTTGCGGTAAGAAAAAAGTATTTTGCGGGAAAATAAAATTGCGGTAATAAAAAAATGATTTGCGGTAATTTTCGAGTGTTTTGCGGTAAGAAAAAATATTATGCGTTAACAATACATAAAATAAATAAATAAAGTTGAAACACTTGTTTTGACTTCGTCTCGAGTCAAAATTTTCTTTGAACAAAAATTTTCGGTTTTTGTTAGATGATGAAAATTTTTCGCTGGCGTCTTCGTCGCCAACATGTTGAAAAATGAAAGGACACTCTCTAATAAACGGACACACTCTAATTAACAGACATGTGTGCGGAGGGGTTGAAAAATATAAGGACATGTCCTTTTATTAAAGAATTTACGGTAAATTGATTTTTGTGAACTAAACCGATTAATTTTTACACCATTGTGTGGCTAGAATTCTAAGCTTTCAATGTTGGAGTAAAATAAGTGGTGCATTACAAAATTAACTGGGGTGGGTGTACCGAAATTGACTGGAGTGAGTGTACCGAAATTGACTAGTGTGGATGTTCCGAAACTGCTCCATTTCAAGGCTGAAATGTCTAAAGTACACTTTTGACCTAGCCCAATAGTGCATTTTAAAGGTTTCAGCATGTTTCAGGTTGAAAACAATGAAAAAAGCAAGAAATGGTATGTATTACAAAAATATCACAGCGGGCATCAATGCAAATCCTTGACCAAAATTTTGTTTTTCACCGACGAATTAAAAGTTAAGATTATACCTCCTTAAGCCTTAAAGCGGAATAGTGATCAGCGAGCACGGCCATAGTTGCACGCGAAAAAAATGGGCGCCGGCGCACACCGGGCGCCGACATCTCAAAAAATTGGCGCCGGGCGCAGAACCGGGCGCCGGCGCCTTCGGCGCCGCTCTTTTTGGGCGCCGAGCGCCAGCACCGGGCGCCGCATCCCGAAAAATCGGCGCCGGGCGCAGAACGGGCGCCGAGCTTAAATAAGTGAATTATATACTAGTAAAAGATTTAGTTTATTAAATTGAAGAAAAGCGCTGAATAGAAAACAACTATGACTCAACTACAGTTAGAAAAAAAATCGATCAAAAAGAGTAAGCTTGTTTTAAATAAGATGTTATAAAGAAGAGAAAAAATGTGGAAAAATTAGGCACCGGGCGCCGAACCGGGCGCCGGGCTGTATTGAAATTAAGCACCGGCGCCGAACCGGGCGCCGGGCTGTATTAAAAATCGGCGCCGAGCGCCGGCGCCAGCGCCGGCGCCCTAATTTTTCAAAAATTTCCGGGCGCACACCGCGCCGGCGCTGGCGCCGGCGCCCGTGCAAGTATGGCACGGCCAATTCACAGATGTTCTTAGCATTCACGGCCGCGGACAAGTACGACTCACAATGTTCTTTTAACCCAACCACATCATATTGTCAGCAGCAGCCAGTACTTCTTGAGCCGAATATGCCATAGCCGCAAGACTAATCTCTCCAGTGTAAACAAATTCCAACATCGCTCCAATCAAAAAAAAAATACAGCACATAAAAATCATAGAATTAAATTACAGCTTCCGAAGGAAAGTCATTTATATCAATGTGGCCACCTGAGCTTCATTCATCTTGTTTTGAGAGAACATGGCACGGAAAACTTGGCTTTCTGCCCCAATATACATAATATGCACAAACACTAGTGAGCTACCTGAATCTGACAATCTGTAAAAAGTTGATTTTCCCACATCACCCTATTGGAGTCGCGAAATGATAGTTGAGCTGATTTTCTTCTTTCCCATTCGTTCGTATGTTTGGCAATCAATTTGGTTCCGGCGGCATAAATTCAATCGCAGAATACAAGGAGAGAACATCAGCATGAAGAACGGAGAGTAGTACTGGCACCGTTTAGGACATCAAAAAGATGCCGCCTTTCTGCCCCATACCTATTGGGCACTTTCAAAGAGAAGCCAATAGTATTTAGGAGATGTAGCTCCGCCATGGGTCAAAAAAGGGGCGGAGCCTTAACATCTCCTATACCTATTGGCTTCTCTTTGAAAGTGCCCAATAGGTATGGGCAAAAGGCGCATCTTTTGATGTGCCTAAACTTGGTGCCAGTACTACTCGGAGGAGATCTTTTCATACGAAATCTGGAATTTCCTCTGCCCTGCAGATCAGAAAAATCTTTGATGTCATGACAGATGCTGACGCGCAAACCACGATCGTCCAACGCAATATATTTGAAATCGGCAGTGATAGGACAAGGCAATTCCTAAATGAAATCGAATATTGAACCATCCCACAGTCAACACAACAACCTACCTGAGACGCAACCTGTCGAAGAAAGAAAGAAACTGAGCCCTTGTCTTTTTCTCGCTTTCCACTTGGATAAACATGCAGTTCCCATACAAGAATAGGCACACATACGCTGAGGAACTGCTCACTGACAACGTTTTCACCGTTTTTGCAAAACTTCATTAGCTTCTTGAACTAAAATATTCAGATCATATTTTGAAGCCAAAGATCAAAAGACACCTGATCTATACGCCACTCCAGCTTACACGAAACGATTTTGACTTTAGTAGCTTGTTTGGAAACAGTTCCTGCATGAGAAGAAGCAACTGAGAAATGGCCCATAGAGTATTTCCCACCGGTAAGAGATGATGGCACTGCTGAAGAAGATGGATTTTACTAGAGACGGTTACAATAAACACGAAAGCAAAGATGGAAATTGAAATGCATCACTTACGTCGATCCCAAGAGTTTGACATTGCTTTGCTGTTTTCGAAAAGATGTATGAATGCGGAGACGCGACAATTCTTTGACAACGAAATGCTGCAAAATGATCAGGGTTGTGCGAAGATTTGATCCAGCGATATAAGAGTATATTTGAAGCGTAGGATGGCACAAATCAAACATTTGGATTTGGATTTCAGCTCCCGATGCTTTTTTCGCGTTTTGGTCACTGGAGCCGGGCAAAAAGGCCTCTAAATCAGGGCTGCCATATGTCCTTTTTAACACTAGAACGGCTGACCGGGACAAGCGGACGATCTTGTGCAGTTTTTCACGTAGATTATTTTGTATATAGGAGTAAGGGTTTTTGAATGACATGAAGTGACCCAATTATCAGTTTGAAGAGGGTGAACATTTCAAGGAAAGTGGGAAATCTCCCGAGAGGTGTGCACCATTTATATTCAGACCACATCTATGACTATTTTTGAGAGGTTTGAAGAGATATGCTGGGAGCCTGGTCACGGTGGACTATTCTGGTTTTATTTCAACGGAATTGGAATCAGTATTTTCGAGCCCGAAATTCGTGCAAATCGTATAACAAACGATAGCCAAGACTTTGAATAGTCTTTTTTCGCTAACATTTTGCGCAACTTGTTTAACGTTCAAGCTCACTAAAAACAAAACAGAATGATTCTGGCAGAATCGTCCATCGTCTATGACCAAGCTGCCAGGCCACTCCTTCAAACCTCTCAAAAAAAGGTAAAATACAGTATCAAGCGGAAAAAAAAATAATTTTTGACAAAAATGCCCAAAACATGGTAAAAACGTATATAAAAAATTCAGGCTGTTGTGAGAGAAATTTTTTTTGACCAATTTTGTAAGTACTTGGTCCCCCTGTGGTTCACAGCCCACTGAAATTCAAATTTTAGTGCAATTAAAAATGGACAATACTTTTTTCTCCGCCTAATTTACTTCTTTTTCCGCCTAAAACACTTTTTTCTCCGCCTAATTTACTTCTTTTCCGCCTAATTTACTCTTTTTTCCGCCTAATTTTGATTCTCGACACGAAATCAAGCATTTTTTAAATTTTTTGTGTGAAATTCAGGGGTGGGCAAAGACCAGGTAAAACGACACTTCGAGCTGGGACACTTCGAGCTGGACAGTTCGAGCTGATTTTATAAAGGACACTTGGAGCTGGACAGTTCGAGCTGATTTTTTTAAATTTAGTTAAATTTTTGAAAATAGTTGTCTTAAACAGCGTTTGTGTATAGAGTAGATTATTTTGGCGAACGTGTTTCTATCGGCATATAGACGTTTCGCGAATATAAGCGTTTTCATATATTCGCATACATCCATCAGACTACGATCTCGAAGCACGTTCCAAAAGCCGAAAAGATGGAGCCGAAACGTCCCCGCCGAATCCCGACATCCCCATAAAGGGTCAGCCCTTATTTCGGACCATGTACCCCCAAAGGGTCAGTCCTTATCCCGGACCATGTACCCAAAGGGTCAGTCCTTATCCCGGACCATGTACCCCCAAAGGGGCTTCCTATTGAATTAGGTTGCCTGCCGAAGGCATGCAGGTAGAAGATCTAAAAAAGTCAAAATCCTCAAAACCAGCTCGAACTGTCCAGCTCCAAGTGTCCTTTATAAAATCAGCTCGAACTGTCCAGCTCGAAGTGTCCCCAGCTCGAAGTGTCCTAGCCCCCAAAGACCAGATGGCTGGAGATGCACTCCGGAATGGCCAAAAGGCCAAAATTATTGGTTTTTTGGGGTTTACTAAAGGGGAGTGAACTTTTTGAGAAGAATCGATTGAGCGGATCAGATTTCGGGTCCGATCGGCTTAATCGCTCAGAATTCCAGGCACAGCTAATTTTAATCCAGTGGGAGTCCAGCAAATTGCCAGTGGAAGTCCACCAAATTACCAATGGACCCCCATCGACTGCCAGTGGCAATTTGGTGGACTTCCACTGGCAATTAGTGGTGTACCACTGGTAATTTGGTGGTGTACCACTGGCAATTCGGTGGCGTACCAATGGCAATAGGTGGTGTACCACTGGCAATTTGGTGGACTACCAGCGGCAATTCGATGGACTTCCACTGGAAAAAAAATGTGGTCAATCACAAGTGGAATCGAACTCTAGACTGTTGAACCAGTGCCTAACGACTTACCCACTAGACCACCATGTCGTTTTTATTAGTAAAGGTAGAGCTTGGCGTATATACCTTATTTCCGACTTTTTTTGCATTTATTGTTTAGGACAAACCCATACCGCTCATGTTTATTTAAAAGCTCAAGAAACCCAATCTTGGTCGTTCGTTATGCGAGATTATTACAGGAATGGGAGGTTTGTATAAGAGGGCTGGGAGAAGCTGCATGTTAAATCATTCTTAGATAAGTAATGGATACTATGAAGTTTGATCGTGAGATCTTTCTTAACCTAAATCTCAAAAAATTCATTTTTTGTTACTTATGATTTTTGGGAACCGGCCAGTTAGTAACTACTTTTTTAATTGGACGTGTGATTGGAATAATGTTTAAAGGGGAGGGGAGGGGATGCAAATCCTAATGCGAATATTTTGAACTCACAGATTCGATTCCCAGTGGATGAATAATTTTTATAAATTTTCACTCTACATTCTAGGCCGAAAACTTTCGAGCAATCAATTGCAATCATTTCTGCACTGATTTACTGTCACTTAATGCCCTAATTTTGCGATCTCATGTAAATTACCATTAAAGGGGCATGCTCTTTGCCGATGGAGATATTTTGAAAGGCGGGTACCAGGTCAATTCAAACGAGAATTATTTTAAAATAAATTTTAGTATAGTGCCTTGCGGGGAATAAGTATCCAAAAGCATTTCTTTCGTTCAATAGCATTATTGACCTAGTGGGATAGAGTTGGCGGACTGCGAAAGTTGGTCGTCGGTTCGATCCCAACTGGAGGTCTAATTTTTCCTTGACTTTTCCAAAATTTCGTCAAATTAATTCTCGTTTAAATTGACCTGGTACCCGCCTTTCAAAATATTTCCATCGGCGGCGAGCATGCCCCTTTGAAATAAAGGTGAACCGGTAGAATGATACGTACTTAGTTGTATGCCGCCTCAACCTCTACCAATTTTATTTATTTTATCGGGGGAAATATTATCGGGGGAAATTAGTATCTAGATTATCCCCGATTCCAAGAGATTAGATACTAGGGGATAATCTATTAGTATCTATTATCGGGGAAATTAGTATTATCGGGGAAAAATGGTTTCTCCCGTAACAAAGAAATTATTTTATAAATTTTAGAAAATCTCGCGCGACAATTTCTAATATTTTTAGAATTTGTCGGCCGACATTTTCTAAAAATGTTAGAAATTGTCTGGTAGCCGCCCATCGTAGCTTGACAATGCCAGATCCGACGACTAATCCTGCTTTCACTGCACCATAACTACTTATATGGGTCTCTGTTAAACACTTACTCATAAATAGAGTTCATTTTTTTAATGCACGCAAAAAATTAATTCAAAAATATTATGGAAAAAATTAGGGTGGTCCCGCGCGAATTTGAATTCTGCAAATTGCTGTGCTTATCAAGTTTCATGGTTCTTTAATGGTCAATATGCCGAAAATTAAAATAAGTACGGATTTGGCCATTCTTCATAGACGAGCATGTTACTTTCTAAAATTAACTTACCCATAGCATATGCCTGGAAAAAAGCTAGAAGAAAAGCGGCCAATCTTAGAAACATCATGCTCTTTATTCAAGTTGTGTAAAATAAATAGAATTTATAGAATCTTAACAAAAAAAAATATTTTGTTTAGTTTAGAAATGTAATAGAGAATAGTTGTTCAGCCAGCAAATGTCAGTGTTGAGGTGTACAACTAATTGCCTGTTTTGCTCACTTTTTCAATTTTTAGTATTTTTTACTTACTATGATATGACGGAAGACTAGATTAACCGAAAAGAAGCTCCAATATTTTTGGATTAGACACAAGACAATCAAAACTAAGGTGTTGAGTGCCGGCAACTATATAGGAGAATCGTTTAATCACAAGTTATCTGGACGAAATGCCTATAATTAGTGGCCAAGTTTGCGGTTTCTTGTCTTCTGCTATAGATGTAATTATGTGGGTGTGATGTGATGATGCATTACTAGCTCCTCCTCGCTCACTTAAAATACACGTTCAAGACTTCCGCTGATGTAAATTATTTATTTACTTACAAGTTGTTACAAGAAAAGCACATTAAAAAATTATTTAGAATTTACAAACAGGCATTACAAAATCTGACAAACAATAAATTAGTTTTGAAAATTATAAAAATGTTGAAAAGCAAATCTAAACATTATTATTAACAATTTTAGGAAGTTTAGTTATTCACACATTTTTACGTCATTTTACGATGTCAGAATTTAGTTTGGACAATTTTTTCATAACTTTTAGCGCTGGTCCACAATGAGTGAGGATTTTTTCAGGTTTCCTCACTCGGAAATTGCCATAACTTTTTTTTTTAATTTTCAAAAATTATTTTTTTGGTGCCATCGTGTAGCTCAGATTCAGGGCTACTAGATGCGCCATCGATCAACTAGGTATTGTTTAAAAAATGTGGATAAAGTTTTATGAATCCTCACTTGGAGCTAGTACGGATCCGAGTAAGGATTCATGAAGTTTTATCCACATTTTTAAAACAATACCTAGTTGAGCGATGGCGTATATAGTAGCCCGAATTTAAGCTACACGATGGCACTAACAAAATAACTTTTGGAAAAAAAAAAGTTATGACAATTTTTGAGTGAGGAGACTTGAAAAAAACCTCACTCATTGGTGACTGGGCCTCAGGGTATGTTTAATCACTGAAAGTGTTTTATCTTTAAGTTTTCTTTTGGCTCTTGCTACAGTTGCCATAGAGAGACAAATAGAAAAATATCGCCGGCAATTTATCGACGATATTTTCTCTTCCTTGTCGGGGTGTTCAATTTATGTAATAAATTTTTGAAATTTAAAGAATAAATGAAAAATAAAAACCGACAATTTCTAATAAAAAAGAGAACGTCAAAAAAGCCCATTTTTTCAAATTACAGCTGAAAACGCCACAAATTTCAGGTCTGAATTAAAGCGAAAAATATTTAATTTGGTTTAAATTCACAAGGGATGTACCTGATTTGTGCAGACTTTCTAGGTCGGACGATAAAAAAAATAAATTATTTTTTTCTATACCAGAAAAAAAATCGTGAGAAAAGTTTTGATTTCTGACGGTTTTTGGTATTTTTTCTAGTTCTTACTCTATAAAATTCCAAGTGAATTCCTAGTATACTCATAACATATAACTTGGTACTTAGGTTGTGAAGCGGAATTTACCGGAAAATATTAGAGACCGGGCCAAAAGTGTAAATTACTGGTAAATTTTTGGCAGAAATATTTTTACCGGTAAATTTTACAACTCTGTTGCCACCTATGAGCTATCCAAAAGGTTATAATGTCTAGGGATACAAAAATAACATGACAAGCTGAGTCCGGAGATACTGCTTTGGATTATCTCCGACGGTCAAAACAAACCATTTTGATAGTTTTACTCATCCAAAATGAATGCACTTTTCTTCTTGTGCAAAGCTGGAATATCTTTATAGGTGAGCACATATCTCTGAGGCACTGGCAGTGTTGGCGAGTAGCCAGAGGGAAAAGTGTTGTCTTCAAAAGCTATCTGGTAATCTTCATCAGGTCCACTTGGTTGACTCTCAACCACCCCTTTGTAGAAACAGGTGGTTTGCGGATACAAAGCCAGCACAATGGCATCTTTTGGAAACAGGGCATGAGCATCCCTTCTGGGGTCTGCTCTATATTGAGGCAAAGCAATGAGTCTGTTTTGACTGAGCAACAACTGTCTTTCTAAATCGTCGTCAATGTCGCGAATCTCATAGCGACCACCTGCACACTGATTCTACAAATATAATTTAGATTCTGGCAAAATTGAAAGTGTCTGAAATAATCATTGACCTGAATTTCTGCCAAAATCCAAACATCCTCCACAAAAGCAGCAACAAAATCTCCCTTGACCCCAATGGCGTCATTTGCAGGCAGAGGTATAGCACCAACTAGTGGTGGAGGGTGTCCTTCGATGGACCCAATATAGAGTGGCAGGGTGCTAGCATGCTGTGCCAGTAGCATCATGAGTTGGCCACGCGGCAGGGGATTGCTTATCTTCTGTTCAAACCTACAAAATTCTGATTGCCATGATCCTATCCAAAAATTTCGATTCAGGGCGGCTACTTTACTCGCCTGGATGCCCACAGGTTTTCAATTGGTGCGGCATTATTGTAATACTACATCTACGCTCATAATATATCAAAATGAGCGCCGGGAGATCAGCTTTCTAATAATACCAAGAAGTGCTTGTTTTTAGTTATGAAGTCGGTGTGAATCACCACTTATTTGTTAGGGTAGGGATTTGCAAAATGTTCCACCATGACTTTCTACGATGTAAAATATCTGACTGAATCTTTTACATTTGAAAATCAAATATTTATTTTCTCAAGCGGAACTCAAATTTGACAGTGACTTATGAATTTAAAGGACCATGGTTTTTGCGTGCAGTGGTATGACAAAAATTTGAATAGGCGGGGACACTTCTCTTTTGTCCCAAACTGTATTCTTTGCAGTTATTTCGAACCACTGCAAAGAATACAGTGAGAGACCAAAGAGAAGTGTCCCCGCCAATTCAAATTTTGCGCATGCCACCGCGCGCAAAAACCACGGTCCTTTAAACACTAGTTTTGTAACCAAATAGACCACGCTGAACACGAATCCAGTGTTAAAATTTAGGAATTAATGATCGAAAAAAATATAAAAAAGGTTATAAGAATTTGTTACCCAACATGTATATTATTTTTGCATATTTCGCCACGATTTTATTATAAAATATGATTATGTTTAAAAGTGTCGAAAAACCGTTAGATTCTGCTTATTTTTTTATGTGAAGGATTCGGTTAGATATTATCTCAAAACAAAGTTATAGCTCGTAGAAAGTCAGAGTGGGGCATTTTGAAAACCCCTACCCCAACGAATAAGTGGTGATTCACACCGACTTTATAAATAAAAACGGAACACCCAGAATAGGATGAAAATTATTTCACTAACAATTGAGTAGGACAAAAAGTCGGGTGGTACTTTTTTCTAGTACCAAAATACTTAATTCTAGCACCAAAATTTTCATTTTTTTGAATTTTTCTCTTTTTCTCCACACTTTGTAGGTACACTTGTAATTTTTTTATTATCGTGAAGTTCTGAATCTCAGCTACTCAGCAAGATATCTTTTTCAGTAAAAGATTAAAAAAGTTGGAGATTTAGGGGTCTGAATAGAGGAACTTGGTCGAAAAAGTTACTTCATACAAAGCTCAAAATCTTCATATCTTTGAAATCTTTTACAGGAAATTGAAGTCTAGTTAGAAAGCTGACATTTAGGGCTACACGTTCATGTGTCAAGGAAAATATCTCTAACTTTACAAAGAGTTTTTCTATGCATGTTAAATTTGGTACCAGAAAAAAGTATTTTGGTACTACAAATAAGTATTTTGGTACTAGATTCAAGTATTACCCCAAAAAGTCATTTGACAATAAATTCAAATGAGAAACAATTGGTCTTAACACGATTTGTTTCGAAAATAATCATTTGGTATTTAACTGTTTCTAGAAACAGTACTTTTCGCGATAAACGGAGTGAGCAACAAATAACTAATTCCGTCTATAAAAACAAGCATTACTTGGTATTATTAGAAAGCATTATGAACGGAGATGTAGTATTACAATAATGGCGCACCAATTGAAAGCCTGTGGGCATCCAGCTATATTTTGACCATGCGCATTTCGTTACCTCCCGGATCCCTTTAAGCTAAGTCCCCAATGAGTGAGCAATTTTTTTGACTTGTTTAGGCGGTAACGGCTGTAGATTTTTTTCTCGGCTAAACTTTCTTTTCTGTTGGTACCATTTTGTAGCTGAGATTCAGGGCTACAAAATAAAAATTTTTCCAGCCATATATCGCTGAAAAAGTCTTGATAAAAATGCGTTTATTTGCACTCTACATCTCACTAAATGAGTGCAATGTATAGTGCAAATAAACGCATTTTTATCAAAATTTTTTTTTAGCGATATGTGGCTGAAATTTTTTTATTGCGTAGCAGCTATAACATGGTAGCAACAGAAAAAAAAAGTTTGCCCAAGAAAATAAATCTACAGCCGTTTTTTGCGATTTACATCGCACTCTACATTACACTCATAGGGGACGCGCCTTTACACCTATTTAACCCATCATTGTAGCGGAAAGTTATAGTTTTCAGCGTTAAATCTTGAGTCCAACTGCTTTGGAGTATTAAGGGTTAAAAATAGAAGTCCATGGAGTTAAAAAAAGCAGATACGGTATGTAGCTTGTTAGGCTACGAAATAAAAAAGATTTTATCTTAAAACGCGGTTCAGTAGCCTCTAAACTTGATGATAGGATTTTTCCCATAGCGTGATAGGGTTATGGGTAAAAACAGCGCCGGAAAAACAGCGCCAAAAAAAACAGCGCCGGAAAAACAGCGCCAGAAAAAACAGCACCGCAAAAACAGCGCCAGAAAAACAGCGCCGGAAAAAACAGCGCCGCCAAAACAGCGCCAGAAAAAACAGCGCCGGAAAAAACAGCGCCGCCAAAACAGCGCCAGAAAAAACAGCGCCGGAAAAAACAGCGCCGCCAAAACAGCGCCAGGGAAAATTTACCAATCAAGAGATTAGGTCAAGTGTGAAGGGTTCAATTGGCCAGGACAAGCTCAGCACGCAGTTTGTAGTACTTAGATAGTAGTACTGACTTAGCGACACCCAGACAGAGTTATTTAGGTAGCAGTCTAAATTAGTTGTTTGCAGGTAGTGGTATTCACTTGATGGTGCCCATGTAGTGTTATCCCGGTAGTCATATCTAGGTGATGGTACCGAGGTGGTGATGTCCAGGTAGAGGTACTCAAGTAGTGGTACCCAAGCGATTAATTCTCAGCGGTGGATTAGGTTACTTGAGAAAGTGAATTAGACCAGGTTTACGAGTTGATACGATCATCTTGAATCTTAAGAAAAAGCATAACAATTTCGCATGTATTCTTGTTTTTAAGGCAATCACTAAGCATGGTCATCCAATCAAACAAAGGAAAGCCAATGGCTAACTGTGGGGGACATTTGATGCGTCGTAATAAGCCAAGTGCGGATGGCACTAAGCAGTACTGGAGATGCGCAACAACAGGATGTCAAGGAACAGCTGAATCGGCATTCGGATCTACAATCGATTTGCTTCCGCGGATCAATCACAATCCGATAACGTGTGTGCCGAGCCCGACAGCCATCATGGTAGGAATATTTCAGATTTTAGGATTTATATTAGTCTTATACTGGGAATCAAGATCAAGACAGAATGAACATAGTGAAGCAAGTAGCCACCGCCAACCCCGCGCTTTCATCGCATCAGATCGTCACCAACGCAAAGGAAGGTTTGAGCATGGAGGAGATCGAAGCTTTTCCTGAGGTATTTATTGCAATGTCTACATCGTGGATCGCTTTTTAAATACTTTTAGGACTCCAACATTAAGAGGAGAGTTACAAATGCACGCAGACCAATAGGAGCTGTCGAAGCGGATTTGGAGCCGGCAATTATGGTTTTGAGCGAAGATTTGAAGACCACTGCCAATGGAGGTTGGTTTAGATTAACTTAGGGGCTGAAGCAGATGGCTAAAAGTTTAGAGAGGTTTTTGTTGTACGATTCACGCAACGATCATCCTGAAAAGCCCGTCATCCTCATCTATGCTTCTGAGTACGGTCTAAATCTGTTAAGAGAAAATCGCAAATGGAGCGGAGATGGCACTTTTTTCTCCTGTCCGAAGCACTTCAAGCAGCTGTACACTCTCAATATTTTTAAAGAGCATTCGAGTTTGCCGACTGTCTTCTTTCTGTTACCAGGTTAAAAACTTGTAAAAATAGTGAATGAGAAAACTTAGAAAATTTAGGAAAATCAGAAGAAATTTACAAGAGAGCTTTTGACGCACTTACCCGCTTGTGCCCAGATCTGGACCCAGATATGTTTATGGCAGGTACTCTATTCGTGTTTTATGATTTTGTGATCTGATGAAATAATTGGTTTTTTTTGATTTCGAGCTGGCCCCGGTCAATGTATTAAAGCGAAGATTCTTGCCTATGGTGGTCAAGTTTTGTCTCTTCCACTATTCGCAAAGCCTTTTCAAGAATTTCCAGAAGTTAGGACTCGTAGAGCTGTATCAGAATTCTGAGGTAAAGGCCTGGCTCCGCAGTTTCAATGCGCTTTCATTCTTGCCAGATTTCGAAGTGGAAGATGGGTTCTATGATCTGATTGCGAGAGGAAAAATCTGATTGCCTCTGGAGCTGTTCCACAAGCCAAAGTGGCGGATTTGACGCGTATATCACTTTCTCATTGGTGAATTACTATGCTAGTTTCATTTAGGATATCTCAAATACATTGAAAGAACGTATATTCGAAGATTTGACTTTGATAACCTCAAAGTTGATGCTCTCTTCCTGTCAAGAGCTGGAAACATTTCCTTTCGGTACGCAATGGGACTGCTAGGACCAACAACGCCGTTGAAGGCTGGCACCATACATTCAACAAGAAATTCGCAAAGAATAATATGTCGCTAAGCCATTTCATCATCAGACTGAAAGAGGAGGAAGATAGCACTCGACAAATGGACATCAGGTGTTTTTTATTTGTTTTTTACTTATCTGTATTTGAAGGTTATAGACATGATGCTAATCCTCTTGATGCATTAAGAAACGCTAGCAGTCAAAAGGTGGTCAAAGCTGAGCTTCAAATTAAAACTTTGGTGGATCGATATGCTGCTGTTGATGTGCTTCTGCGAAACACCGCTAACCGTGTCAAGTTCCTTCGTCATCTTCAGCTCCACACGGCCAAGTTTTACAACCAGGATACTAGCAACGAGGTTGAAACGATGGATGAATACATGGATTGAAAAATTTGTCCATCATTTACTGTTATTGGTGTTACCTTTACTCAAATAAAAGTACTTTAGCTGTTTTGCCCCTGTGAGAAAATTTTTATGCGGACATCTAACCCCAGCTTGCAAATTCAGGTGCTTTTAAAGACCCAAATTTAAAAGAAACAAATTTGACATTATATATGTGGCGCTGTTTTTTCCGGTGCTGTTTTTTCTGGCGCTGTTTTGGCGGCGCTGTTTTTTTGGCGCTGGTTTTGCGGCGCTGTTTTTGCGGCGCTGTTTTTCTGGCGCTGTTTTTGCGGCGCTGTTTTTCGGCGCTGTTTTTACCCATAACCCGTGATAGACACATGCAAAATACTGTGTGTAGGAAAAAAACTGAAATTTTCAAAATTACCTCAAGCGTCGAATCTTTTGAATATCAGAAAGCAAATGGCGCAAAGTGCCATGCTCTGATTCACACTGTTTTTGGGCGGTGTTGTACAGAGCAATCATCTGAAACACCGTTTAATTATCAATGATGAGAATTCCTCACAAATATAAACCCTGATGTATTTTTGTCAATCCAATCAATATAGTTCTTACAATAAATGTATTTTTGGTCAAATTAAAAATGGTGCTTGCTTTGTTTTTTGCAGATTGACTCATCTTGGTGCCATGTAGAAGACGTTCACCCTGAGAGTGCACAGCTTTGAGCGCCTCGTTGACCTTGTCATGTTTGGCCGGCAGTCGTTCAAGCTTAAACAAACAGTGGTGGTACAAAAAAAGTTAGGCTGAATTTTTTGCTCACCCGTTCTAGTAGTTCAGCTGTTGTATCTTGGATTTTGGAATGGAAGGCATCTTGCTGTTTTTCAGAATTCGGGACCTTGTTCGTTCGCGAGCGTTTCATAGAGGGTTTTTTAAAGTTTAGCTTTTATAGATGCATACTTTCGAACAAAAAAATGTTTGAATGTAAGCAATGCCAAAAAAATATTTAAACCAATATTTAAGCGCAGTGTATTTCAGAGACTGTCTGGGTCCCCATTGGGAATGGCCTGATACCAGAATTGCAAACTCAAAATTTTGGGAAAAAACAGTTGGCAAAAAAGTACGATTTGGAATTTATTTTTCAAAAATGCCATTTTATCCAGTGCTTATTAACTTTTGAGCACCAAAAAAAGGTTTTGATGTAAAGCCTCAAAAATTAAAAAGATTTCAGGTCCCAAGAAAAAAGTACAATTTTTTTAAATGTACCTTTCGACACGCTGCCCAGACCTGTGCACGGGCCGGTCCGGGCCGTGATTTTTAAAGCCCCGGCCGGGCCCAACTTTTAAATTGCTCTCGGGCCGGGTCGGTCTCGAAAATCGCCGGGCTAGACCGGAAATCATTAATCTTAATTACACCTTATCAAGATCCAGCCTTTAAAATTTTTTTTATTCTTCAATGTTTTATACTGAAATGTAGCCCTGGATCTTAGCTTTCCTACTAGCTATCAACTGGCTTAATCAAATTTTTAGAAGTTGAAAAAAATGTCATTGTATAAAGGAAATTAAAAAAACTCTGTTTAGACGATGACTTTTTCTGCATTTTTTCGAATTCTCATTAAATAAATTAATGGAATATTAGGAAGCTAAGATCCATGGCTATATTTTATTAAAATTGAAAAAAATATGAAAAGTACCTTAAAAAAATTTACGACTTGACTGGATAAATCAGTAATTTCAAATCAGATACAGCCATTCTTGGGGAGGAGAAGAATGTGCCATTTCAAATTGGGCCAATTCAATTTGGGCCATTTTCAAATTGGGCCATTTCAAATTGCGCCAATGCAATTTGCGCCATTTCAAATTGGGCCAATTCAATTTGGGCCAAGTTCGAATTGGGCCAATTCAAATTGCGCCAACTTATTGGCAATTTTTTAACTGTTGTTTGATTTAAAATCGTGGCCCATTTTGAAATTGTCCCAATTTGCATTGGACCAATTTGAAAATGGCCCAATTCGAAATGGCCCGATTTGAAATGGCCCGATTTGAAATGGCCCATTCTTCTCCTCCCCCATTCTTCAATTGGTGAAAAAGAGTCGAGAAAGTTTATCTGCGAATCAAATTTCTCTGTTTGTGTTAGAAATTCCTGGCATGCGGTCAATTCGTTCACAGTCAATTCGTCCACAAAATTATTTTTAATTAATATTTTTTGTCTTGTGAAGAACTTATATATTAAAAAAAAGTTTTCGGTTATTCAGCCTCAGCTCTGCTGAATAATCCACAAACCTACCAAACCAAGTCGTCGTCCACTTGTTGGATCAATTTTTTTTCTCGTTTTTGGGTTCTAAAACTTGTTTTCTTCACTAATATTAGCATTTTAAAGATAGTTTGACACTGGTAAAACTACATTTTGATTATATGCTTATAGTTTTCGTAAATCTTGCTAAACGTGGTTTTAGTAGGTATAGAAATTTTAACCAGTAGGAATTTCTACCAGTGGGAAACTCCAGTGAACGTAAATATTGTGAAGTTTCAGCGAATGAAACTTCGACGCTACTGGCTTATACCCCCCCCCCCCAAAAAAAGCTACTTTCTTATACCCCCCCCCCCCCAAAAAAATCGGACCTACTGTCATATACCCCCCCCCAAAACCGACACTTTTTTGGGAGTGTCTAAAAACCATTTTTATGCAATAATTTGCCATAAAGGGACCAGAAAAGCAGTTAAAAAGGGATTATGGGCTGTATTGGGATGGGAAGGGAATAATACAGGGGCCACTTTTTTTTAGCTGCTTTACCATGTTTTCCAACTCGGGCCGTGGCAAAAATAGACTCTATATGCATTTTATGATCAAGTGTACTTCTCGGAATCATGTCTAAGGTAAGTGCGTGCGCGCATCTCTAACTCTCAAGCCCCCTGCGCCCCCTTCGGGGCGCAGGGGGCTTGGGGCTTGGAGTTGAGATGCGCACACCCACATACCTTAGACACAAATCACTCGAAAGCGACTCTGGATGCATGAAAAAACATGCATACCAAGTTATTTATGCGGTAGACCCCAGTATTCAAAACTATGTTCAACATCTTTGATTTTGCGACCGAAAAGGGTTTCCCCCCTCTTCAGGCCTGGGGCTACGAGCCAGAGGCTCAGCCGTCCAAAATTTACACGACAACCATCGAGATCCACCCGGCTGATCGGTCCGATCATTTCGAATCCTTATACTTTTACGTGCACCACAAGTGGCTGGGTTTGAAAGTGACTTCAACGCTAAGAGAATTAATACTCTTTGGTACTTATAGGCACTATAGAAGTGGCCCCTGTTTTGTCCCTTCCCCTCCCAATACAGCCCTTGAACCCTTTTTTAATTGCTTTTCTGGACCTTTTATGGCAAAATTATTGCTTAAAAATATATTTTAACCACTCCTAAAAATCTTGATTTTTTTGGGGGGGGGGGGGGGGTTATAAGCCAGTAGGTCCGAGGATTGGGGGGTTTAAGCCAGTAGGTCCGAGGATTGGGGGGGGGTATAAGAAAGTAGCTGTTTTGGGGGGGGGGGGTATAAGCCAGTAGCGCCGAAACTTCTTATAACGTAAACTCTATATAACATAACTTTTTTGCTGGTCCCTTGAATTATGTTGTATAGATTTTTGGGAGGGGGCCGTTTCGTATTCGCGTTTCTCGTATTTGACAAAACTCGTATTCGCAGAATTTGAAGTGTTGTTCTTGGCGTTGTTATTTCGGCCAACTTTTGAAGTTCACTGTTCGGTAAGTTACCACTCATTTGTAGCCAGTAAGATAAGCTACAAAATGAGTGGTAACTTACCGAACAGTGAACTTCAAAAGTTGGCCAAGAACGCCAAGAACACAACTTCAAATTCTGCGAATACGAGTTTTGTCAAATACATGAAACGCGAATACGAAACGGCCCCCTCCCAGAGTTTTGAATGTATTCGGATCGGATTGGTATCGAAAATTTCTCTCATCGGTTATCTACAAGATACCGATAAAATGTCTCCTTTTCAGCGTTGCATTTTGCATCCAAAAAATAGAATATTATTAAAGTCTACGAAAGGATTCCAACTGTCTGACCGGAGTGGCAGGAAAGGATCGGAGTGAAGAGAGTGTCAGGTTGCCACTGTCAATGTCATAGAGATTGGACATGAGAAGCAACAGATCAGAGGTCTTTTCGACAGGCAAGAAGCGGGAACGGGGCACAGTGATACCTACAAAATGAGCAAAGTTAATTAGAAAAGCAAGGGATGGCACAGAAACCAACTCACCACAAGCACCTTTGAAATTCTTGACAGCAGCACCGGCAGCAGTTTCCAGCTGGATGACGTCCACTCCTTGGTCCAGGTGCTTCGGGTTGACTATGATCTCCATTTCCAATTCACGCTTCTCAACTACTCGCTTAATGGCTTCGAGGTTGGCCCAGATGTTGTTGGTGTTGAAGATTCTGCAAATGATAGTTTGTTTTGTAAAGCAAATTTTTTGTCTCACATTTACTGTCTCCGACTACCCAAAACCACATGATGACCAAGCACTTTCCCAAAACGGCTAATGTTCTTTCTACGATGTTTGTAGCTTGTTTTGAGCATTTTTATCAAAAATATCTTGGGGGAGCAAGGTCATATTTTAGGTTTCAACAAATTACGGTACCGCATTTCCTCTAATAAGCGCCCCCGCTCTAATAAGCGCCCCCCCCCCCCTCGATTTGAGGGTCTGCATCTCAGTGTAGAAGCAATATTTTGCAAAGCTGTTTGATACGTTTTCTTAACTCCCACGAGCTCTACTGATTCCACTTTTAGATTTTGGTTGAGCACTCAAAAATCTCGAAATCGAATTCCAAATTTTCCGAATTTTGGGGTTTGAAAAATAAGCGCCCCGGGGCGCTTATTAGAGGAAATACGGTAACCCAAATCAAGGTAGCCCAAAATTTTTTGGAGCCCAAAATATGACCTTGACCACCGGAGGCAAATTTTTTTGCGAAAAAATGATTTTTTTGGCAAAAATGCTCTAAACATGCTAGAAACATCATCCATTTTTACTATGACGGCCGGAGTGATGTGAACGGAATATGAAAGCCTCGATCTCTAGATTTCCAAATCTAGAGAGAGCAAATATAAAACCGTTTATCAAAAATATGATTTTATTGCAACTAAAAAATATATATCCAACAACACAAAAGTGGGAAGTGATGCTTCCCGCAGAACAAAAACATAGTCGTCAAAAGGAGGGACAAATGCATTAGCTAGGCTAATGCATTAGCATAAGACACAGCAAAAAATGACCTTTTCCCTTGAATCGATGAACAAGGAAAAGGTTAAAAACAATTGATCGACAAATAAATATAACTTGAAAATTATGATCAAAAGTTAGTTTTACTGAATCGCGATGGTTCGCGACATTCCCCCAGGCTGACAATTGGTGGCCATGGAGAGTTCTGTGGTCTTGCCTCGTCCTCTTCCTCTCTTCGTTGTCCGCGTCCTGTTCTTGCCCTTCTTCTGGGCTACGCTGTCGAAGATCAGACAGTCGCACCTTTTTCACTGCTCGCTTGCGCCCTTTGCGGCTCACTTGTTCGCTGATCTGAATCCCGAGTTTTCTCAACCCATTCGGAGGAGTCTCGGCCAGACATAGTCAGTGAACACCTTCAGCGTTACCACTAGGCAGCAAGTCCACATCCACACATCTTTGAAGCTAGGGAGCCAATTCCAAATCATTTGCGGCACACTGGGCATGCTCCAAAAGCGTTAGTGCCATATGGGCCTGGTTTCTGGGGTGGTTAGCGATCGCTCTTTGACTCTCTCGTTGAACCCATACTGCTGAGCTACTTCTTCGACTTGTTGGGATGGTAGCACATCATTGCTGTGGTTACTGCAAGATTGTGGAAGACTCGCAAAGGTGGGCTCCCAAACGGATCAGCCGGAGGATTTCCAGGGTGAATGGGCTGTACTGTTGTTGGGTCCACCTTCTTACTCCGTCCTTTAATCTGGTCTACCATTAGAAGATCGCCTTGTATGTTGATTGGACTAAATCGATGTAAGTGACAAGGCTTCTTGGTGGACATTCTTCCAGTAATGTGGTTCAGGGGGTCCACAAGCCGGTAAAGTTGAGGTTCCGGAGGGTGACGTTGATGGCTGGATGTTTATGACACTCTCGTCGGTGACGGAATGAAAGCGAAAGAATGTCTCGCTATTGGAGTGCATGCGCCAGACTTCTAAGATGTCTTCGTACTCAGTGTGGTCTAATCGCTGCAAAGAGAAGCATTTGGCTGAAAGTTAATTTTGCTGAAAACTCAGCCAGCATCCGCCTAACGAAGGTTTGCGCAGAGCTTAGAGATGGTTCAAGACAATATGGAGTGCTACTATGTCCACACGACTGGGCAATACACGCCTAGCGGAGGTAACAATTCATGCCGACATACCTACCAAAGAAAGCAGAGCTGCGCAGTTAATCACTATGCCTTCATGTGCGGGCTCATCACCCTGGAGTGTTGACTACCTTGGCTCGATTGCGTGCTGAGTACTGGTTACCGTGGTAGAAGAAGTGTAGCCGGAGTGATAAATAAAGAATGCATACAGTGCGTGAGGTTTCCGCAAAAGCTTTCTTACCCCATCCATGCCAGACCTGCCAGGAAGCCGAGTGAACAAGTGTCGACCATTCGAAATACTGGGGTCGACTTCCCGCAGAACAAAAAACTAGTCGTCAAAAGGAGGGACAAATGCATTAGCTAGGCTAATGCATTAGCATAAGAACAGCAAAAATGACCTTTTCCCTTGAATCGATGAACAAGAAAAGGTAAAAACAATTGATCGACAAATAAATATAACTTGAAAATTATGATCAAAAGTTAGTTTTACTGAATCGCGATGGTTCGCGACACGGAGTGTATTATCCTTCAACCTCCCAAAAATGGTTTTTGACCATTTATTCATGTGTTTTAGCACTTTAAACGTGTAGAAAAACATGTTTTTAGGTGGCGGAAGACCATTTTCAGAATTTTGTCAAGTTTGGACTTTTGCCTTGGGGGACAAGATAAACCACTTAGATAAGGTACATGGATACCGTTTTTATTCATTTTAAATTTTCTTTTACCTCTGCCTTCGGCAGGCACCCTAATTCAAAGGAAGCCCTTCGGGGTACATTGTCGGGCCAAGGCTGTCCCTTTATATAAATGTGAGAGCTCCAGGAGAATTTTGAATAAAAACGGTATCCAGGTACCCTATCCAGGTGGCTTACCTTGGTCACCCAAGGCAAAAGTCAAAATTTTCAAAAAAAAATTTTTTTCTGAAAATGGTCTTCCGCCACCTAAAAACATGTTTTCTACACGTTTCAAGTGCTAAAACACACGAAAAAGTGGTTTAAACGGTTTCGGAGGTTGAAGGATAATACACTTTAGCCAAAAATGCGTACTATTGAGGGTAGGATTTCGGTATTATTTGGTAACTGAGATCTTTTGCGATTTCAATTTACTTTATTTTATAATACCTTATGCTCAAAAAACGGCAAGAAGCTGGGCTACATTTTTGAGTTTAAGTTGCAAATGAGTGTGTAAATTAAAGTTAAAAAAATGTCACTTCCAAATTGTACCGAATAGTTATGGGATAGTCCTATTGAGGATTTCACCGAATTGGACATGGTTCAAAGTTTTTTATATTTTAGCCCTAACTTTATACCAACTTTTCCATCTGTATGATAGCTCAAATGAAAGCCCAGAATCTTGGCTACATTTCGACACCAAACTTGTAAATAAAAGGAGAGAAAATAAGGTCTGCAGCCAGTGGTAGTCGAACCGGTGACCTAAGGCGATGCGTATATAAAGTTTGCCGTCCCCCAAGTTTGCCCCCTTCAATCTTTTATTTTTTTCTGTTCATTTATTAGAAAGTCAGTTTTTCCTTGCTTATTGCGTTGACACGCATTTGGGCATCCCGAATTGGGCCCCCGCATTTAGGCCCCCGTGTTTGAGCCCCCGCATTTGGGCCCCAATTCAAAATTCAATATTTTTACATCCTAAATTGAAATTTCTCTAAATTTTTATGTCTTATTTATTTCGCTGCACTTTGCATGCTATTATCAATTATGTTTGTAAGGGATTGAAGAAAATTTTGATAGCTAAGCCCTCCGCACTAAGAAACTCTGGTGCCCAAGGCATCCAAAAGGTGAAATTAAGGTGTACAGGTACTATTAGTCAAGCGACCGCACTGAGATAGGCTAATATAATTTGGACTACCTGTTGTTACCTAGTTGTTTGGAATAGCAACCTAAAGGCTTGAATCCAATGAAGTTCCGTATCCAATTACCGGATTTTCCTTTCCCTCTGACTTGCACTTATTCAAAAATCAATTATCTTCCAATGCTTAAAAATGCTATACAAAACATGTTTACTATCATCAAACCATCTTCAGCGTGCCCTAATCAGTCCAGAAAACAGGTTTTGGAATAAAAAAATCAAATTTTTTTGAACCAAGTGACGACCACTTGGATCTAAAAACTGTAGAGGTGGATCTATGAAGGGTGGATCTATGAAGGGTGGATCTATGAAGGGTGGATCTATGAAGGGTGGATACGACAATGGTCCAGAAAAAATGGGTGGCACCGAATTGATCCACACCGAATTGATCCACAAAAATTTGTCCCGACATGAAATATTTTTAAATTTTGTCTTGAAAAGTTACTCGTTAATTCAACCATTTTGGTGGCGCGGATAAACTTCGGTAGCGCCAAAAAATCTATTTTGTCCGGTTGCCATTTGGCCTCATAAAATTGATTTCCATATAATTTTACTTACCGTATGGTGTTTTGTTTTTGATTAAAACTTTTTCAATTTTTCAAGCCATTCATGTGGATATTCACCTGGCCAGGTGGTGCACATCTCGAGTTTTCGGGTTTCGGTGGGTAAAAACGCAATTTCGGTCCTGTCAAACAGGATTTATCACGCGATCTTGGGTTCCTAAAGCCTTCAAAGCCCTAAAGCGATCTTGGGCATGATATACTGGGTTGTTTTTAAATTGAAAAAAATAGTCCTGATTTAATAGATGGAAATTTACACCGTGTTCTAAAAACTTTGGCAATACATACACTCTCTTGTAGAATACTAAAACAATTTCAAACAAGATACGGTAATGAAGAAGAGAAAAATAAATCATAAAGTTCAAAGGGTAGCTATGAAGAGTTAAATAGAGACAGCAACATGAAAGATACAATCAGTTATTTCCATGACTGTCTTTTACAGTATTATTTTCGCCAATAACAATTTGTTTCAAAACAATTCGTGCCATGATAAGTTTTCGCCAATTTGAATTTTTGCCAGAATGAGTTTGTGCAGAATTTAGGTGTGCCGAAATACCGTATGAATGCTGTACGAATTGCATTTCGTGGTTGTTTTCAAATTTGTCTTGTAATTGGTTTTTGTGTTTCACAGTCTGTGTGACCTCACAATCTACGTTGCTATTTTTTCGTCTCAAATTGTATGCGAGTTTTACAATGAGGATTATCAGTTCTTCGAGTCTCTTTTTTAACTTTTTGCAAAAAAAATGCCCGTTTGTCTGTTTCACGGTTGTGTTTTACTTTTGAATTTTAGAAAGTTCGAAGCTTATGGACAAAGACGACAAAAAGCAAGTGCCAGCCAAGAAGGGTTTTTCAAATCAATCATTTCTCCAAAGTCACAGAAAACTGGTATCATTTTGACGTTTTACATTTTAGATATTTTCTCGAAATTTAGGAGCTGGTAAGACTATCATTGAACCAAAAGGTATGAGTTATTTTCGCTGGTCTAATTGATTTTCGATTGTTTCAGCCATCACTTACAAGACTACTGAGGGTAATTTTCATTGACTGTATATTAAAATATCATTCTGACTTCGTTATTTCGAGATGTCGCTATGACTTCAACTACTGCTGTCAAAGAGGCAACGACTCCTACGACTGAGTGTATGGTGCCATACTTGTAACTTGTTCTATCACACAATTTTATTTTAGCATCTTCTTCTGCTCTGACGTCAACCAGTCATCTAAATTCTCCAAAAGATGTAAGTCTGGTTATCTTTGATTGACCAACTTCATTTGATTGGCACCTTTTTTGTGCAGAAATTCATTTTTTTCACCATTCACCATCATTTTCTGAGCGTAATTAAAATGCATTTACCCAATGAAATATTGCAAGAAATTTTGCATTTTGTCAAATTTGCGTCTTGTCGGAATCTATTAATTACTTCTTGGACAGTTGCAAGTCTTCTAAATTTGCAAGTGGAGTCTCAAAACTACTTTTGAGAAAAAAGCTGATGAGGTAGTAAATTGACTTGCATTTTTATAAAAACAAATGAGTTCGGGAGCATACCATGAACCACAAATAATCGTTCAGCTCCCGGAGGAGTGCCAGGTGGTCTTTCAAAACTCTGCTTGCTAGTCAGAAGGAAGTCAAGGCTCAAGAGATGTTGGACAAATTTGGTGACTTGAAAATGAAGATCGCAACCTTAAAGAAGAGTTTGAAGCTGTTTACAGTGCTGCGGGTGCCATGGAATTTCCGGTAAACTTAACGGCTATTTTCAACTGAAAATAATTTTGGTGGGTGAAACATTTCCTGTTGAAAACGAATTTTTCAGGACGAGCAAGCTCGCCAGACCGGACTTAAGATAGAGTACGCACGCATAGAGTTTCGCACTGTGTGGATAGCATTATTCTTGTTTGATGCTACGGTAAATTTTTCATGTTTTCTAAGTGTTTGTTAGCTAATTGCGTTTGCTAAAGTCTATATAAATGGTTGTAGCGGCCGCTCAAAGCTCAATGAAAAGACCCGACCTCGAGCATTTTTTTCGTTCTCGCGAGAAAATTCATGTATGCTTACTTATTTTATTTTTGGAAGCTTAAACGTCTATTTAAGGCGACAAGTTGGACAGAGTGAGGGGGTGCAACCTGCTCCAGTGTGATTACAAGCAAGCGTGCTCGTCAGTCTACTTCCGTCGTTTTGTCGAGAAGGTTAGCTCTCTTCCTTTAAAATATATTGAGGATCAATAGCTAGGTTTTCACATGGAAGCTTGCAAGGATCATATTGTCATGATCCTGTATTTTTTCAATTGTTGTTCAACAAAAAAACTTGTTTGAAAATAAGGTAATGAGCAGATTGGCAAACTTTCTTGAATTAAAATTTAATAGACCACATGTGACCATGGCAAAACCACAATTTTAATAAAGGAGACAATAAACGTATTTACGCATAATTTTTAGTCCAAACAAGCCAGAAGAGCAGTCTACCATCGTCAAAGTTGTTGAAGAAGCCACAGCTAAGGACAAAACAGTTTATGGCAATTCCCCTGTGAAGAAGAAATAGTGTAAGAGTACATTAAATTGTTGAAGAATATTTGTTGTTCGCGTTTAAAATAAAGAAATTGAGAAATATTGTTCTTATGTTTCAACATCTCCACTCCTAGTATTGCTTGCTATCATCGAAAAGGCTAGGGGTTGCTCGCTATAGATTTGGTATTTATGTTGATGCGTCCAAATTTCGAAAAAAAATCAGAATTTGTACTTTGCACCTGCCTAAGTCAGCCATAATTTTAAACCTAGTACAACCAGCTAGCAAATGAAAAGCAACTGAGCAAGTTTATTGGTGTGGACTTTTCTAGTTTAGTGATTTCTCTCTTCTGCTGATTCTGTTTTGGAATTTAAAAAACAATATTTTTAGTCATCCAGTTGAATCCAATTGACCAACAATACCCACCTCAAATTTTGGTAAAGCGGTTAACATCGCAACTTTGGTCGTCACAACCAGAGTCCCTACACTTTTTTAGCTTGTAGGAATAGTTTGCGTTTCATTTTTAATAACTTTTAACTTTTAACCTACCCGTGCCCGGATGCATTAAACAAGCGGTCCGAGCATGTTTTGCAACATGAAAAACGTAAAAATAATTTTGATCCAAGTGGACGACCACTTGGTTTAGTTGGTGCATGGATTATCCACTAGAACTGAAGTTGGATCATAGAAAAATAGGCTATACTATAGAATGCCCTCCCCCCAGCTAGCGAAAAATTTACTTTTCCTGAAGGGAAAGGACCCGTCTCATTTGATTCTCGTGCTCTGAATAGGCACGTAAACACTTTGGTGTCCGAAAAATCGAAAAAAATTTTTCGATTTGCCTTGGTCCCCAAGGTGAAAAATTTAAGAAAATTCACAAAAAATATTTTTGAATTCCCGCCAAAACATTTTTTAAGGGAAGGGCTGTAATGGGAGGGAAGGGACAAAAGAGGGCCACTAATCACACAGAGCCCATTAACAAGAAGATGTTGAACATAGTTTTGAATACTGGGCCTACCGCATAAATAAACTCTGGCATGCATACATTTTCATGCATCCAGAGTCACTTCGAGTGATTTGTGTCTAAGGTATGTGGGTATGCGCATCTCAACTCCAAGCCCCAAGCCCCCTGCGCCCCCGAAGGGGCGCAGGGGGCTTGAGAGGTAGAGATGTGCGCACTCACTTACCTCAGACATGATTCCGAGAAGTACCTTGACCATAAAATGCATATAGAGTCTCTTTTTTGCCACGCCCAGTTGAAAAACAGGCAGGACATCCGAAATAGTCCAGAATTCACTTTTTTATAATTTTGCCATGAAGTGGCCCCTTTTATCCCTTCCCCTCCCAATACAGCCTAAATCCCTTAAAAAATGTTTGGCGGGAATCAAAAAAATATTTTTGTGAATTTCTTAAATTTTTCACCTTGGGGGACCCAGGCAAATCGAAAAATTTTTTTTCGATTTTTCGGAAACCAAAGTGTTTCCGTGCCTTTAGAGCACGAGAACAAAAATGAGACGGGTCCTTTCCCTTCAGGAAAAGTAAATTTTTCGCTAGCTGGGGGGGGGGGGGGGGGGAATCTATTAGTGTTACCGAAAAATATTTAAAATTTTTAAAGTTCATTACAAGACAAATATTACTACCCGAGTAACAAAACATGGTAAAACAGGCAAATGGTCAAAATTTTAAAATGCCCAAAACTCAACTTTTTATTGACCTGAATTTGAAAATAATGTCTTTTTCGAACTCCTGAGGTGATTTAAGTCGATATAGGGTGTTTGGAAACACTTTAAAAAATTTCATTGGGGGGGGGGCGGTGTATAGTCCGTAGGGTCCTTTTTTTTTTTCATTGCCTTTCATTTTTTAGCGAAAATGTAGCCAAAAATAAAGATGACACCAAGCACTTATAAGCACTTTGGAATTTTTTGAAAATTTCTTTTGGCCAAATTTGAGCCGAAAAAAGTTTTGTGCGTTATTTGGTCAGAAAAAAAGAAAACAGAAAGTGCGTTTTGTCCAATGCACAAGAAAAAGTGATGGGTTGAGATCATTTTTGATATTGATTGAGGAAGACTTGTTCTCATTGAATTACGAAAAGCTGAGAACAAAATTTCATTTAATTAACTGAGATTGACATCTCAAGATTCTCAACCATGTGATATTAGCCCATCACTGATAAAATATTTAAAGAGGAGCTGATTTTTGCACGCAGCGGTTTCCTTCGCCAATTCAAATTTTTCCTAATCATTGAATTTCTGTACGGATTTTTTAACATGGTTTCTAACAAAAAGTATACCTAAAGTTAAATTCCATGCCTTCTTTTGTTAGAACCAAGTTGAAAATCGGTACAGAATTTTAATGATGAGGCAAAAAAATCGGTACAGAATTAATGATGAGGCAAAAAAATCGGTACAGAATTTAATGATGAGGCAAAAAAATTTGAATTGGCGGGGGACAAACCGTGGTCCTTTAAGGACAGAAACGCGGTTTATGAGCCCTCATGCCAATTTTTTTAAATTCAAATTTCACACCTTATTACATAATGATCATTGGACATTGGCCCTATCGGAATATTTCATCGCCGCAGGTTCCCAGGGGTGAAAACCGTCCATACTTCTCTATCTTCTACAAAAAGGGTGCGCGAATGTTTTGAATGCCATTGTATTTAGGATATCAGGCCTACACAAACATAACTATAACACATTATCGAAACCTTGGGGAGACGAACAAGCTTAACTGAACGTTTGAAATGTTTATACGATACTCTTGTTAATTCACCATTATGTACACATTATGTCCTTTAAAATATTACCTAAACTTTGGTCATCGTCGACTTTCCTGCAACACACACCACTGGAAAACTTAGAGGTCTGCGAACTGAAATGTTTATTTAGAACTAGGGTTGGGTAATTCTCCGGAGAAATACTTTCCGGGTAATTACCCGGGTAATTACCCAAGTAATTACCGAGAAATAAGGCCGGAAAAGTATTTTCCTGGTAATTACCCACGTAATTACCCGGTAATTACCCGGGTAATTACCATTCAACCAACCCTATTAGAACAGAACACAATATAGTCAACCCTCGATTTAACGGCACCCAAAAAAAGACCGATTTGGTCAGCATTGACTAAGATTTAGTCAAAGTGAACCCTCGATTTAACGGCACCCCGGACCCGGTCCCTAGGGGTGCCGTTAAATCGAGGGTCGAATGTAAAACATCGGCAAACAATGAAGAGTCTGCAAAAAACGGTTCATCTTCTATCTAACACATTGCAATAAAATCTGTTAACGAGTCTTTCCTTCATATAGAGGCGGAGATTTTGAATTCCTTTGGCAAAATGTTCCCGCTAAAACACTCTCAAAATATGTTGTAAAACACTAAGTACTCTTGCTCTGAGTCATACATATCTACGATTGCTATCACAGGCGAATGGGTCTTATCGACGATCCCTTCGAGCAATACTGTAGTACTTTCAATTTCATCTTCGCTATAAAAACAGTATTAGTAGACAGCAAACAAATTTACCTATCCGACAGACACAACTCCAGGTCACAACCAGTGCTGGGAACTCGTCCTCGCCTCGTCCTTCCCTCGTCCATGATATTTATAGATTTTTTCATTAATGATGTTGTGTATTTCAATGTTTGGTATGGATTTGTCAAGGAAGCTTCACTCTACAAAATTGCGTGAAAAAACATAACACAGATAACGCATTAATTTGTACAAAACATACGTCAGAAGTCTAAGGACGAGCAACCCGTCCCAAACTCGTCCATTTACTCGTCCTTAGACTTTTACTATCATTTTTCGCTCACTTCTTTTTCAGGAATGTTATCTATTAACTTGTCGAGAATATTTTTTGAAAAGATCTAGAACTAAACATTTGAAATTTTAATGACATTATCGATAATGAAAACCGTAAAATATCAAGGACGAGTCCCAGCACTTGTCACAACTCCATGCCAATAAAAAATTGTAATACTTATTGCTATAACAGTTGACGCTCTTTATAACGACCCGCTCCCTATAACGACTCGGAAAAAGATAGCTAATTGGTCACGAACGACCTCATTACGTCAAAACGACGCTCTCTATAAGACTCAGTTTAGCCGGTCCCTTGAGAGTCGTTATAGAGAGCTTCGACTGTAAGGCATTTTGGAAAACCATTCTTTTCCCTAACTATTCATTTCAAATAGAAATTCGAGGAACGAATGTTAACCATATTGCAAAGAAAATGAGAAAAAATGGTTGAGAAAAGTAGAATACTCGATATCTTATCATTATGATAAAAGACATGTTCCGAAACAAAATAAAAACCTTCAACAGCTTTGCAGAATATTCCTCTGCTTCGAGAAAGAGACCCTCCAAGTTGAGGAGGTGCGTTAATTAGAGCAATTAAGGTATTCTAACTTTTACACCAACGTGTAGCTCTGAATCTCAGCTATATAACGTGCTTTTCACGTTTAGCAACACTTTAAAACATTGATATACAAACTGATTCCGAAATTAGTCTCTTCTCAATTACCATAACTTACCCACAACAAAAAAAGTTTAACCATTTGAATTGATTGAGGAATTGGCCCACAAAAATTGAAAAACCCAATTTATTGACTAACCTACTTTGGTCGGTTTCCTTCTTGGAAAAATATAAAAGTTGAGGTTGACATCAAAAAGTGGGTTTCTGGGCCTTTAAAATTTTGAAATTTCGGATTTGGGTATTTGGCCATATCGGGCCAAAAGTGAAGAAAAATGCAGTTTTTTTTTGACTAGGAATGTAGCGCAGCTCCAGAGCTACAAAATGACATATAACATGTAGAATGAAATTATTGTCAAAGTGGCTGTGGAATTAAATAAAGTTTCAAAGTCAGGATTTTGACTAAAATCGAGATTTTTGGGTAAAAAGGCCAAAACGGGTCAAAATATCGGGGAATAAATAAATGTTTTATTTCTGGAATGCAGTTTAGTTTCTCAGCTACAAAATGAGATGTAATTTGTAAATTAAAAAAAAATTAAAATACACTTTGCCATTCACAAAGATTTAAAGTCAGGATTTTGACTAAAAAATAAATTTCGGAAAAAATGGCTTTAGCGGGTCTAAATCAGTAGCAATTATAGAATGTTTTATTCCAGGAATGTAGTACAGTTCCTCAGCTACAAAATAAGATGTTACTTAAAAAATAAAAAAATTTTTAAAATACACTTTGCCATTCACAAAGATTCAAAATCAGACAAATTTTGGCCCAAAATTTGAATTTTTCAAAAAGATTTGGCGCGAAAATTCAAAATTTTGCGTTATTTTGGCATTGTGTTCAAGAAACTTTAGTACTGTTTTAAAGCGCATTCAATGCGCTATAGAATACGATACTTATCGGGTCTGAACTTATCACCGGTCTGCAAAATTTTTAAAATATGCTAAAAAAAATTAAAAAGTGTTTTTGGGCGGGTTTTTTCATTACCGGGTCACATACAATAACGGGTCTAAAAGCCGCGCGCCAGCGCAAACGTGTTAAAGGTTTTTTTAGTGAGTCCACTGGGTCTGCCGGGTCATGACGGGTCTACCGGGTCCTAATAACTGTACCGGGTCTGAAGGCCGCGCGCCAGCGCAAGCGTGTGGAATTTCGAAATGAAAAATTTACCGGGGTTTAACGGGTCTGGAGATTATTTTAGCAGCGCTAGCGCTGCTCCTAGGCTCAGACCAAACGCGAAACGTTTCTAAAGCGGGTCCCTTCATTTTTTTACATTTTTCTTCTCACGGGCCCCTAGCTCTGAATCTCAGCTATATAACGTGCTTTTCAACGTTATAGCACACTTTAAAACCATTGATATACAAACTGATTCCAGAAATTAGTCTCTCTCAATTACCCATAATTACCCACAACAAAAAAAGTTATGGGTAATTGAGAAGAGACTAATTTGTGGAATCAGTTTGTATATCAATGGTTTTTAAAGTGTTGCTATAACGTTGAAAAGCACGTTATATAGCTGAGATTCAGAGCTACACGTTGGTGTAAAAAGTTAGAATACCTTAATTGCTCTAATTAACGCACCTCCTCAACTTGGAGGGTCTCTTTCTCGAAGCAGAGGGAATATTCTGCAAAGCTGTTTGAAGGTTTTTATTTTGTTTCGGAACATGTCTTTTATCATAATGATAAGATATCGAGTATTCTACTTTTCTCAACCATTTTTTCTCATTTCTTTGCAATATGGTTAACATTCGTTCTCGAATTTCTATTTGAAATGAATAGTTAGGGAAAGAATGGTTTCCAAAATGCCTGTACAGTCGAAGCTCTCTATAACGACTCTCAAGGGACCGGCTAAACTGAGTCTTTATAGAGAGCGTCGTTTTGACGTAAATGAGGTCGTTCGTGACCAAATAGCTATCTTTTTCCGAGTCGTTATAGGGAGCGGGTCGTTATAAAGAGCGTCAACTGTATAGCAATAAAGTATTACAATTTTTTTTATTGGCATGGAGTTGTGACAAGTGCTGGGAACTCGTCCTTGATATTTTACGGTTTTCATTATCGATAATGTCATTAAATTTCAAATGTTTAGTTTCTAGATCTGTTTCAAAAATATTCTCGACAAGTTAATAAGATAACATTCCTGAAAAAGTTGAGCGAAAATGATAGTAAAAGTCTAAGGACGAGTAAATGGACGAGTTGGGACGGGTTGCTCGTCTTAGACTTCTGACGTATGTTTTGTACAAATTAATGCGTTATCTGTGTTATGTTTTTTCACGCAATTTTGTAGAGTGAAGCTTCCTTGACAAATCCATACCAAAACATTGGAAATACACAACATCATTAATGAAAAAATCTATAAAATATCATGGACGAGGGAAGGACGAGGCGAGGACGAGTTCCCAGCACTGGTTGTGACCTGGAGTTGTGTCTGTCGGATAGGTAAATTTGATTTGCTGTCTACTAATACTGTTTTTATAGCGAAGATGAAATTGAAAGTACTACAGTATTGCTCGAAGGGATCGTCGATAAGACCCATTCGCCTGTGATAGCAATCGTAGATATGTATGACTCAGAGCAAGAGTACTTAGTGATTTACAACATATTTTTGAGAGTGCTTTTAGCGGGAACATTTGCCAAAGGAATTCAAAATCTCCGCCTCTATATGAAGGAAGACTCTGTAACAGATTTTATTGCAATGTGTTAGATAGAAGATGAACCGTTTTTTTGCAGACTCTTCATTGTTTGCCGATGTTTACATTCGACCCTCGATTTAACGGCACCCCTAGGGACCGGGTCCGGGGTGCCGTTAAATCGAGGGTTCACTTTGACTAAATCTTAGTCAATGCTGACCAAATCGGTCTTTTTTTGGGTGCCGTTAAATCGAGGGTTGACTATATTGTGTTCTGTTCTAAATAGGGTTGGTTGAATGGTAATTACCCGGGTAATTACCGGGTAATTACGTGGGTAATTACCCGGAAAAATACTTTTCCGGCCTTATTTCTCGGTAATTACTTGGGTAATTACCCGGGTAATTACCCGGAAAGTATTTCTCCGGAGAATTACCCAACCCTAGTTCTAAATAAACATTTCATTCGCAGACCTCTAAGTTTTCCAGTGGTGTGTGTTGCAGGAAAGTCGACATGACCAAAGTTTAGGTAATATTTTAAAGGACATAATGTGTACATAATGGTGAATTAACAAGAGTATCGTATAAACATTTCAAACGTTCAGTTAAGCTTGTTCGTCTCCCCAAGGTTTCGATAATGTGTTATAGTTATGTTTGTGGTAGCCTGATATCCTAAATACAATGGCATTCAAAACATTCGCGCACCCTTTTTGTAGAAGATAGAGTATGGACGGTTTTCACCCCTGGGAACCTGCGGCGATGAAATATTCCGATAGGGCCAATGTCCAATGATCATTATGTAATAAGGTGTGAAATTTGAATTAAAAAAATTGCATGAGGGCTCATAAACCGCGTTTCTGTCCTTAAAGGACCACGGTTTGTCCCCCGCCAATTCAAATTTTTTTGCCTCATCATTAAAATTCTGTACCGATTTTTTTGCCTCATCATTAAAATTCTGTACCGATTTTTTTGCCTCATCATTAAAATTCTGTACCGATTTTTTTGCCTCATCATTAAAATTCTGTACCGATTTTTTTGCCTCATCATTAAAATTCTGTACCGATTTTTCAACTTGGTTTCTAACAAAAGAAGGCATGGAATTTAACTTTAGGTATACTTTTGTTAGAAACCATGTTAAAAAATCCGTACAGAAATTCAATGATTAGGAAAAAAATTTGAATTGGCGAAGGAAACCGCTGCGTGCAAAAATCATGCTCCTTTAAATATTTTATCAGTGATGGGCTAATATCAACATGGTTGAGAATCTTGAGATGTCAATCTCAGTTAATTAAATGAAATTTTGTTCTCAGCTTTTCGTAATTCAATGAGAACAAGTCTTCCTCAATCAATATTCAAAAATGATCTCAACCCATCACTTTTTCTTGTGCATTGGACAAAACGCACTTTCTGTTTTCTTTTTTCTGACCAAATAACGCACAAAACTTTTTCGGCTCAAATTTGGCCAAAAGAAATTTTCAAAAAAATCCAAAGTGCTTATAAGTGCTTGGTGTCATCTTTATTTTTGGCTACATTTTCGCTAAAAAATGAAAGGCATGAAAAAGAAAAAAAGGACCCTACCGGACTATACACCGCCCCCCCCCCAATGAAATTTTTTTAAAAGTGTTTCCAAACACCCTATATCGACCTTAATCACCTCAGGAGTTCGAAAAAGACATTATTTTCAAATTCAGGTCAATAAAAAGTTGAGTTTTGGGCATTTTAAAATTTTGACCATTTGCCTGTTTTACCATGTTTTGTTACTCGGGTAGTAATATCTTTGTCTTGTAATGAACTTTAAAAATTTAAATATTTTTCGGTAACACTATAGAATTCCCCCCCCCCAGCTAGCGAAAAATTTACTTTTCCTGAAGGGGAAAGGACCCGTCTCATTTTGATTCTCGTGCTCTAAATAGGCACGGAAACACTTTGGTTTCCGAAAAATCGAAAAAAAAATTTTTCGATTTGCCTGGGTCCCCAAGGTGAAAAATTAAGAAAATCACAAAAAATATTTTTTGAATTCCGCCAAAACATTTTTAAGGGATTTAGGGCTGTATTGGGAGGGGAAGGGAATAAAAGGGGCCACCTTCATGGCAAAATTATAAAAAAGTGAATTCTGGACTATTTCGGATGTCCTGCCATGTTTTTCAACTGGGCCGTGGCAAAAAGAGACTCTATATGCATTTTATGGTCAAGAGTACTTCTCGAATCATGTCTGAGGTAAGTGAGTGCGCACATCTCTAACTCTCAAGCCCCCTGCGCCCCCTTCGGGGCGCAGGGGCTTGGGGGCTTGGAGTTGAGATGCGCATACCCACATACCTTAGACACAAATCACTCGAAAGTGACTCTGGATGCATGAAAATGTATGCATGCCAGAGTTTATTTATGCGGTAGGCCCCAGTATTCAAAACTATGTTCAACATCTTCTTGTTAATGGGCTCTGTGTGATTAGTGGCCCTCTTTTGTCCCTTCCCCCCCATTACAGCCCTAAATCCCTTAAAAAATGTTTTGGCGGGAATTCAAAAAAATATTTTTGTGAATTTTCTTAAATTTTTCACCTTGGGGGACCAAGGCAAATCGAAAAATTTTTTTTTCGATTTTTCGGACACCAAAGTGTTTACGTGCCTATTCAGAGCACGAGAATCAAAATGAGACGGGTCCTTTCCCCTTCAGGAAAAGTAAATTTTTCGCTAGCTGGGGGGAGGGCATTCTATAGTATAGCCTATTTTTCTATGATCCAACTTCAGTTCTAGTGGATAATCCATGCACCAACTAAACCAAGTGGTCGTCCACTTGGATCAAAATTATTTTTACGTTTTTCATGTTGCAAAAACATGCTCGGACCGCTTGTTTAATGCATCCGGGCACGGGTAGGTTAAAAGTTAAAAGTTATTAAAAATGAAACGCAAACTATTCCTACAAGCTAAAAAAGTGTAGGGACTCTGGTTTGTGACGACCAAAGTTGCGATGTTACCCGCTTTAACCCAAAATTTGAGGTGGGTATTGTTGGGTCAATTGGATTCAACTGGATGACTAAAAATATTGTTTTTTAAATTCCAAAACAGAATCAGCAGAAGAAGAGAAATCACTAAACTAGAAAAGTCCACACCAATAAACTTGCTCAGTTGCTTTTCATTTGCTAGCTGGTTGTACTAGGTTTTAAAATTATGGCTGACTTAGGCAGGTGCAAAGTACAAATTCTGATTTTTTTTCGAAATTTGGACGCATCAACATAAATACCAATCTATAGCGAGCAACCCTAGCCTTTTCGATGATAAGCAAGAATACTAGGAGTGGAGATGTTGAAACATAAGAACAATATTTCTCAATTTCTTTATTTTTAAACGCGAACAACAAATATTCTTCAACAATTTAATGTACTCTTACACTATTTCTTCTTCACAGGGGAATTGCCATAAACTGTTTTGTCCTTAGCTGTGGCTTCTTCAACAACTTTGACGATGGTAGACTGCTCTTCTGGCTTGTTTGGACTAAAAATTATGCGTAAATACGTTTATTGTCTCCTTTATTAAAATTGTGGTTTTGCCATGGTCACATGTGGTCTATTAAATTTTAATTCAAGAAAGTTGCCAATCTGCTCATTACCTTATTTTCAAACAAGTTTTTTTGTTGAACAGACAATTGAAAAAATACAGGATCATGACAATATGATCCTTGCAAGCTTCCATGTGAAAACCTAGCTATTGATCCTCAAATTATTTTAAAGGAAGAGAGCTAACCTTCTCGACAAAACGACGGAAGTAGACTGACGAGCACGCTTGCTTGTAATCACTGGAGCAGGTTGCACCCCTTCACTCTGTCCAACTTGTCGCCCTTAAATAGACGTTTAAGCTTCCAAAAATAAAATAAGTAAGCATACATGAATTTCTCGCGAGAACGAAGAAAATGCTCGAGGTCGGGTCTTTTCATTGCTTTGAGCGGCCGGCTACAACACATTTATATAGACTTCAGAAACGCAATTAGCTAACAAACACTTAGAAAACATGAAAAATTTACCGTAGCATCAACAAGAATAATGCTATCCACATAGTTGCGAAACTCTATGCGTGCGTACTCTATCTTAAGTCCGGTCTGGCGAGCTTGCTCGTCCTGAAAAATTCGTTTTCAACAGGAATGTTTCACCAACCAAAATTATTTTCAGTTGAAAATAGCCGTTAAGTTTACCGGAAATTCCATGGCACCCGCAGCACTGTAAACAGCTTCAAACTCTTTCTTTAAGGTTGCGATCTTCATTTTCAAGTCACCAAATTTGTCCAACATCTCTTGAGCCTTGACTTCCTTCTGACTAGCAAGCAGAGTTTGAAAGACCACCTGGCACTCCTCCGGGAGCTGAACGATTATTTGTGGTTCATGGTATATGCTCCGAACTCATTTGTTTTTATAAAAATGCAAGTCAATTTACTACCTCATCAGCTTTTTTTCTCAAAAGTAGTTTTTGAGACTCCACTTGCAAATTTAGAAGACTTGCAACTGTCCAAGAAGTAATTAATAGATTCCGACAAGACGCAAATTTGACAAAATGCAAAATTTCTTGCAATATTTCATTGGGTAAATGCATTTTAATTACGCTCAGAAAATGATGGTGAATGGTGAAAAAAATGAATTTCTGCACAAAAAAGGTGCCAATCAAATGAAGTTGGTCAATCAAAGATAACCAGACTTACATCTTTTGGAGAATTTAGATGACTGGTTGACGTCAGAGCAGAAGAAGATGCTAAAATAAAATTGTGTGATAGAACAAGTTACAAGTATGGCACCATACACTCAGTCGTAGGAGTCGTTGCCTCTTTGACAGCAGTAGTTGAAGTCATAGCGACATCTCGAAATAACGAAGTCAGAATGATATTTTAATATACAGTCAATGAAAATTACCCTCAGTAGTCTTGTAAGTGATGGCTGAAACAATCGAAAATCAATTAGACCAGCGAAAATAACTCATACCTTTTGGTTCAATGATAGTCTTACCAGCTCCTAAATTTCGAGAAAATATCTAAAATGTAAAACGTCAAATGATACCAGTTTTCTGTGACTTTGGAGAAATGATTGATTTGAAAACCCTTCTCGGGCTGGCACTTGCTTTTTGTCGTCTTTGTCCATAAGCTTCGAACTTTCTAAAATTCAAAAGTAAAAACACAACCGTGAAACAGACAAACGGGCATTTTTTTGCAAAAAGTTAAAAAAAGAGACTCGAAGAACTGATAATCCTCATTGTAAAACTCGCATACAATTTGAGACGAAAAAATAGCAACGTAGATTGTGAGGTCACACAGACTGTGAAACACAAAAAACCAATTACAAGACAAATTTGAAAACAACCACGAAATGCAATTCGTACAGCATTCATACGGTATTTCGGCACACCTAAATTCTGGCACAAACTCATTCTGGCAAAAATTCAAATTGGCGAAAACTTATCATGGCACGAATTGTTTTGAAACAAATTGTTATTGGCGAAATAATACTGTAAAAGACAGTCATGGAAATAACTGATTGTATCTTTCATGTTGCTGTCTCTATTTAACTCTTCATAGCTACCCTTTGAACTTTATGATTTATTTTTCTCTTCTTCAATTACCGTATCTTGTTTGAAATTGTTTTAGTATTCTACAAGAGAGTGTATGTATTGCCAAAGTTTTTTAGAACACGGTGTAAATTTCCATCTATTAAATCAGGACTATTTTTTTCAATTTAAAAACAACCCAGTATATCATGCCCAAGATCGCTTTAGGGCTTTGAAGGCTTTAGGAACCCAAGATCGCGTGATAAATCCTGTTTGACAGGACCGAAATTGCGTTTTTACCCACCGAAACCCGAAAACTCGAGATGTGCACCACCTGGCAGGTGAATATCCACATGAATGGCTTGAAAAATTGAAAAAGTTTTAATCAAAAAACAAAACACCATACGGTAAGTAAAATTATATGGAAATCAATTTTATGAGGCCAAATGGCAACCGGACAAAATAGATTTTTGGCGCTACCGAAGTTTATCCGCGCCACCAAAAATGGTTGAATTAACGAGTAACTTTTCAAGACAAAAATTTAAAAATATTTCATGTCGGGACAAATTTTGTGGATCAATTCGGTGTGGATCAATTCGGTGCCACCCATTTTTTCTGGACCATTGTCGTATCCACCCTTCATAGATCCACCCTTCATAGATCCTATAGCCTATAGCCTATTTTCTATGATCCAACTTCAGTTCTAGTGGATAATCCATGCACCAACTAAACCAAGTGGTCGTCCACTTGGATCAAAATTATTTTTACGTTTTTCATGTTGCAAAACATGCTCGGACCGCTTGTTTAATGCATCCGGGCACGGGTAGGTTAAAAGTTAAAAGTTATTAAAAATGAAACGCAAACTATTCCTACAAGCTAAAAAGTGTAGGGACTCTGGTTTGTGACGACCAAAGTTGCGATGTTACCCGCTTAACCCAAAATTTGAGGTGGGTATTGTTGGGTCAATTGGATCAACTGGATGACTAAAAATATTGTTTTTTAAATTCAAAAACAGAATCAGCAGAAGAAGAGAAATCACTAAACTAGAAAAGTCCACACCAATAAACTTGCTCAGTTGCTTTTCATTTGCTAGCTGGTTGTACTAGGTTTTAAAATTATGGCTGACTTAGGCAGGTGCAAAGTACAAATTCTGATTTTTTTCGAAATTTGGACGCATCAACATAAATACCAATCTATAGCGAGCAACCCTAGCCTTTTCGATGATAAGCAAGAATACTAGGAGTGGAGATGTTGAAACATAAGAACAATATTTCTCAATTTCTTTATTTTTAAACGCGAACAACAAATATTCTTCAACAATTTAATGTACTCTTACACTATTTCTTCTTCACAGGGGAATTGCCATAAACTGTTTTGTCCTTAGCTGTGGCTTCTTCAACAACTTTGACGATGGTAGACTGCTCTTCTGGCTTGTTTGGACTAAAAATTATGCGTAAATACGTTTATTGTCTCCTTTATTAAAATTGTGGTTTTGCCATGGTCACATGTGGTCTATTAAATTTTAATTCAAGAAAGTTTGCCAATCTGCTCATTACCTTATTTTCAAACAAGTTTTTTTGTTGAACAGACAATTGAAAAATACAGGATCATGACAATATGATCCTTGCAAGCTTCCATGTGAAAACCTAGCTATTGATCCTCAATTATTTTAAAGGAAGAGAGCTAACCTTCTCGACAAAACGACGGAAGTAGACTGACGAGCACGCTTGCTTGTAATCACTGGAGCAGGTTGCACCCCCTTCACTCTGTCCAACTTGTCGCCCTTAATAGACGTTTAAGCTTCCAAAATAAAATAAGTAAGCATACATGAATTTCTCGCTTGTCCTGGCCAATTGAACCCTTCACACTTGACCTAATCCCTTGATTGGTAAATTTTCCCTGGCGCTGTTTTGGCGGCGCTGTTTTTTCCGGCGCTGTTTTTCTGGCGCTGTTTTGGCGGCGCTGTTTTTCCGGCGCTGTTTTTTCTGGCGCTGTTTTGGCGGCGCTGTTTTTTCCGGCGCTGTTTTTTCTGGCGCTGTTTTTGCGGTGCTGTTTTTTCTGGCGCTGTTTTTCCGGCGCTGTTTTTTTGGCGCTGTTTTTCCGGCGCTGTTTTTACCCATAACCTATCACGCTATGGGAAAAATCCTATCATCAAGTTTAGAGGCTACTGAACCGCGTTTTAAGATAAAATCTTTTTATTTCGTAGCCTAACAAGCTACATACCGTATCTGCTTTTTTTAACTCCATGGACTTCTATTTTTAACCCTTAATACTCCAAGCAGTTGGACTCAAGATTTAACGCTGAAAACTATAACTTTCCGCTACAATGATGGGTTAAATAGGTGTAAAGGCGCGTCCCCTATGAGTGTAATGTAGAGTGCGATGTAAATCGCAAAAAACGGCTGTAGATTTATTTTCTTGGGCAAACTTTTTTTTTCTGTTGCTACCATGTTATAGCTGCTACGCAATAAAAAAAATTTCAGCCACATATCGCTAAAAAAAAATTTTGATAAAATGCGTTTATTTGCACTATACATGCACTCATTTAGTGAGATGTAGAGTGCAAATAAACGCATTTTATCAAGACTTTTTCAGCGATATATGGCTGGAAAAATTTTTATTTTGTAGCCCTGAATCTCAGCTACAAAATGGTACCAACAGAAAGAAAGTTTAGCCGAGAAAAAAATCTACAGCCGTTACCGCCTAAACAAGTCAAAAAAATTGCTCACTCATTGGGACTTAGCTTAAAGGGATCCGGGAGGTAACGAAATGCGCATGGTCAAAATATAGCTGGATGCCCACAGGCTTTCAATTGGTGCGCCATTATTGTAATACTACATCTCCGTTCATAATGCTTTCTAATAATACCAAGTAATGCTTGTTTTTATAGACGGAATTAGTTATTTGTTGCTCACTCCGTTTATCGCGAAAAGTACTGTTTCTAGAACAGTTAAATACCAAATGATTATTTTCGAAACAAATCGTGTTAAGACCAATTGTTTCTCATTTGAATTTATTGTCAAATGACTTTTTGGGGTAATACTTGAATCTAGTACCAAAATACTTATTTGTAGTACCAAAATACTTTTTTCTGGTACCAAAATTTACATGCATAGAAAAACTCTTTGTAAAGTTAGAGATATTTTCCTTGACACATGAACGTGTAGCCCTAAATGTCAGCTTTCTAACTAGACTTCAATTTCCTGTAAAAGATTTCAAAGATATGAAGATTTTGAGCTTTGTATGAAGTAACTTTTTCGACCAAGTTCCTCTATTCAGACCCCTAAATCTCCAACTTTTTAATCTTTTACTGAAAAAAGATATCTTGCTGAGTAGCTGAGATTCAGAACTTCACGATAATAAAAATTACAAGTGTACCTACAAAGTGTGGAGAAAAAGAGAAAAATTCAAAAAATGAAATTTTTGGTGCTAGAATTAAGTATTTTGGTACTAGAAAAAGTACCACCCGACTTTTTGTCCTACTCAATTGTTAGTGAAATAATTTTCATCCTATTCTGGGTGTTCCGTTTTTATTTATAAAGTCGGTGTGAATCACACTTATTCGTTGGGTAGGGGTTTTCAAAATGCCCCACTCTGACTTTCTACGAGCTATAACTTTGTTTGAGATAATATCTAACCGAATCCTTCACATAAAAAAATAAGCAGAATCTAACGGTTTTTCGACACTTTTAAACATAATATCATATTTTATTTTAATTTTATTTATTTTTTTACAGGTGGTTCTTTTCCTGCTTGCTGTCTATTCTGTAAAATTATAAGTCTAGCTGTCCTAAAATATGCAGCCTTGTGTGTCGAGATTTCTGACCATATATTGCAATCAAAGATAAGATTAGTAACTGTCTATCGTCACCAAATTGCTCTCTATCCGTATCGATGAAGTTATCGACTCCATGGTTAATTTGCTAGCTGTCGATTGTCCTGTATTAGTCTCAGGAGATTTTAATTTACCAGGCATAAATTGGAATAATAATTCTGGTCAAACCAATATTGAAAAATCGTTTTTAAGCGTTATATCTCAGTGTAATTTACAACAAGGTATACGAAAGCCCTTGTGGAAAAAATATCCTAGACCTCATTTTGTATAATACACCCAATTTAGCAAATAGGTTTGAAATTCTACCCCATTTACTAGTTCAGATCATAATATGATTTGCATGAAGATCAAATTTCAATCTCAGTACCAAAATAATTCACAGGCATTTCGGAATTACTTCAAAGCTGACTATGAGTCAATGAACGTTCATTTAGCTACTATTGATTGGGTAAGAGCCTTCTCAGAGAATTGTGTCGGTGTAAACCAAATGTATTCCTATTTCAGTGTGGTGCTTTCCAAAACAGTCGACCTTTTTGTTCCCTTTGCAAATAACAAGCCAACTTTTGAACAAAAACCATTGCACATTCAAAACCTTAACAAATACAGGGACCAACTTTTTCAATCAATAAGCAATAAAAAGGTAAAAGAAAAATTCGATTATGTAACCAACCGACTTAACTATGAGCTGGGGAAATTTCATCGTTCAAAAGAAAAAGCTATTCTTAATAAAGGCCCGTCTAAAATTTTTACTTACATCGCCTCTCGAATAAAAGAGAACAATGATCCCATCTGCTCATTAAATCACTTAGGCAATACCATATACAATGATCCTCAAAAAGGAGAGGTATTTGCTGATTATTTCTCCTCTGTTTACAACTATGGCTGCTACTCACTACCCCATTCTAGGCAATCTCAGAAAATATGCAGCTTTGTTGTCTTTGAGCAAGGAGAAATTATCAAAAGCTTAGAAAAACTGGCACTAAAGATAAATACATCGCCGGATGAGATACCTAAAATACTTCTGAGAAAATGTGCCCTCCCTTTATCTTCCGCAATCTTCAAAATTTTCACATACTCAATCATGGTGGGGCAGATACCTGATATTTGGAAAAAATCAATTATTAAGCCTATATTGAAAACGGGAGCAAAAAATGAGGTTTCCAATTATAGACCGATTTCTCTCACTTGTTCCCTTTCCAAAATAATGGAGGGATTTATTTACAAGAAACTTGTGAAATTCTTTACCGAGCAAAAAATATTGCCTGAGTCTCAATATGGCTTTACAACGAAAAATCAGTTAGCACCCAACTACTGGATACTTTTGATGACTGGTCACTGTCCTGGATCGAAATAAGTCGGTAGATGTTGTCTATTTTGACTTTGCAAAAGCCTTTGACGTAGTTCCACATTCTCTTTTACTGGATAAGCTTTATAATGCTGGAATTCGAGGTAGTTTACTGTCTTGGTTAAAAAATTTTTAACTAATCGTGAGTTCCAAGTAAAAGTTGGTAAATCTTTTTCTAAAATTCCAAAGTAGTAAGTGGGGTTCCTCAGGGATCAGTTTTGGGACCTCTTCTTTTTAATTTTTTCATCAGTGACCTAAGTAACTTAGCCGAAACCCTAACATCTGCCTTAAATTCTTTGCCGATGATTTAAAAGTCTACATTGAACATGAAAATGACTTAGATTCCATAAAATCGCTCCAACAATTTATCAATCGTCTTATTAACTGGTGTGACCAAAATGGTCTTAGCATTCAATTTTACAAATGCTCAATTTTATATCTCGGAAGTAAAAATAATAATGCTAATTATCACATTGGTCAACACCAAATAAAACCTGTAGATGAAACTGTTCGTGATCTCGGAATCATACTGAACTCTAAGTTGAAATGGAATAGCCACGTTACATATATTCAAAAAAAAGCGATGACCAGAACATTTCTTCTTTTTAAAGCAGTGAGATCAAAAGACTATAAATTTTTAGTCAAAATGTATAAAGTATATGTTAGATCGATTCTTGACTTTTCATCCTCGGTTTATAACCCATATCTCAAACAAGACATTGAAGCTTTAGAAAGGGTTCAACATCATTTTAGCAAAGTAGTCTTTGCGAGATGTTTTAATTACAACTACGAAAACATCCCACCCTACCACGATCGTATAAAAATACTTAAACTCGAGACACTCGAATTGCGCAGACTAAAGGCTGATCTTATACTACTCTATAAAATACTAAAAGGAACCACAAAAACTTTAATCAAGTTTGAAAAAATGAGTTCAATATCCAGCCTCAGAAATGCTGGTAAATTAAAAGTCCCTGCTACTAACAAGAACATTCGATACCATTCGTTTTTGTTAGAATGTCGAGAATTCACAATGATTTACCCATCGAGCTCTTTCAAATACCTAAGCTTACCACATTTAAATTAGCCTCAACAAGCTTGACCTTTCTAAGCACCTTAAATTGTAATAGCCTGTTCAATTGTATTTCTGCAGAAAATGAAAGCTAAACATGTATTGCTTGAAAATATTGTTTGTATGGACACGTTTTTGGCGTAATAAATAAATAAATAAATGTAGAGTGCGATGTAAATCGCAAAAAACGGCTGTAGATTTATTTTCTTGGGCAAACTTTTTTTTTCTGTTGCTACCATGTTATAGCTGCTACGCAATAAAAAAAATTTCAGCCACATATCGCTAAAAAAAATTTGATAAAAATGCGTTTATTTGCACTATACATTGCACTCATTTAGTGAGATGTAGAGTGCAAATAAACGCATTTTTATCAAGACTTTTTCAGCGATATATGGCTGGAAAAATTTTATTTTGTAGCCCTGAATCTCAGCTACAAAATGGTACCAACAGAAAAGAAAGTTTAGCCGAGAAAAAAATCTACAGCCGTTACCGCCTAAACAAGTCAAAAAAATTGCTCACTCATTGGGGACTTAGCTTAAAGGGATCCGGGAGGTAACGAAATGCGCATGGTCAAAATATAGCTGGATGCCCACAGGCTTTCAATTGGTGCGCCATTATTGTAATACTACATCTCCGTTCATAATGCTTTCTAATAATACCAAGTAATGCTTGTTTTTATAGACGGAATTAGTTATTTGTTGCTCACTCCGTTTATCGCGAAAAGTACTGTTTCTAGAAACAGTTAAATACCAAATGATTATTTCGAAACAAATCGTGTTAAGACCAATTGTTTCTCATTTGAATTTATTGTCAAATGACTTTTGGGGTAATACTTGAATCTAGTACCAAAATACTTATTTGTAGTACCAAAATACTTTTTTCTGGTACCAAAATTTAACATGCATAGAAAAACTCTTTGTAAAGTTAGAGATATTTTCCTTGACACATGAACGTGTAGCCCTAAATGTCAGCTTTCTAACTAGACTTCAATTTCCTGTAAAAGATTTCAAAGATATGAAGATTTTGAGCTTTGTATGAAGTAACTTTTTCGACCAAGTTCCTCTATTCAGACCCCTAAATCTCCAACTTTTTTAATCTTTTACTGAAAAAAGATATCTTGCTGAGTAGCTGAGATTCAGAACTTCACGATAATAAAAAAATTACAAGTGTACCTACAAAGTGTGGAGAAAAAGAGAAAAATTCAAAAAAATGAAAATTTTGGTGCTAGAATTAAGTATTTTGGTACTAGAAAAAAGTACCACCCGACTTTTTGTCCTACTCAATTGTTAGTGAAATAATTTTCATCCTATTCTGGGTGTTCCGTTTTTATTTATAAAGTCGGTGTGAATCACCACTTATTCGTTGGGTAGGGGTTTTCAAAATGCCCCACTCTGACTTTCTACGAGCTATAACTTTGTTTTGAGATAATATCTAACCGAATCCTTCACATAAAAAAATAAGCAGAATCTAACGGTTTTTCGACACTTTTAAACATAATCATATTTTATAATAAAATCGTGGCGAAATATGCAAAAATAATATACATGTTGGGTAACAAATTTCTTATAACCTTTTTTATTTTTTTTCGATCATTAATTCCTAAATTTTAACACTGGATTCGTGTTCAGCGTGGTCTATTTGGTTACAAAACTAGTGTTTAAAGGACCGTGGTTTTTGCGCGCGGTGGCATGCGCAAAATTTGAATTGGCGGGACACTTCTCTTTGGTCTCTCACTGTATTCTTTGCAGTGGTTCGAAATAACTGCAAAGAATACAGTTTGGGACAAAAGAGAAGTGTCCCCCGCCTATTCAAATTTTTGTCATACCACTGCACGCAAAAACCATGGTCCTTTAAATTCATAAGTCACTGTCAAATTTGAGTTCCGCTTGAGAAAATAAATATTTGATTTTCAAATGTAAAAGATTCAGTCAGATATTTTACATCGTAGAAAGTCATGGTGGAACATTTTGCAAATCCCTACCCTAACAAATAAGTGGTGATTCACACCGACTTCATAACTAAAAACAAGCACTTCTTGGTATTATTAGAAAGCTGATCTCCCGGCGCTCATTTTGATATATTATGAGCGTAGATGTAGTATTACAATAATGCCGCACCAATTGAAAACCTGTGGGCATCCAGGCGAGTAAAGTAGCCGCCCTGAATCGAAATTTTTGGATAGGATCATGGCAATCAGAATTTTGTAGGTTTGAACAGAAGATAAGCAATCCCCTGCCGCGTGGCTCACTCATGATGCTACTGGCACAGCATGCTAGCACCCTGCCACTCTATATTGGGTCCATCGAAGGACACCCTCACCACTAGTTGGTGCTATACCTCTGCCTGCAAATGAGGCCATTGGGGTCAAGGGAGATTTTGTTGCTGCTTTTGTGGAGGATGTTTGGATTTTGGCAGAAATTCAGGTCAATGATTATTTCAGACACTTTCAATTTTGCCAGAATCTAAATTATATTTGTAGAATCAGTGTGCAGGTGGTCGCTATGAGATTCGCGACATTGACGACGATTTAGAAAGACAGTTGTTGCTCAGTCAAAACAGACTCATTGCTTTGCCTCAATATAGAGCAGACCCCAGAAGGGATGCTCATGCCCTGTTTCCAAAAGATGCCATTGTGCTGGCTTTGTATCCGCAAACCACCTGTTTCTACAAAGGGGTGGTTGAGAGTCAACCAAGTGGACCTGATGAAGATTACCAGATAGCTTTTGAAGACAACACTTTTCCCTCTGGCTACTCGCCAACACTGCCAGTGCCTCAGAGATATGTGCTCACCTATAAAGATATTCCAGCTTTGCACAAGAAGAAAAGTGCATTCATTTGGATGAGTAAAACTATCAAAATGGTTTGTTTTGACCGTCGGAGATAATCCAAAGCAGTATCTCCGGACTCAGCTTGTCATGTTATTTTGTATCCCTAGACATTATAACCTTTTGATTGCTCATAGGTAGCAACAGAGTTGTAAAATTTACCGGTAAAATATTTTTGCCAAAAATTTACCAGTAATTTACACTTTTAGACCAGTCCCTAATATTTTCCGGTAAATTCCGCTTCACAACCTAGGTACCAACTTATATTTTATGAGTATACTAGGAATGCACTTGGAATTTAATAGAGTAAGAACTAGAAAAAAAATATCAAAAACCGTCAGAAATCAAAACTTTTCTCACGATTTTTTTTTCTGGTATAAAAGAAAATAATTTATTTTTTTTATCGTCCGACCTAGAAAGTCTGCACAAATCAGGTACAGTCAACCTCGATTTAACGTCACCCCTCTCAAGTTCGTTCCCACCTAGGGTCCGACACTTTTTTTAACCTAATTTTTGAATATTTTGCCAGTTGTCTTCGTCTCCCTTTCTCAAAATAGGGTGACGTTAAATCGAGTACCCGCGGTCTTTTCGGCAAAATTGTTTTTATTCACAAAAACGATCGGCAAAATTAAAATCCTTGCGATATTTGCGATTAGACTGACCGAAGACAACTGGCAAAAGATTTCAAAAATTAGGTTAAAAAAAGTGTCGGACCCTAGGTGGGAACGAACTTGAGGTGGGTGACGTTAAATCGAGGGTTGACTGTACATCCCTTGTGAATTTAAACCAAATTAAATATTTTTCGCTTTAATTCAGACCTGAAATTTGTGGGCGTTTTCAGCTGTAATTTGAAATTATGGGCTTTTTTGACGTTATCTTTTTTTATTGGAAACTGTCGGTTTTTATTTTTCATTTATTCTTTAAGTTTCAAAAATTTATTACATAAATTGAACACCCCGACAAGGAAGAGAAAATATCGTCGATAATATTGCTGGCGATATTTTTCTATTTGTGTCTCTATGGCAACTGTAGCAAGAGCCAAAAGAAAACTTAAAGATAAAACACTTTCAGTGATTAAACATACCCTGAGGCCCAGTCACCAATGAGTGAGGTTTTTTTCAAGTCTCCTCACTCAAAAATTGTCATAACTTTTATTTTTCCAAAAGTTATTTTGTTAGTGCCATCGTGTAGCTTAGATTCAGGGCTACTATATACGCCATCGCTCAACTAGGTATTGTTTTAAAATGTGGATAAAACTTCATGAATCCTTACTCGGATCCTTACTAGCTCCAAGTGAGGATTCATGAAACTTTATCCACAATTTTCAAACAATACCTAGTTGATCGATGGCGCATCTAGTAGCCCTGAATCTGAGCTACACGATGGCACCAAAAAAATAATTTTGAAAAATTCAAAAAAAAGTTATGGCAATTTCCGAGTGAGGAAACCTGAAAAAAATCCTCACTCATTGTGGACCAGCGCTAAAAGTTATGAAAAAATTGTCCAAACTAAATTCTGACATCGTAAAATGACGTAAAAATGTGTGAATAACTAAACTTTCTAAAATTGTTAAATAATAATGTTTAGATTTGCTTTTCAACATTTTTATAATTTTCAAAACTAATTTATTGTTTGTCAGATTTTGTAATGCCTGTTTGTAAATTCTAAATAATTTTTTAATGTGCTTTTCTTGTAACAACTTGTAAGTAAATAAATAATTTACATCAGCGGAAGTCTTGAACGTGTATTTTAAGTGAGCGAGGAGGAGCTAGTAATGCATCATCACATCACACCCACATAATTACATCTATAGCAGAAGACAAGAAACCGCAAACTTGGCCACTAATTATAGGCATTTCGTCCAGATAACTTGTGATTAAACGATTCTCCTATATAGTTGCTGGCACTCAACACCTTAGTTTTGGTTGTCTTGTGTCTAATCCAAAAATATTGGAGCTTCTTTTCGGTTAATCTAGTCTTCCGTCATATCATAGTAAGTAAAAAATACTAAAAATTGGAAAAGGTGAGCAAAACAGGCAATTAGTTGTACACCTCAACACTGACATTTGCTGGCTGAACAACTATTCTCTATTACATTTCTAAACTAAACAAAATATTTTTTTTGTTAAGATTCTATAAATTCTATTTATTTTACACAACTTGAATAAAGAGCATGATGTTTCTAAGATTGGCCGCTTTTCTTCTAGCTTTTTTCCAGGCATATGCTATGGGTAAGTTAATTTTAGAAAGTAACATGCTCGTCTATGAAGAATGGCCAAATCCGTACTTATTTTAATTTTCGGCATATTGACCATTAAAGAACCATGAAACTTGATAAGCACAGCAATTTGCAGAATTCAAATTCGCGCGGGACCACCCTAATTTTGTCCATAATATTTTTGAATTAATTTTTTGTGTGCATTAAAAAATGAACTCTATTTATGAGTAAGTGTTTAACAGAGACCCATATAAGTAGTTATGGTGCAGTGAAAGCAGGATTAGTCGTCGGATCTGGCATTGTCAAGCTACGATGGGCGGCTACCAGATAATTTCTAACATTTTTAGAAAATGTCGGCCGACAAATTCTAAAAATATTAGAAATTGTCGCGCGAGATTTTCTAAAATTTATAAAATAATTTCTTTGTTACGGGAGAAACCATTTTTTCCCCGATAATACCGGTAGCAATCTACTGGGTTTCTAGGCTCATGGATTATCAGAGGCAGTCCATGTGTAAATTACTGGATTTTGATTACAAATAGTTATAAACAAAAAGGGTAAGAAAGTTTTAAAAATACAAGAAAATGTCGAGCGACATTTTCTAATATTTTTAGAAATTGTCTGGTATCCCGATGGGCTCGACGAGTCAACGGTTCTATATTTTGGAAAAATTTTGCATGCAAAAAAACAATTCGAAACATTATTGACAAACTAGGGTCTGCAGGCGCCTATCGGCACCTAAGCCGTTCGGAAACATTAGTGGTTCGGGCACTATTCCTGTGGTTCGGGAACTTAGTGGTTTATGTATATTAGTAGTTTGGGTAGATTAATCTTTCGAGTGCGTTGATGGTTAGGGTTAATCACTCATCCTACCTGTTAAACCACCTGCTCTACTTCGCCTTTCTTCGCCTATCTCGCATACCCTCGCCTACCTCGCCTACTCTCGCCTATTTCGCCTAATATAACATACACCTGACGCGGTCCCCAGGGTGTACGTTATATCAAAGTTTGACTGTAGAGACTCCACCTAAACACTTAACTATCTTATTAATTTTGTTTTCGGGCTTTGCTTACGTGTTAAACTTTTGCTTGATTTAAATCCGTATCTAATCCAAAGTGTGACGGACGGACACCCCCGACCCAGATACTATATAAAGAATTAGGGTGGTCCCACGCGAATTCAAAATTTCCAAATCGCTGTGCTTGTCAAGTTTCATGGTCATTTAAAGGATCTTGGTTTTTAAATTTTGAATTGGAGGGGGGCGCTTCTCTTTTGGTCCAAACTATACTCCTTGGAGTCGTTCGAAATGACTCCAAAGAGTACAGTTTGAGACGGAAGAGAAGTGTCCCCCGCCAATTCAAATTTTACACATGCCACTGCGCGCTTAAAACATGGTCCTTTAAAGGGCCGTTTTCTTCGCCGATATAAGTTTTGAAAGGCGGGTACCGGGCTGATTCACACAAAAATTAAACTAATGTATATTCACAAAAAAAATTGAGGAAAAGTATGCAAACCTTCATCCAGATAACACCCTCTCCGCTGTTCTATCACTGAGATACTTTTTATCATTTAGGGTAGAGTTGTGGAAATTCCCGGAAATATAGAAAACCCGGGAATATTCCGGGAATATTCCCAATAGGGGAAAATATCGGGAAACCCGAGAATATTCCCAATGTTCCCGGGATATTCCCATTGTACAACCCTAATTTATGGTGTTTTTCATTATTTATCGGTGATTGGGTATTCAACAAATCCGTATTTCAAAGTAATACATTTCGATGCTATCGCCGTATAGCATCCCTTCCCCCAAGCTAGTACCGTAAACTTCTCTAGGTTCAGGCTCAGGGTTCGGCCATCACTAATAAGGGCTTGTACATTTTTTTTTTCAAAAAATGGTGTTTTAGGTACCCCTAAAAATTATTAGGGGGGTTATACGACACTGGCGCATAGGTTTCGAATTTATCTCGTACCCATTTTTTTAATATAACTGTCGAAGACGAGCATGCTCCTTTAAGAAAATACTGATCCAGGAAACGTTGGCTTACCGATAGTCGACTTTGTGAAAAAGTAATTTATAAAATAATATTGCAGGATTAGGAAGTGCATATGACAACTCCTTCTATGGCGGATTGTACTCAGGTATTAACGAGGATTTACCGCAAGAACAGCTGGTTATTGGTGGACAGCGGGAAGCTAGGATGGATCCAGCATGGAGACACATTGGCTTGGGCAAGAGGTTATATGAAGACTCCGGCAGATGGAATTTGAAGGCTAACAAAGGACAACGGACGTATGCTATGATCGGTCTGGGAAGACGGTGATTAGCCTACCAATTAAAATGTGCAAATCACAAATATTTTATCTTTATTGTTCTGCTATAATTTAGTTTTCGTTTACTGAACTAATAAACATAATGTAATAAAGTATTCAAATTGTTTATCAAACATACACATCAAGAGGGACTCTTCGGTGTATTAAGCTGAAAATTCAAATAAAATTAAATAATCTTGATTTATTTGCAGATCCCTAATTACTAGAAACTTTGAAAAAATGAGTATCGACAGTACACAATTCCAAAGTCTAAAAATGACATAAACCAATTTCTCCTTCCGTTACAATGAATAGTTTTAAAACGAAGTACTCTTCAATTGAAAAGTGCGATAAACAGAAGCAGTAAGAAATCTTTCAATTTGAGGCGCTTATAACAACATACCGATCTCAAAAACTTTTGAAGAAAAGACATTTGTTGGAAAAGTTTCATACTACCCCTAGGTAAAAACGCTATTTTATTTAATGCTTATTGTAATCTAGAGGCAAAAAAGAGCTTTGACGTGAAAGTTCAAAAAACATTAAGGTTCTGAAAGAAGAAAATTTGCTATACCGTATTTTTTCTATTAATTCTCCTCCCAAAAAGTGGATATTTTCAATTTTATGGCGATGCCTATATACCCACTTTCTTATATAGACTCTTGAGTATGTAACCTACATACTCAAGGGTATGTAACCTACTCAGATGTCTATAAAAAAAAGTGGTGTATAGGCAATGCCATACAACTGAAAATCCCACTTTTGGGAGGGGAATTAATAAGGAAAATACGGTATGCTCATTTAAGACTTACTTAAATTTTTTATTAAACATCAAATGGTCAGGCTGCAAAAAAGCAGGTCAACCAAAAGACTGTAAACTAAAAAAAATAGATGACACTTTTATTACGATAGGCACTAAACTATTTGATTGGCACAACAAAAATTATAAACAATTTCCAATAAATAGGAGGACGGGGAGTTTTTAGGCAGACGATTGTTCATCCAAGATTCCTAAACCAGTAGGCTCTTCGCGGATTCTGAACAAAATATTGGCTTTCTCGAGGGCCGCATTTTTTGTTTGAAGATGATTGACCCATGCAGAAGCTATCCTTGAGTATTTTCTTCCAAAACGGCCATGGCAAGAATTGTTTGATCGGACTGTTGATGAATGTTTGTATTGGCTTCTTGTCCTTCATCAAACAGGCGCTGTCGAAGATTTGAGTATTCGTAAACATCTCGTTGATCAATGAATTCTTCGTCTTCAGTTTGAGTCGAAGAACTACTGAAGACCACATAGCTGACTGACTTATCGGTGACTAAATTTACAGATCATTCAATTAGAGGGAAAAAGTGATAAAAATCTAAAATGACCATAGACTCGGGAAGGCCCGTCAACAAAGTAAACACGTATTTTCAGGAAGCTTGCGAATGAGGTTCCGTTGTAGAGGACTTTGTGCACTGACTATATACCTGCCAAAGTCAAACTCCGACGAAGGCGTCTAAAGAAGACTGGTTTGAAAACTATCCTTTTCGACAAATAAACCAATGAAATTGAATGATATTTTATTTCAAAAAGAAAGGAACATCATAAACATGTTTCTGCCACATCATAATATTCATTTAAAGTGTACTTCTTTACACTTATTTTACTAAACTTTTTAGTGACTTTATAGATCCTAGAAACTTTGGGTCAGGAAACTTATTTCTAACGAAAAACCAAACTTCAGTTCATGACAAAAAAAAAGCTCCCAGAATAAGGCTTTCCCGTTCGACTTTCACGGGAGAATACACATTATTTCCATTTTTGACCAGTTTTGACGTCTTTTCCGATGTTGATATCAAGGTTCTCAATTCAAAAGGCTATTACTATTTCAGATCTGCAACTAATTTCCATGCAAGTCAACAATTTCATAGCTAAAAACAAAATTTTATTTTAATGCCACCCCAATTTAGGGGCCGTAGACATTACCTTACCAAGGGGACATTTAATCTTTTAGAGAATTTTTAAACTTAGGCGGAGCCTTAAGAGCAAGGTAGGTCAACTCCCGCTAAGAAAGGGTAATCTTCTAGGATCCTACCTAGAAAGGAGTATGAACATTATCCTACCGTGTCCGAATTTCAAATACTATGTGTATTATATTATAATGGTACCTATTCACCTTCAAGATCTATAGAATCATCACAAAATCATCGCTAACGACCATACATTGCCATAAACTTTAATGTGCTTAAAAGCAATGTCTCGCAATGTTCCCTCCTCCTAAATACTTACCTTGACGTATGAGAAAACAGTGCCTGAATCTCTACACATCATCTTCAACGCTAACCGTGCTAGTTCAGCATCCTTCAAATTATCATTGTCAACTTCTCTGGCATCCAAATATTTGTTTGTGTATTGAGCTTTGGCATCCAATAGAGCATTCTTTTAGCCTTCCTAGCAGCATAGTTCCATTCGCCAAAGGCGTTTACGACGATGTCATGGACTTCTTTGTCGGGATAACAACCTGAAAAACTTGATTAAATAAAAAAAATGCAAATGAATATTACCAAACCACTCCATTTGATCAAGTATAGTAACGCAACAGGCCTGCTGATGCGGGTGATGCATGAACATTTTCTAAAACTGGTGCATTGAGAGAAAAATAAACAACAATAAATTGCTTTACTTGAAAACGAGTAGTAGGGACAAGAACACCTTTGGGAAAGCAATTAAGCAAAGCCTTATATACATCCAGATCTTTTTGCAACCCATATTCTTCCAGATATCTTAAATATGTTTCTATGAATCCGGTTAGGTAAAAAATTCGGCGCATAACCCCTCCCGCCAAAAAATATTAGCGCTATACAGACTGTATATCCCCGATCCCGACAGTTTTTGCTAGGGCTTAGGCCCGTAGGTTTATCCTTAGGCCTGACCATTACTTACAAGTGCTTTCGTCAAATTTTTGTCAAATGGTGTTTTTAGACACCTTTCAGAAGTTTTTGGGAGGGGGTACAGGACACTGACTTTAAAGGGGCATGCCCACGCTAATAAGAGGTGGTGCCCGGAATTCAAAATTTTTCCTAATCATTAAACTTGTGTACGGATTTTTCAATTTGGTTTCTAACAAAACAAGGCCTTGAATTCAATTTCAGGTGTGGTCTTGTTAGAAACCATGTTGAAAAATCCATGCAGAAGTCCAATGATTAGGAAAAATTTTTGAATTCCCGGGCACCACCTCTTATTAGCGTGGGTATGCCCCTTTAAGGAGGTAGGAGGTTTATATTGCGCTATTATTTAAGTATTTCGACAGGCATAAAACTCACCCCGTACAGTCGAACCTGGATTAACGGACACCCACAAAAGTTCGTTCCCCACTTATTTAGCTCGACTTTCAAAGCTTTTTTTAATGTTTTCTGATGATCCGGCCCCAAATATTGCAAGGATGCCGATGTTGCCGATCGTTTTCAAAATATAAAAACTTTTTATCCTGAAAAAGTAAAACCTCGATAAGCGGACACTCTTTTTCTGAAATAGGTGTCCATTTATCGAGGTTTTGCTTTCTTAGAACCAGCTGGGGAACGAGTTTTTCGGAGATGTCCGTTTATCCAGGTTTGACTGTACTGCCAAGAGTATACCAGAAATGATGTAAATAAATTAAACAGACCTTAAAGCTGTAGCAATGTATTCGAGATAGCCGACACTCCTCCTACCATGAGCATTCCGGAATAATGCTGAAATTTGCAACGACTTTGAATTGAAAAAAATAATTCTGACAGTCAAATGAAAAATTCCTTACCCGCAGCGGCCAAAAAATTTTCCTTTGTCCTATCTTCTGGCGATGCCTTCTTAAACTTTTCTTCGAATCGCTGCACTTGCCTCTTGTCTAACTTCAATGCATCGTTAGATATGCTTCGCTGACTGCTCGAATAAAGCACTGCTGATCTCCTTTTCAAAGTTTCTATGGTTCCGCTTGACGACGCCAATGTCGTAAAGCTTACAAATGTCGGATAACCTGCAGAGGTAAAAGAGAATCACTGAGTTAATCTTTTTGAAATATATAACCTTTGATTAAGCGATGCATCAAAATAGAGAATCTAAAAAATCTCTATATAGTATTTGGCATGTGTGGGTGGGTGGGTGGTTAACGCTATTTCGACTTCGAAGGCCAAAATGGGGCGTAGAAGGGAAATACTTTTTGCGGGTAAGTTCATCGTGTTGCTCAGAATGTCAGCTTTCGTTTAAAATAAAGAGCGTCCAAAATACGCGTTTCAAGAGGGCATCTGCCTATTTTTATGAATGAAGTCATAGAATTTGGCATAAGTGGGTAACGCTTTTTTGACTTTGAAGACTCAAAATGGGTCGTAGAAGGGGAAATACTTTTTGCGGGTAAGTTCATCGTGTTGCTCAGAATGTCAGCTTTCGTTTAAAAAAAAATAGCGTCCAAAAATACGCGTTTTAAGAGGGGCATATGCCCATTTTTATGAAAGCCATTTTTCATTGAACACCTTTTTACTTTGAAGTTTGAAGTAATGGTATTTGTCTCGACACGAAAACTATTTGTTGGCGCATCTTCAATTGCGGTCCTCTCAAAAAACAACTATTAAATACCCTAAGGCCATGATTCTTACAAATAAATCTTTAGGGTGAGGCCCAAAGCACCAAGATGGGGCCCGAACCACCAGGATAAGTCACGAACCACCAGCAAAGTACCCGAACCATCAGGACCGGGTTCGAACCACCAGGATATGGCTCACACCAACAGATAAGGCCTAAAGCATCAGGATGGGGTCCAATCGACGTAGGTACCCCTCAACCACCATGATGGGCCCAAAACACGAGGAAAGTAACTTAACCACCAGGACCAGGCCCGAATCGCCAGGATGTGGCTCATACCACCATATAGGGCCTAAACCACCAAGATGGGGTCCGAGTGACGTGGGCACACCTCCCCCTCTCCTCGAACACCAGGATGGGGCCCGAACCACAAGAATGTTGTCCCCAACCACCAGTATCGGGCCTGAACCACGTGGACACCCCGATCAACAGGATGGGGGCCCAAACCACCAGAATGTGGCCCAAAGCACGGGATGGTGCCCGAACCACCAGGATAGGTCCTAAACTACGTGGATAGCTCTCAATCAGCAGGATGGGGCCTGGACCCCATTATAGGACCGGAACCACCGGGACATTGACCAGGCCAGTACCGAGCCCCAACCATACCAACCAGAATGGGGTTGGCTACCTGGATACCCCACTTAACTACCTGGATACCCCCAAACCACCAGTAAAGTATCAGGGGAGAAGAGTGAGCGGGAACTTTGAAGGCAGGAAAAGAGTACCCAGGAAAAGGGTAGCCAGGAGAGACGGGGGTACACAGGAAGGGGTAATCAGGGAGTGCGAGATGGACTGATATTTTTAAAATTTTAAAATCTTGAAAATAAATACACATAGGATAGAGGCGCCGATAGGCGCCTGTTGTTCCTAGTATACTGTATCACCGCTAATAAATTTACACGAGGGCTTATTTTCAAAACCACAAACATCTTCAAAATTCTGAGTTGATGTAAGAGATTTTTGTATTTTCATTTTTTCAGACTGTTAGATACGGTAAAGCAAGCCCACAACAAGACCGTAATACAGTTGCGGACAATTGATTGGCGTCAGCGGGGAGGAGTAAACCGGTCCATTTCAAACTGGGCCAATTCAAACTGGGCCCATTTCAAACTGGGCCAATGCAAATTGGGCCATTTTAAAGCACCCTTTTTATCTGACTCAATACTGTGGCCCAGTTTGCATTGGCCCAGTTTGAAATTGGCCCAGTTTGCATTGGCCCAGTTTGAAATGGCCCAGTTTACTCCTCCCCGCGTCAGCACATATATTTTTCTATCTTGTTCATTTTGAACGTAAATATGAATGTTTTCGAAAACCAAATACACGGTTTTGTAGAGCTCTTCAAGGGCTACAAAACTGTCATTACACTTTTCTAAAAAAAATAATTTTCTTGGTTTGTTTGGGCAACTTTTAAGAGCATTGCATTTTTTTGCCCGACGATTGATTGGCGTCAAAAAGTTTTATTGGATAATAACATAACAAACATAACAATTTACATCAACAATAGCTTGACAATGTAAGCCCTAAATCTTAGCTACAATTTGGTAGGTCAAACTCTTCTTTTTGATTATTTCGAGAAAAGTTATGACCATCAATAAAAACGTGTCGATTTCTAGTCAAAATCAAAGTAAATGGAAGGAAAATGGTTGTTCGGTGGCATAAATACTGACTTTTCTTGAAAGTTTCAATATCGAAAGTTATGAGCTTTTTGCACTATTTGAAAGCTTAATGATTTTTCTACAAAATGACATATCAGGCTTTTTTTGAAAATTACAGAGGGCTGAGAAACGGACGGTTGAAGTTGAAAGAAGTGAAAATGTCCCAAAATAAGGCAAAAATAGAGGTTTTTTTTACTAAAAAATAGAGGGTTTTTACTTTTTTACGTCATAACTTTTCTCGAAATAATCAAAAAGAAGAGTTTGACCTACAGTCGAACCTCTTTATAGTGACACCCCTGGGGACCGAGGTTCGACTGTACCAAATTGTAGCTAAGATTTAGGGCTTACATTGTCAAGCTATTGTTGATGTAAATTGTTATGTTTGTTATGTTATTATCCAATAAAACTTTTTGACGCCAATCAATCGTCGGGCAAAAAAATGCAATGCTCTTAAAAGTTGCCCAAAACAAACCAAGAAAATTATTTTTTTTAGAAAAGTGTAATGACAGTTTTGTAGCCCTTGAAGAGCTCTACAAAACCGTGTATTTGGTTTTTCGAAAACATTTATATTTACGTTCAAAATCAACAAGATAGAAAAATATATGTGCTGACGCCAATCAATTGTCCGCAACTGTAATTCTAAACATAAAAAATAAATGCATCGTGACCAGGTGGATTTGAACCTAGGGTCAAAAAACAGCAAATCCAACACTCTAGTAAGTGACTCTACTAATAATACACCAAGAAATTTGAGTAAAAAATTCTCAATTTATATTGGACAAAACGGAAAAATGCCTCCTTTTGGCGAAAAAGTGCCTCCTTTTTGTGAAAATGTGCCTCCTTTTTTTCGTCTTAGTCAGAAAGGCGAAAAAGTGCCTCCTTTTTGTGAAAATGTGCCTCCTTTTTGTGAAAATGTGAAAAAAAGTTGTGAAAAAAGTGAAAAAATTTGTGAAAAAAAGGAGGCACTTTTTCACAAAAAGGAGGCACTTTTTCGCTAAAAGGAGGCATTTTTACGTATCGTCCTTTTATATTTTCCAAATTGCAGTTGAAAAACTCAATTTTGAATTTCAATATAATGCCAACGTTATTTCCGTTCAGAACCACCTACAGTAAATCTTTTGACGAAACCTAAACAGCTCACTTGTAGAACTTTTGCCTTGAATTGTTCATCTCACAACTTCGTGTTTTATTTTTGTTTTGACTCGGGTAAAAAAACAAATTGTGTCGCTTGTTTTGTAAAAGTCTATTATGTGCGTGCACGAAAAATTTGACCTCGGCAAGCTTTTTTAATGCTAACTGTTGCCGTTTCAGGTTAGCTACTATGCCTATCAAAGCTTCCGGAGAAACGGTAACTCTTAGATCTCTTTTCTGATTCAGTGTACCAACGTTTACATTATCTAATTTAGCTCAAGCAGTTTATTGTGGTCGGGCGAAAGCTACCAAGTGAGAAGGATGCGAACCCAACGCTCTACAAAATGCAGATTTTCGCCAGGTGTTTACGATTTACCTTTCTTTCGGTGCTCAATATAATTGTTTGTCTAAAAGAAAATCCCTCGCTGACATTAGACGCATTATCTTTTCTAAGCCACTTAAAATACAAATCCCAAAATTAATTGAGTGATATTCAATTTTTTTTAATCGTCTATTTTAGCAACCATGTCGTCGCTAAGTCCCGTTTTGGTACTTCACTAGTATGTTGCGTCGTGTAAAGAAGACCCATGGCGAGATCATTTCCTGCGAAGAGGTTAGTTCTTTTCTAAATTATAATGTGAATCCAAATTCTGGAAATTTTTTGAATTATTTACTAATCAACTATCGTGCCAAGGTCTGACCATATTTGTTTATATTTCAGGTGTTCGAGAAGAAGCCGGGAAGCGTGAAGAACTTTGGTGTCTGGTTGCGCTACGATTCTCGTACTGGTCATCACAACATGCAAGTTTTTATGATAATTCATTGATTGATCTCAATAACTTGCGTCTTTTTTAGGTACAGAGAATATCGTGACAACACTGTTGCTGGTGCTGTAACTCAGCCTACCGTGACATGGGTGCTCGCCATCGTGCTCAGGCCGACCGAATTCAAATTATCAAAGTGCAGCAGATCAAGGCTTCTGAGTGCAAGCGTGCTGGTGTCAAGCAGTTCCACGACTCCAAGATCAAGTTCCCGCTGCCACACCGTGTGACTAAGCGCAAGAATGTGAAGCTCTTCACTACTCGTCGACCAGTCACTCATTTCGCTTGAGAAGGAGCTTTTGGTTCAAATTAATTTGTTCATCATCTGCTCTTTTGTTCTGTTAAACCGTTGTTGAAGTGGAAGAGAAGTAAAATTGTTTTTACATTTAAGTTGTGTTTCGGGTTGTTTTGGTTCTTGTCCTATTCAGTTAATTACCAATATATGCCAGTAATGTTTCTGACTGTGTGACTGGTGTCTTTCTAGGTTTTGTGTGTGCAGTTGGAGTTCTACGCGTCAAAATGAGGTATTTTGAGCCGCTTTATTTAACAGTTGTAGTTTGATCAGTCAGCTTGATTTTTAGCATCCCTGAAGGAGACTATGAGAAGGGGAAAAAATCTTCAAGCAGCGTTGCGCTCAATGTCACGTCTTGGACTCGATGGCTACGAAGACCGGTTGGCTTTTGCGTAGAAAATTCAGTTTATTCGTTCTTCACGCACTTTTTAGGTCCCACGCTCAATGGAATTATCGGAAGAACTTCTGGACAGGTCCCTGGATTTGACTACTCTGTTGCTAACAAATCAAAGGTAAATTCGTTTAGATATTTATATCTTACCGGCACCAACGTTTTAGGGGGTGGTCTGGAGTCGTGAAACTCTCTTCGAATACCTCCTCAATCCGAAGAAGTACATCCCTGGCACTAAGATGGTATCATATTTCATGAGTTCACTTTTTATCATAACTGTATGTGGATGCCTTAGGTTTTCGCGGGACTAAAGAAGGTCGACGAGCGAGCTGATCTCATCAAGTACATCGAAGTGGAGTCTGCCAAGCCAGTGTCCTAATGTTCTAATGAACAAATCTCCTTCATAGATGTGTGTTGTTCTTCGATATATCATGAATAAAAATAGCGTGCTATAGATGCTTTACTATTTCGTATAAATAATAAATTTCTAGACTATTAGTCTATTATGAGGCAGTGCTTTTGATTAAAGATTGGGACAACATATTCTGATGTGTGCAGGTTTGGATCATAGAGAAGTAGCTCCGCTGAAGGCTAAAGTATGGTATACCACATGTTCTCAAAACTGGGGTTTGACCACATATTCGAACGTTTCAGATCGTAATTAGTACGAAAAAACATGTTTTCCGGTGGCGGAAGACATCTGGAGCAAAAAATTTTTTTTGAAAAGTGTTCAAAATCTATGCAGTCAGGTGTGTATAAAGGGTCAGCCCTGGCCCCTAAACGCTAATGGGAGCACTGAATAGTTTGGGAACCCTTAAAAGGAACCCTTAAAGCCACCGGGGCGTAGGGGGCTTAGGGTTGAGCTCCACGACACAAGCGCACCCTGGAAGGAATCCGAGCGAACAGCAGCATGTTGGATCCATTCCCAGGGCTTTTATATAAGTCAGCATGTGGGTTGTTATGGTGTTGCACATTTTTCATCGTTTTTGAAAAATTGAACCATGAACCCCACCCTGTGGTTTTGGTCGATTTCGGTCAAATTTTATTTTTAACCAACTTGTTACAGTGTTGATGTAAAATGTAATCCTTTCTGTAGTGACATTTAGGTGCTGCTAGACTAGCAGAAAGGAGAAGTCGGCGCTAGTGTCGTATTCGCTTAGGTTAGGCTCAGGGCCCGGCCATTACTAACGAGGCCTTTTGCAAATTCTTTTAAAATTTGGTCACAGTCGACTCTCTCCATAGTGATCACCCAAAAGTTCGTTCCCACCTAGGGTCCGACACTTCTTTAACTCAAATTTCGAAGGCTTTTGCCAGTTTCCTTCGGCCAGTCTAGTCCAAAATGTCGGATTTCGATTTTGCCGGTCATTTATGTATATGGCAACAGTTTTGCCAATAAAGACCCGCGGCTCTCTTCATAGTGATCACCTTTTTTTTGAAATTAGGTGATCACTATGGAGAGAGCCGCGTCTTTCTGGCAAAACTGTTGTCATTTACATAAATGACTGGAGAAATCGGAATCTTTGCGATATTTCGGACTAGACTAGACGAAGACAACTGGCAATAGCCTCCAAATTTTGAGTTAAAAAGGTGTCGTTTCCTAGGTGGGAATGAACTTTTTGGGTGATTACGATGGAGAAAGTCGACCGTATAAACAATTCTGAATAAATTATTGGGGAGGGTATTTGACACTTTCGTGAAAAGTCAATCGTTAAAAAAGAGACAGGGGTGGTTGATGGCCAAATTTCTGTTTTCGTTTGCTTCTACTGAAACGATGTTTTTGATACAAAGTTCAAATTGTTTAAATTCATGGCGTGGTGACACGTGAGCCTTAACATTTGAGGAAAATTTCTTAAGGATTAACTTTATCGAAAGCCGAGAATTGAGGACTGACATTTGTTGCCCGATAAATAAAGACGGACTATTAAGGATGCAACATATGAGAAATGACAAATGAGAACCGACATTTGCTGATTGACATTTACAGTCCGACATATGAAGACTGACTTTTGAGAGTCGAAATTTGCGGATCTGACATTCGGGACCCGAATACTATGAATCGAATTTAAGGACGTGACCTTTTAAACTCAGCATTTCCAGGATTGATTTTTCAAGACCGACTTTAGGGACAAGACATTAGCGGCTTATTTTACGTTCATTGACATTTCTGGTCCGATTTTTTAAGGACGCGACATTTAAGCCCGACATTTGAAGACGCGACATTTGAGGCCCGACATATAAAGACGCGACATTTGAAGCCCGATTTTTCAGGACGCGACATTTAGGCCCGACATTACAGGATGCGACATTAAAGGCTCGACATTCAAGGACGCGACATCAGAGGACGCGACATTTATGGACGCAACCAGTGTTTAGACCTCGTACTCGTACTTCGTACTCATACTCGTACACGTACTCGTACTACGAGTACGAAGTACGAGAAGAAATTTTAGAGGCCCGACATTCAAAAATGCCACATTTAACACGCCCGGCATTTATGGAATGGTGTATTCTAACTCAGAATTTCATGCTGAACACGATGGTGCGGGTCCTTCCCGTTTCAACTATTGACGAAGTAGGTAAAAAAGGCTCCTGAAGGTAACAAGTTGTGGATGGTCAAAATCCAGCTGGATACCCACAGGTTTTCAAGTAATGCGTCATGATTGTTATACTATACACACACTCAAAATATACGAAAATGACCGCTAGAAGTTTGGCTTTCGAGTAGTACCAAAGACTGCCTGCTCTAATTTTCTACAGACTATAATTTCATATTTAGATCATACCGAGGTTAATCTCCCACACAGTAAAAATAGGGTAAAACTTCGACTCGCTACAATTGTGACTCGCTACACTTTTGCGACTCGCTACACTTTAACTTTTTTGTCCATTTCACCCAAAAAACATGTACTATATGTTCCCCTATCCCTTGCAATGTGGAGTGTGCTGGTCTTGGCCGCGAAGCGGCCAACAATTGGTCTGGTACAACAATCTGTACCCACATAACAATAGAAAATTCAATCTGTAGCGAGTCGCAATTGTAGCGAGTCGCAGTAGCGAGTCACAATTTGTAGCGAGTCGCAGGTCGTCCAAAAATAGATGCAGAATCTCACGGTTATTTATACACTGAAGTAGCAATATTTTATCATAAAGTCGTAGCAAAATGTGCAAAAATAGTATAGATTAATACCTGTCGGTCATTTTCGTATATTTTGAGTGTATTTATAGTATAACAATCATGACGCATTACTTGAAAACCTGTAGGTATCCAGCTGGATTTGGACCATCCACAACTTGTTACCTTCAGGAGCCCTTTTTACCTACTTCGTCAATTATTGAAGCGGGAAGGACTCGCACCATCGTGTTCAGCATGAAATTCTGAGTTAGAATACACCGGTCCATAAATGCCAGGCGTGTTAAAAGTGGCATTTTTGAAAGTCGGGCCTTAAATGTCGCATCCTTAGATGACGCATCCATAAATGTCGCGTCCTCTGATGTCGCGTCCTTGAATGTCGAGCCTTTAATGTCGTGTCCTGTAATGTCGGACCTTAAATGTTGCGTCCTGAAAAATCGGGCTTCAAATGTCGCGTCTTTATATGTCAGGCCTCAAATTTCGCGTCCTCAAATATCGGGCCTCAACTGTCGGGTTTTAAATACGAAGAATTAAATATCGAGCAGTGAATACTTCGTCCTCATTTTTCGGATTTGAAATATCGCGCCACAAATATCAAGCCAGCAGTGTCCTGTCCACAAATTTCGCGTATTTAATTTCGGGCCTCGCATATTTCATCCGAAGCTGTCGGTATGAAAATATCGATCCGTATATGACGAGATTTAAATTTCGGGACCAAAGTTTCGATTTCTAAATATGTGGGCTCTAAAGTCGATACTCGAATTTCCGTCTTTTTATGTCGGCTCTCAAATCTTCCATCTTCAAAAATCGATCCCTTTGCTGACGCGTCCTCAAATGTTAAGGCCCACTTGTCACCACGCCAAATTCATAACGTCAGAATTTTTATGTGGGCGACAGTAAATTCGCCCACAGGTAAATTCGCCCACAAAAGTTGTCCCGATACGAAATGTTTTGTTACTGCTTGGTCCACACTTTTGAAATTCAAGAATTTTGAAAAATTTGCGGGAATTTAAATTTTTTAGTCTGAATCAACCAAACCAAGTGGTCGTCCACTTGGAGCAAAATAAATTTGGCACTTGTTTACTTGGGGGCCTTTTTTGGTCAACTATGAGTAGTGTTTAGACGTCTTCTAAGTAATTTTTATACGCTGAAACCGATAAAAAAAAGTAGTTTCCAAACAATTTCCGAACTAAAAGATGGGCCATTAACATACGGCTGGCTAAGATCTATTTGGTCTGATCATGGTGATTTCCTTATTAACATACTCTCCCATTAACATACACCTCTCATTAACATACACCTCTCATTAACATACGGCTAGTCCCGGTCCCAAGGGTGTATGTTAATGGGAGTTTTGACTGTAGTTTTGAATACTGGGGCCTACCACATAAATAAACTCTGGTATGCATGCTTTTTCATGCATCCAGAGTCACTTTCGAGTGATTTGCGTCTAAGGTATATGGGCGTGTGCATCTCAACCCGAAGCAACCAAGCCCCCTGCGCCCCCGAAGAGGGCGCAGGGGGCTTGGTTGGTTAGAGATGCTTGCACTCACTTACCTTAGACATAGTTCCGAGCAAGAATCTTGATCAAAAATACATATAGAGACCTTTTTGCCTAGCTTTTGCCTCGTTTCGGTAGCGTATAAAAATTACTTAGAAGACGTCTAAACGCTATTCACCCTATTCATTGTTGACCAAAAAGGAAATCAAATCCCACTAACCCCCCCCCCCCCTCCCCACCCCAAGTAAACAAGCTCCAAAAATTTTACTTTTTTGGGTTCCAAAACCTTTTTTCTTGACTAATTCGGGCATGCTGAAGATGGTCTGATAGTGGCAAAATGCAGTTTTCTCTAGTATTTTTGGAGTTGTGGGCAATAATTGATTTCACCAAAAACAATTATTTCCCAAGACTCAAAAAATACCTGAGAAAACGACATTTTACTACTATCAAACCGTCTTCAGTATACTCGAGTTAGTCCAGAAAACAGGTTTTAGACTGTGAGAAACGTAAAAGAAAAATTCGCACCAAGTGGACGACCACTTGGTTTCAATGGTCTAAAATACAAAACATTTCGTGTCGGGACAAATTTTGTGAGCGAATTTACCGTGGCCGAATTTACTGTGGGCGAATTTACGTAGAGCCTTTTTATGTATATGGTTTCCTACAATCTCAGATTTTTGATGAAGGCAAGAACGCCTGCGATTACTCTTGAAAGCTTGACCTTATGAAAAAGAAGATTTACGCATTGTAAGACGACCTCGTAGGCGGTTTTGTAAAACTTTTTGTCTTCCGTAACCCAATCTTCACTTTTGCACCGGAGAGCCTGGTTTTAATATATATATATTTTTCTATTAATTTAAGTTTGTCGAATATACGAGTTGTTACTCAGTCAGATTAAGTTTCTGGATAGTATATCTAGGGATTGACACCACAACAATTAAAAATTATGTCGCAAACGCAAGATCGTAACTCTTGGAGAGGTGACTTATAAGGGAATTGAAGAGGTGACTTATAAGGGAATATAAGGCAGAATTATCGATCTGCCCTTCATTTAAGATTGATCCTTTATTTGAGACAAGTAATATTCGAAATTTTAGGTCAAAATTTTTATTTTCGGTGCTTAAAACTTAGTACGCATTAATTAATATGATGAAATATTTTCTAAAAATTTTGAAATCATAACATTTGTAAAAGGTAATATGTAAATTAAAAAAAATTCTCGTTTGTTTAATCTGTTCAATTTCGATGCATTTCCTAGATCGTCAACAGCAGCCCAAAAATAACTCGTGCCAACCAAAGTATTTCGGAAATGCTGAATACGGGATAAGTGTCCAAGCATCGATAAAGAGATTAGAACTGTTTTACCAAACTTTTTAGGACTAGAAAAAAACTTAATGAATCGTAAACATGACTGGGGTAGGGGTGAGATTTGGTGGTCCTATATGGTACTTTCACTTTTTGCGACGTTTTGAAGATGAAGTATTTTTTTTGCCAATTTTACCTGAAGTTAACTGGAAAATTTGGCCTCATTTGTTAGCTAAGATTCTAGGCATCATTTTCATAGATCTCATTTCAGAGTAGAGCCGGAAAATGCGAGAGAGGTTGGTCCGTCCGTCACACTTTTTATAAAATTATTGTTTACAACCCAATTTTTGGCCACTTTTAGCAATTTTTTGTCTGATATCTTTCCGGAACCCTCAAGTTCAACATCTTAGCGGTACTTATTTCGAACATGTCCCACCTTCAATTTTTTGCTGACTACCGAAAAATACACATCTAATCAATAGAATATTTTTATTTTCGCTCACAAGGATATCAAGCACAGATTTGAGACATTAGATTATAGAAACAATTTAGACTAGAAAACATCTGAAACCACAAATGTTGCTCAATATATGATCCAAATTCAGATGATGCTGTCCCGTATTCTTTCTTGTTTCCAGCCTTTAGCTTCTGCCACGCTGATTCAATGCTATTGGTGTGCGCTCCAGTAATGGGATCGACGAAATTCTCCGAATGATTAACTGCAAGGTGCTCATATCCCTCAGGCAAATTTTTTATTTTTCTGTATGAGGGCCATCCATCCGAAATAATTGTGGTTCCTATAAATTCAGCAGAACTGTTAAACGGGTTTAAAAATGGCACAAAAATAAAAGTACCAGGTAGAATATATTGCTGAATAAAATCCAACAGTGTATTCGTGTCGCGATTTTCCACCCAAAACATTAAAGGCCTATTTAAACCCCATAAAAACTGCCATTTGTGTATCCGGCTAACAATAACCTGCTTGTTCCCCGCTCTACAAGATCCATTTTGTTGGGAGAAGTCGTCCTCTGTTGTACTTCCTCCGCACTGAAACTGTCTCGTCGATTTCCACAATCTTCCCGGTCTTAGATGTGTATTTTTGGTAGTCAGCAAAAAATTTGAAGGTGGACATGTTCGAAATAAGTACCAAATAGCTTTCTTTTGAGCATGAAAACGTAGTATTGAAGTTGCTTCTAAAAAAAATTCTTGCCCTCCAAATCGGTGATGGTTGTTTTTAGCCTGGGTTTAAGGTGAATTTATTGTTTACAACTAATTTTTAGCCAATTGCAATTATATGTCTAATATCTTTCTTGAATTTTCAAGTATAACATCTTGAATTTCTTTAAAGCACAAACATGTATTATTGACATTGCTTCTAAAAAAATTTTTCCTTGCCCTCCAAATTGGTGATGGTGGATTTAGCCTGGATTTAAGGTGAATTTTCGTGTTCAAGCCCACTTTTCTAGCAGGTAGGGTGGGTAAATGGCCAGTAAGGGTGGGTAGGTAGCCAGATAGGATAGTTAAGTGTTCAGGTGAAATCTCTACAGTCTATTTTCGATATAACGTACACCGTGGGACCAGGTCAGGTGTACGTTATATTCTCGAAATAGGCGAGGCTAGGTGAGGCTAGGCGAGAGTATGCAAAGTAGGCAAAAAAGCGAGGATAGGCAAGGGTAGGCGAGGTAGAGTAGGTGGGTTAACAGACCCTAGTAATACTAATATTAAAATGATTCACTCTTAGGCAGTGTTTCCAAAAAACAGAACACAGAATTAACCACAGAATTTTTAAAAGTGCTCGTAATTGTGTTCTTTGTATGGTATTTTTGCTAATTTTTTGTGCGTTTTGTTCAGCGTTAAAAGTTGCGGTAGGGGACCATACGCGTTTCGCAAATTTTTCACAAAAACAGCAAAAAATTTGACTTTTGTCCCGAAAAAGTCAAAAACAGAAAACAGAATTCTGTTTTTGACTTTTTCAAGACAAAAGTCAAATTTTCTTGCTGTTTTAGTGGAAAATTTGCGAAACGCGTATGGTCCCCTACCGCAACTTTTAACGCTGAACAAAACGCACAAAAAATTAGCAAAAATACCATACAAAAAACACAATTACGAGCACTTTTAAAAATTCTGTGGTTAATTCTGTGTTCTGTTTTTTGGAAACACTGCTCTTAGCTACCGAATGAGAAAAATTTTAACCTTAGTCTAAATTTGCGAAAAAATGAAGGACAAAAATCCGGAACCCAGTTACCTGAACCCCGGAGAAGTTCTGATGGCGTAACTATATACAACAAGCGGATCCATCAGAAAAAATTGTGGAGGCAATGGCTTAATTTTATAGTTCAAAATAAGTTATGAATATGTCATGTTCGTTATAGTTTAATAAAAACATTTATTATTTTTGGACCGGGTTCCGGATAACCCGGAAGAACTCTCTTTTGTTTTGAATCGGAGTATCATTAGTTCATAACCACTACCACTATTAGTTAGATGATTTAGTTGTATATATTAGTTGCTTACTGCTATTAATAAACAAAAGCCAATGCTGGCCCGCTCAAATATATGTCACGAGAGAGAGGGGAAAAAAAAACAAGCCAGCCTCAGCGCACCAATAAAGCTAAACATAAGAGCAAACTAGCAGCTGCCAATTCAAAGAGCGAGCCAAGTAGTGATGCTAATTAAATTTTCCACTCAATTCCACCTCCATAGAGAGCCGTGCAAATATGAGCCACTTCCTCGCTCAGTAAATAGGCCATAATTAGAAGCACCTCTTGTTTTGTTCACTCAAAGAGAATATAATATGGCACCGTGCTAGTACAGGGTGTTTCAAAATTTCCTGACACTTTTAAACGGTCATAACTTTTTTCACAGACCGGATTCCAAAATTTTGTAAACGCAGAAGGACTCAGTTTTTCATGAAAATTTGTTTAAAATATAAAGTGAAAAACACGATTTCCGCTTGGTCCCTCAACCCTCATGTGGTTTGGGTCCTGGTCAGTGGATGGTCTCTGGATGGATAAGCCAAAACCACAGGGGGACCAAGCAAAAATCGTGTTTTTGACTTTATATACTTTATAAGAAATTGTCATCAAAAGCTGAGCCAATCTGCGTTTACAGAAATAAAAACTCGGTCTGTGAAAGTGTCAGAAAAATTTGAAACACCCTGCATCAGGGCTGTACCGGATATCCGATATCCGACATCCGATATCCGATATCCGGCACTTTTTGGCATCCGATATCCGGTATCCGATATCCGAAAAAATCGTCGAATTTCGGATAAATCAGATGAGCTTAGGCTTTTTACGATATTATTTTAAAGATTTTTTTCGAATTAACTTTTCTAAAAACCATATTTTTCGGTCATTTTATGCACAATCCCTTCTTCATTTTATCTTTTTTGCATTTGGAACCTCACATTTTCGGCTTTTAAGATGTCTAACGACCAGAAATGGGATGCATTTTTTGTAAGAAACGGAACCATAGTAAAGTGCAAAGCTGAGCATTGCGACTTCTCTGTTGATCTTGGACCGAAGAAGGGAACAAATCAGATGAAGTACCATCTTCAAGGAAAGCATGCAGAGCTGTTCAAGCGCCGAGAAGCAGCCAAGCTGAATGAGAAGAACCGTATCCAGAAACAAGCCGGTTCTCAGCCTAGTATCTCGTTTGCCTTCAATCCAGTAGAATCGAAACCTAAACAGCCTTCGCCCAAGCGTGTGAAAATTACTAGTGATCCCAAAATCGACGAATCTTTCAGTTAAATATTCTTTCCTTTTCATGGTGAAAGTCATTTACTGTTTTCAGATCAGTGGACAAGCACCGGGCGCAAATCCATTGCTATCGATCGAACTATTGCGGAAATGGTTTGCGTGGATGCAGCGCCGCTTGCCATTGTGGATAGAAAGGGATTTCGTCGCCTTCTTCATATCGTCGCACCACTGTACAAAGTCAAGTAAGATTTCCTTTTTCATCTTCTTGATTCTTTAAGGTATTTCAGGTCACGTAAATTCTACATGCAGACAGAAATCCCAAAAATATATGCACAGCTGAAGCGCAAGATCATCGCTGATTTATCAAAAGTGCCGTACTTCTGCTTCACCTCCGACGCTTGGAGCTCAAAGGACAGGTTGTTGAGATTCCCAAATGAACTTTTTAGGGTATTATAAATTTTAGTTCTCATTCGTTGATCTCGTTGACAGTGCATTTTTTGGACGCCGACATGAACCCTTCTTTTCTTGTGTTGGCCGCAACTCCGATCAAAAGTCATAAAGCAATCGACCTCTCTGTGGTGCTTCTGGAAGTCATCGAGGAATTTCAAATAAGTGCTGACAAGATTCACATGCTGCTTCGCGATGCTGCACCAAATATGCGATTGACCAGTCGGCTGATGCGAGTCGAATCATTTGACTGTTTTCTTCATAAACTTCAACTGGTGTGTTCTATTTTTCAACAGATATTTAACTTGATTTTTAGTGTGTCAAGGACGGATTGTCTATTCTTCCTGAATTCAGCTCAACTCTGGAGAACGTAAAGAAGCTGATCCGAAAGGTACGCAAATCACCAATCAACCGGGAGTACTTAAAAGAACTGCAGGAATCGCTGGAAATGCCGAAACACATCTTGATCAAGGTAGCTCATTATATTTAAAGTCAAGTTTACTTTTTTATTTTAGGCAACAGAAGTTAGATGGAATTCGACTTTTTTGATGCTGGAAAGGTTTCTCGCCAACAAAGCAGCTCTCGTTATGTTTACCGCTGAAGTCAAGGGATCACCAAGCTTCTCTCCAATGGAATGGGAATTAATGAGAAAAGTCGTCGAGATGCTCAAGCCGATCTACAATGTCACAATTGATCTGCAATCAAGAAGGGCTACAATTTCTTCAGTAGTTCCAATCTTTCGTGCTTTGGTTCATCTTCTGCAAAGACCTGGGATTCCTCTCGGCAATGTTTGCGCGGCAATTGCGAATTCTCTGGAAGTGAGAATGCTTGGATGGAGAAACAACAGGCACAATTTTACAATAAATTTTGCTTTGGTTTTGTACAAAATTTAGTTTAGAAACCTGTGCTTGGCTACAATCCTAGATCCTCGCTACAAGCTGGCCTATTTCGAGGAGGAGGATCGTCCGATGTATCGAAGTTGGCTTGAAGAACAAGGTCTTGCAATAAGTCAGGATGTAGAAAGTGAAAGGAACACTATTGCCGAATCGCCACCGGATACCGGAATAAACTCTCTATTGGAAAGCTTTCTTCTGGTAAAAAAATTCTCTTCTATTGTCTCTCAATTTGTGGTCAATTTTGTTCAGGATCGCAGCAATCAGCCATCAGAAGTGCCAATGCAGGACTTTGAGCGAACATCAAAGACTATGATAGAAGTCGCCGAATATCTTGCTGAGCCAATTCAGAGCAGTTCACTCGATCCATTCGTCTACTGGCGCAGAAATGCGAGCAAATGGCCAGTTCTCACAGTTTTGGTCAGAAAGTATCTCAGTGCGCCGCCTGGTTCAACAGAAAGTGAACGATTCTTTTCTACAGCAGGGCTTATTGTGAACGATCTTAGAAAATCTTTGTCTCCGCTAAATTTAAAAATGCTATTGTTGCTTCATCATAACCTTAGTGCTTACAACTTTGAATATGAGTGTTGATTGTTTCACGTGTTGTTATGAAATCGGCTGAATAAAGCTTTATGAGAAAATTTTTCAAAATATCCGATATCCGGTATCCGATAACCGATATCCGGCACTTTTTCATATCCGATATCCGATTTCCGATCCGATATTTTTTCATATCCGGTATCCGATATCCGATCCGATATTTTTTGACATCCGGTACAGCCCTGCCCTGCATTATTTAAGCTTCTCAAATCATTTTTGGCATATAAGCATTCAGGACTTTTTAGGACTTTTTCTAAATTTTCGCTTTTTGGAATTGAAATAAATTTTTGGTTGTTTTTCGCTTTTTTAGATTTAGATGAAGCCTTAGGCTTAGGGTAAGCCAGCATATGCTATGACAGGCGAAAAAACCAATTTCAAAAAATGGGAATTCAAAAAATGCTCTAAGACTGATAAACGTCTACGCACCTAATTTTTCTAGTATCCCTGACTAAGAATCAAGGATAATAATTAATTTAGACCTAACTTTCAAGCCATTCACTAACACCAGGCTAGATTTGAACTAGGGAGAGCAGAAAAAAAAGTTGAGGCATGCCTAATAATTGCCAGCGGCAAATACTACACCACCCTATTGCCCTCTTATGTTGTTTATAAGCTGTGCTGTCAAAGAAAAAGATTTGTTTGTGCTTGTGTATAACTGCAACTCGACTTTTCTAGAGACTACATTTTGGCTGTTTTACAATCTGGTTGGCCAGGTAGATGGATTATTATTTTTTGGTTCTACGTTACTAAATATGGAATCCGAAAAGTGGGGAAATGGCACAGCAAAGGAATTTGCATAACTATTTTCATGTCACTTGGGGGGGGGGGTGATCTCGAGTCGACTTTGCATAATTGGGTGTGATTTTGGAGTGACTGCACAATGGTGGTTATTGCTCGCATTGAGCCGGGGGGACAACACTTGCTGCAGCACCAATGGGTCTGTGACATCCGCACTTTCACAGCAAGAGGAAATTTTCAATTAAAATGGTTTTTCTCTATGGCTGTCTTTTTGGGCGTTTCTATTGCTATGTGTGGTTGAATACATCTTTTTAGGTAGGGGAAATGGCTGGACATTAATTTTTTTGATTAAAGACGACCAAGCCAATTTTTTTAGTTGGGCATTTTTGTTTGCTTTTTTCGAACATAGAAACGTAAAATTATGTTGCGAATCTTCTGGGCAATAATAGTTTTTGGAACGAATTTTAGAGCAGTTTTAGTGAAAAATGTCATTTGTTATTAGAGGCTGAGCCAAGATATTTGCCCTAAGGAAAACTTTTGGGCTCAACAAAAATCGACTTTTTATGGGGTGCTTACACTAGAGGTCAGGTATCGAAATATTTGAGGTCTCATGGCTCTGCGAGTTTTCAACATTTTTCTGTTCCATAAACTGATTTTGTGTTTTCTCAAGGCCTTTACCTATTTTTAGGGTTGTCACCAGTGTTCTCAATAGTCAGAGGCAGAATGGAAAGTCAGAATGAAATTCAAAAATTCTGACAGTCAGAAAGCGCGGGAAATTATTCTGACTGTCAGACTCTTTCTGACTCTCAGAAATGACGATCAGACAGGGAAAAAACAGCGTGATCTGATCGATTTTTTTTCTGAGTCTCATTTCTGACAGTCAGAATAATTTCCCGCGCTTTCTGACTGTCAGAATTTTCGAATTTCATTCTGACTTTCCATTCTGCCTCTGACTATTGAGAACACTGGTTGTCACACAGTTAACTCGATTTTTCAAAATTTTTTGACCTCATTTCTTGTTTTTATTTGTGATTTTTTTTAAAGTTTTGAGCATGTTACCCCGAAATTCAAAGATTAGAATGTTGGCTACATAATGGATAATTGGCGCTACTCGGTTTTACCACTCCACGCAATTTACCACCACACTATTTTTATAAGGTCAAATTTTTTGAGGGGGGGGGGGGTTATTCGCTAAAAAAAGCTATAAGAGATACCAGTGAAAATATAGCTTTACAAAAGCACATTCCTATTCGTTTTTTTCACATATTTAGCCCAGAATGTACTTTCTTCCAAATTGTGAAACACAAATTCTTTATTAACTTCATTTTTACAAAGTTTAGAAAATTAAATTTACATTGCGTTTTGTGGATTGGTTTGGAATTAGTGAGCTGAGTAGAGTATATTTAACTTTGAGTTGAAGTGTTCTCAAGTGCCCTGCTTTTTATAAAGGCTATGTAAGAGCAGGAAGATAATTAGAAGGGTTTATCTTCTAGTTACTCCCTCCTTTTCACATCTACCATCGAGACTGCAACCAACTTACTCGAGAAAAAAATAGTTTAGGTGTAGATTTAATAGTTTCACTGCTTCACGTGTTCAAAAAACAGACTTATTATGTCATCGGGGTGATTAGCAACTTTTTCTAGAATTTCGACGTATTTCCTCAGCCCTCCAAAAGCCTGTAAAATTTTAAGTCAGTCCTAACAGGGGAAAGGTACGACCTGACCGTCACCTATCAAAGAACGTTAATTTTCAAAAGTAAATTTCTCGGCGCGATGTAGCGCGTAGCAAATTTTGCGAATGGTTTCGTAACCAGCTCTAACAGAGCTATCTCTTGTTATATAACGTTCTTTGATAGATGACCGTCAGGTCGTGCCTTTCCCGTGTAAGATTTATTGATACTCAACCAAGATCGAAAAAGCAGCATTGGTAGACAGTGTATTGGAATCAACCCCTAATATAAGATCAACCCTTTTTTCAAATTGAGAAGCGCGGGTCTTATTGGCAAAACTGTAGTCGTTCTCAAAACGACCGATAAAATCAAAATCCTCGCAATTTTTCGGATTAGACTGGCAAATCAAATTCGGCAAAAGACGTAAAATTCGTGAATTTATTTTTTATCAAACAATTTTTTAATTTGACTTACCGTAATTCCTCTAATAAGCCGCCCCCCCCCCTTCTGGTTCAAAGTCGTGTTCTTAGCATTGTGTTTTTGACGCATTTTTCGAAGACTCCTCTTTGGCAAGTTACCCCTCAATTTGTAGCCAGTGAGATGAGCTACAAAATAGATGGTGACTTGCCTAACAGTGGTTTTCAAAACATAGGTCAAAAACACAATGCCAGAAACCCGTTTTTTGAATTTAGGGGGGGGGGCGGCTTATTAGAGGAATTACGGTATTCAGATGTTTTCGATGTGCTTACATTATAGATGAAACAAGTTAACAACTTAATTTCAATAATTGAATGCGAAAACAAAAAATTTTCATTTTTTTCACCTGGATCACACTCACAAGGAACACTCTCTAGTTGTTTTTTGTTGAAAAAAGTGCAAAAAAAGCATCTACGGCCAAAATTAAAAAATCTACGGCCAATTTTCAGTATTCTAGGGCCAGCTTTAAATATAACTCGATTATTTAGCGGCGTGAATTGTCCTGTACCCCATAAACCCACTAAAAGGCTGGAGGAAATTATCAAACAAATACCCACCTTTCTTCTTATTAACGAGATGAAAAATTTGAAAAATAAATATATTCGACCATCTAAAAAAAGTTAAAAAAACAGTTGTATGTCTTAACTTGCAGCCTCAATTAGCTGCTTTGGCAACTTTTATTGTTTCAGCAGCCAAAAAGTGGCACCATTTGGCTGTCTTCTCCTCTTTCCTGACCACCCCCCCCCCCTCCCCTAACCAGACTAGTAGCACCAATTATGTGCCATCATTGATTAACCGAGAAGTAAAGGGGGTGAGAGCAGTGCCCCACCCCCGTTTAAACTTCTGCTGCTTCAAAAGCTCTCAGCTTACTTTCTCGCCGCTTCCTACTGCTCCTCATTTGGCTGAAAAGAATGTCAAGCGCAGGAGCATGGCCCATTATTTGAGGCTATCTCTTGAATTCAATTGAGTCCCCCCTTTATTTCCTGCCTATTTTGCCAGCTTTTTTTATTGGCCTAAGTTTCGTTCACTTTTTATTTACACTAGTGTCAGCCAAATGAGTGTCTAGTATTGTTCTTGCACTTTGTTATGGTTTGGTGTGAGTGAAATTGAGCGTGCAACCATTGTCCACTTTGTTTTTTTTTGTTTGCATAAGGAACACACATTTGGTTTGTGTGTAAAATTCCCACTGGGAATATTGGTGTGTCTGTTATTATGATGACCCAATCATAAGATTTTTGGTAGTTTTTTTTAAAAGCCTTTTATAATGGTTGAATTGAACGGCATTCAACTGGCATCCATTTCAGCTGGCAACCATTGAATCTTTTGATTAAAATCGAAAATTTTGACAGTAAAAGTTTCCGGAAAGTCAACCCTGATATCAAAATCTCTTCTTGAATCCGAATCCATTGAGATCAGGTCCGAAAAATTTCAGGAAGCTGAGATATTGATATTTTGAGTAGACCACACAGAAAATTCGGACCACTTCCCTACTTTGAAGGATATCTCAGCTCCCTGAAATTTTTCGGACCTGATCTCAACAGATTCGGATTCAGGAAGAGATTTTGATATTAAGGGTGACTTTTTGAAAACTTTTACTGTCAAAACTGTCGATTTTTAATCGAAAGTTTCAATGGTTGCCAGTTGAAATGGATGCCAGTTGATATTTTACCGGTTGAATTTACAACATGGCGCCTTTTTGTCGTAAATCTAGCGCCTAATTTTTAAATTTGAACTTTCTAACTTATTTCAAAGGGACATGCTCACCTGTTTGAATTTGCCCCGCCAATTCAAAAACTTTCCGAATCATTGAAGTTCTATACAGATTTTTCAGCTTGGTTTCTAACAAAACAAGGCCTAGAATTTATTTTAGGCATAGTTTTGTTAGAAATCAAGTTGGAAAATCTGTACAGAAGTTGAATGATTAGGCGAAAAAAATTTGAATTGGCGGGGAAATTGAAGTTCAATGATTCGGAAAATTTTTCGAATTGGTGGGGACAAATTTAAAGATGTGAGCACGCCCCTTCACATGACTTGATTTTGATTTTTACAGCATTTTATAGCCCGAATTTCAGCTTTCTAATGAGCTATAACACTTAGCTGTATAATTTCGAAAATTAAGAGATTTACGTATTTAGATGGATGAACCTGTCCCGAAAACTTACTTTCTTGGGATACGTAAATCTTTAAATTTTTGAAATTATACACCTAAGTGTTGTGGCTCATTAGAGAGCTGAGATTAGGAGCTAAACGTTAGTAAAAATTATGTTAAAATGAGGTGGAAAAGTTGAAAGTAAAAATTAGGTGCCATTTTTACGACAAAAAAAACGGGCAATTCTTTTTTTGCCGCAAATATACTTTTTTTCGCCGCAAATTCATTTTTTTCTGCAGCAAATTTACCTGTTTTTTGCCGCAAATTATATCTTTTCTGCCGTTTATTTACTTTAGATTTTCGAATTCGATTTTCGAATTAGAATTTGATTTTTTCATTTCGATTTTCATAATATTGTGATTGTCATACTATTATGCACAGAAACGTGTTACCAAAAAGGTTTCTGAAGACTAAAGCATCGGTTTGTCAACCAAAGCCTCCTCTCGAGTCATAAATAAAGCCATATATTTAGGCATTCTACCCCGTTTTGGTCACTGGAGCTGGGCAAAAATAGTCTCTAAATGCATTTTATGATCAAGAGTCTTGCTCGGAATTATGTCTAAGGTAAGTGAGTGCGCGCATCTCTAACCAACCAAGCCCCCTGCGCCCTCTTCGGGGGCGCAGGGGGCTTGGTTGCTTGGGGTTGAGATGCGCACACCCACATACCTTAGACATAAATCACTTGAAAGTGACTCTGGATGCATAAAAACAGTATGCATACCAGAGTTTCTTTATGCGGTAGGCCCAGCTAACAAAACTATGTTTAAATCCTATCTTTTTTGGTGTTTTGAGGATATCTGTGTCACTTTTTTGGTTAAATTGAGCTAATTTAAGAGTTGGAGGCGAATTTACCTGTAGGCGAATTTACCGTCGCCTCAGAAAAAAAGTATATTTGCGGCAAAAAAGGATTGGGTAATATTTAATTCTGCCCACTAATTGCTGAAAAATGCACCCTAATTTCGGGAAAAACGCTCCCTAATATAAAAATGCTCCTAATTACTGAAAAATGTCCCCTTATTTTTCTCTCTCATCGTTTAAAAATAATTAAAATTTTTCAGTCAAAAAATAACTTGGATTGGTCAAAATCCCACCCTGGAATGGCCAGAAGCCCCTGAAAGTTGATTTTCCGGGGGTTTACTATGGGGGGAGGGGGGAACTTTTTGCGAAAAATCGGTTGAGCACATCAGAATTCCGGTCCGATCGGCTGAATCACTCAGAATTTCATCCGGAACTACTCAAAACCACCATAAACCTGGAGTTCTGAGTGATTCAGCCGATCGAATTGGAATTCTGATGTGCTCAATCGAATTTTCGCAGAAAGTTTTTCCCCATCAGTGAACCCCAAAAAAACTAACTTTCAGGGGCTTCTGGCCATTCCGGAGTGGGATTCTTACCAATCCAAGTTATTTTTTGACTCAAAAATTTAAATTCCCGCGAAATTTTGACTAAAAACGATGAAAGAGAAAAATAAGGGGGCATTTTTAAGCGAATTAGGAGACATTTTTCAGCAATCAGGGGGCATTTTTCAGCAATTAGGGGCACTTTTCAGTAATTAGGGGGCAAAATTAAATTCCACCCAAAAGTATTGCCCCAAAAAACCACGACAGATGTGAGACAAAAGGCACTAAAACTTCTACCCATTCTTTTATAATACTGGTTGGGTAGTATTTCATTTTGACCCGAATTCATAAGAAATAACCGCGAATCTCGGAAAAATGACCGTAAATTTCTTAAAAAAATGACCGCAAATTTCTGAAAGTTAACCGCTACTTCCTCATGGGCTTCTTGCTGGTCTATAGCCACCCTAGGTGTTACTGATGCTTTTAAGACCATTTTGAAGCTATTTCTCATGAAAAAATGATGTTTGCTGCGAGAGAAATTCAAACCTGTAATCATATGAAAATTTCTTACTCCCACGGTTTGCATGAGCTCACAACATCGTGAGCTCATCCTCATGAGGACCGATTCTCACGTAAGCTCACCTCACGTAAGCTCACCTCACGTGAGGAGACGTTTTTGAGAGTCTCATAAAACTTCATATTTCATGAGCTCACGTCGTCCTAATGAGGTTGAGGACAAGTTCTTGGGGTCAACTTCGGGTCAACTGTTGATGACTAACGGTGTACCTCATGAGGACGTGAGCTCACCTCACGTGAGGAGAGCTTTTTGAAATTCTCACGTAACCTCATATTTCATGAGCTCACGTCGTCTTCATCCTCACTCATCCTCACGCCCGAAAATTTGTCCTTACGCAAACCGTGTTGCTCCCCAAGGCATATCAAAATTCGCTAAAAATGCCTTGGTCTCCAATGTGGTTTTTGGATACTTTCATCGGGCCATAACTTTTTTTCCTAGGAAAATTTCGAATTTTTAGAATTTTCTTACTGAAAGTAGTTGACTATTCTGCGTCGATTAGGGGTGAGGGGTAGTTTGAGGTGGTTTGGGGTGGTTGATGTATCCTAACAAGGGAACATATGGTAGTGTTCATGCGATTTGGAAAAAACCATATATACCATTCGATAGAGAATCAAAAATGCGACCCTACCGGAGTATAACCACCCCCCCCCCTTAAAGGGCCTGACCTCTTCCTACTCGGTGGTCCCCGCCAATTCAAAAATTTTCCCTCGATCATTGGACTTCTGAACGGATTTTTCCGCCACGTTTCTAACAAAACTAGGCCTGAAATCAAATTTAGGCTTAGTTTTGTTAGAAACCTAACGGAAAAATCCGTACAGAATTCCAATGATCAAGGGAAAATTTTTGAATTGGCGGGGGACCACCAAGTAGGAAGAGGTCAGGCCCTTTAAATGGAATTTTTTTAAACGTGTTTCCAAACACCCTATATCGACTCAAAATCGCCTCAGAAGTTCAAAAAAGGCATTATTTTTAAGTTCCGGTCAATAAAAAATCGACTTTTGGGCATTTTTAAATCTCGACCATATGACTGTTTTACCCTGTTTTTCAACATGGGACTGGGCAAAAAGTACCTCTAAATGCCTTTTTGATCAAGAGTCTTGCCTTTTTCGAGTTCCTGAGGCGATTTTGAGTCGATATAAGGTGTTTGGAAACACTTTTAAAAAAATTCCATTTGGGGGGGGGGGGGGAGGGGTATACTCCGGTAGCGCCGAAAATGCTTATTTGACATAAAGATCCTTTTCTGCGTCAATGTCAATTTTAGGGGTGAAAAATGCGTTTGAAAGTTCTCTAAAACTGTTCAGCATATATATTTGATAATACTTCTATTGAATGTGTGCTTTCCTAGTCTAGTGCTTAAGCGATACGTGCTCGGTAGACACTCGAGTTCAATCCACATGGTCGCTTTTTTATTTATTTTTGTTCTTTTTTTGTTGTGCTTGTATGCTTTACGCGTAAATTTCGGGTAAACGCGTAAAGTTCGGAATAAAATAATTTCTAAACTCAATTGACCCTTTAAAAATAAAATAGCGAAAACTTAGTAATAAGCCTACTTTATGGTAAAAATGACTGCAAAATCATGTTCAGCACCCCAATCTTACCTTAGATGAGATCTTTCTACGTTTAGATAAAACATTATAGCTAAAGGTAAAATTTTACCCTGCTCGGGAGCAGGGTAAAAATTTCATGATACCCACCCTGTGTTTTTTACCTTTACCATTACCTTTAGCTGAAGGTAAATAGTTAATACTGGTAAAGGTAATGGTAAAAGGTAAAGGTAGTGGTAAAAAGTTATACCGATAAGGGTAAAGGTAAAAGGTAAAGGTAACGGTAAAATAGTTAATACCGGTAACGGTAAAAGGTAAAGATAAGGGTAAAAGTTCATTGTTAATACCAGCCCAGGAAATAATTGATTGTAAACTTTCCTTTCTTTCCTCTATTTGAGGCTCGGAAGATAGTATCTTTCAAATAGCAGACATCCCTTCTCCCTGTAATAATCCGGGTTATTACGGGGCGGTTGTTTGGAGAGGGGGTTGTTGGTGGTTTTTTTGGTATATGCTTTTCAGCTTATTTTTTGTTTTAAGAGAAATCATGTTATTTTAAAAGTCTGACCTTATTATTGTCTCTTATTCACTTATGGAGTAGGTACTATCCTTAAGGGTATCCACCTCCAGAAACCGAAAATTTTAAATCAAATTCGTCAACGCTCTGAACCGTTGTGACCTAACCGTCTTTGGATACTTGATTTTTGTCCATATGGTTACCCTGCTTGAAGTTATCAGGAACATACTTGCGCCTTTTCCAAAAAAATAAAAAGCGACGCCGCCTCCGCCGGGGGTTTTCAAAAACGAGCGCAGCCGCCTCCGCCGGCATTTTCAAAATTTTGCCGCCTGCCGGCGGAGCGCTTTCGCTAATCGTTTTCTCTCGACGGGCAATTTTTTTAAGTGTATGATGTCAAAAACACGATTTTCGCTTGGTCCCCTTGTGTTTCGGATTTTAGCCATAGGGGTCAACCACAGACCAGGACCAGAACCACTGGGGACCAAGCGAAAATCGTATTTTTGACATTATACGTTAACAAAATTGTCTTTCAAGAGAAAACGATTGGCGAAAGCATAAATTCGAAATTCGATCCAGAAAACAAGTCAAAGCAGAAAACAAGTCACAGCGCCGGGGCCATCGCCGGGACGAAAATTTTTAGCGCCGGCGCCAGCGCCGTCGCGAGCGCCGGCCCGGCGCTGTTTTTCCAGGGGCAACGCCGGCGCTAGCGCCGGCGCCGGAACAACACTGTTTCTAACATCATGTAGCAGTGTTTGATAGCTTGTTTGAACGCCAAGATCAAGCTCTACGTGCTAGTACAAAAACATTTCGAATTTTTTTTCATATCTAAAATTTAGATGGTTTCGATAACGGAATTTTTTTTACCAGGTAGACCCCAGTGGGGTCACCCACATGATTCAAGTAGATATCCATTTAGTCTATTGTATTGAATGGATGAAGATGAGAGATAGATTGTAATGTGCTAAGGTGATAAATGGTTAATGTGCAGAGTAAAAAATTGAACTGACGCAACTAATTAAATTAATCCAACTGGATGAATCAATACGACCGGACTGATCCAACCAGTTGGACTACCTTCTAGCAAATTCGACCCTAAAAGATATTTATATTCATCGCTAGCAAACACAGCATGAATAAGTGGATAAAGGTTTAGAAAAAAATAAAAAACCAGACACATAAAAACCAGTAAACGGTGGGACTCTACCGATAGATTTGGATAATGCAAGAAAAAATAGTTAACAGTTCAAAATAACTGTAACGAACAATTAACTATATGCGACGAAGTTTGGGCGCGATGAAATTTTCGACCACGACGAAATTTCGGGCGCGACGAAGTTTTTGAGCGCGATGAAATAATGTCCCGCACCGTTGTTCATAGTTGCACACTGTACCGAGTCGGTGCACCGAGTCATATTTGTCCCGAGTCGTACTTTTACCGACTCGTTGTACCGAGTCATTTGTTTTACCGAGTCGTACGTCAGTCGTTTATTCTATATCCAGACAAATCTACAGAGACACATGAAAACGGTGAGATATTTAGTCTATAGATCATGTTGTTGAAAAAAATAGGAGTCTTTTCGATTATTCCAAGATGCTCGTTAAGAGTTCACAATGCACATACTGCTGGACGAGCATCACGGATCTATCTGAAATTTGAGATAAATATTCACAATTTTACAAAGAAATTTTCACAAACCGCCGATTACGCTGTAGCTCTTGTATACGGGAAAACACACGCAGTCTTACATCATTTTGTAGTCGCATGAACGCAGGCATCCCAATGGCACTAATTTGTTGACGGCTGAGACCACCAATCACCGCGTCCTAAAACAACATTCTGTCTAGCGAAATGCAAGTCAGAAATTGGCTTACCCTCACTTCGATGCTCATATTGCCGGCCTCTCTAATCATTTGCACAGTCGGTCTTCCATTGGTAAGGATATTACTAGCTTGAGCTTGTACCTAGAAACAAAAAAAATTGAGATATAGCACTTTAAAATCAAATATTTATGACACTCTACCAAATGTGATCCACCTCTAAATGTTCGCACCTTCCTCTACCTTTTTTTGTACCCGAGTTAGCACATACTCATACAGATATTTTACAATTGTCGAAACGATTTTTTGGTGCATAGACGTTTCTCGAAAATGAAACTTTTTCATTTTCGAGAAACGTTTCTCGAATTTGAAACTCAAAAGAGTAAATATTTCTAGGGTATATATGTATAACTGTAAAGATACTTATTTAGACATACCAAGGGTATTTGGCCGCTTCGCGGCCAAAGACCAGCACACTCCACATTGCAAGGGATAAGCGTACATACATGTGTTAACCCCTAACCCCCGCAATGTGGAATATGCTGGACTTTGGCCATCACATTCAGCCAAATACCCTTGATATGTCTAAATAAGGTATACACCTAGAGATATTTTACTCTTTTGAGTTTCAAATTCGAGAAACGTTTCTCGAAAATGAAAAAAGTTTCATTTTCGAGAAACGTCTATACCCCGATTTTTTGAGTCCATCATTATGCAAGCTACGTCGGAGCCTTTTTGGTTCGAAAAATTTATTGTTTTCCAACATTTTCAAACACTCGAGTATTTTCCTGAGTTGAGATTACACTCGCGTGCAAGAGAGGGGTAGATGCATTTGGAGGCGGATATACAGGGTGTTTCAAGAAATCCGCAGGATTTGAAATGGTCATAACTTTTTTTCTAGACCGTTTTTCGAATTTCTGTAAACGCCAATCGTTTTCTCTTGACGGGCATTTTTGTTTTTCGGAAAAATTTTTTTCGAAAATTTTGACTTTTTTGCCTTGGTCCCCCCTATGGTCCAAAATAATCAATCTTGTCATCTTTTTGGACCATAGGGGGAACCAAGGCAAAAAAGTCAAAATTTTCGAAAAATTTTTTTTCCGAAAAACAAAAATGCCCGTCAAGAGAAAACGATTGGCGTTTACAGAAATTCGAAAAACGGTCTAGAAAAAAAGTTATAGCCATTTCAAATCCTGCGGATTTCTTGAAACACCCTGTATCTGAGGTTACAGATATTTCATAATTTGACTTATTAATGCTAAGAAATATTAACCAATGAAAGTGTGTTGACATGTTCCTGTGTTAGCTTGGCGAAACCAGTACACACCAGTATTGTGCTGCGACAGTCACTTAGTGGCAAAAAACGTAAAATATCAGAGAAAGTTTCTGCAGGAAGCACCATGAAGAGGAGTTTATGCAATTAATTTATTTTAGTGTCTTGATGGCTGGGCATACGTAAAAGTTCACTTTATCACTTTTAACAATGAAAATTGCTGTCACATTGTTGCCCACCTATTTAAAATTAAAAATATCGTATGTTGGAATTGCAGGCCATCTTCTCTGATAAAAGATAAGCCGTATTTACAATGAGATGACAACATCCTCAGTCAACCATTGAACCTTCTAAATTATGTTTTTGATACTTTGCTTTTCACTAATTTTTTCATATATTTATCAGACAAGTTACCATCTCAATTGGAGGAACTGAATCAGCTCAAAATTGACGGGTCGGTGTCTTAAAAGTGGTGCTCAAAAAAGGCAAAAACCAAAACGTGATGTGTGCGGTTGAAGTTTCTGTATCTCACTATGAATATTGGCTTACTACTGTTGGAAGAGTCAGACTTAAAGCAAAATTACTTACCCTTTGATTCAACAATTACTTCTGGGTAAAAATGAGTTAGTAAACTCACTTCAGGGCTGGTATTAGCAATTAACTTCTACCTTTACCGTTACCTTTACCCCTAGCTTTTACCTTTACCCTTACCAATAGTGGTAATAAGAATCTTACCTTTACCCTTACCTTTACCTGCAGCGGTATTTACTATTGACCCTTACCTTTACCTCTAGCTTTACCTTTACCCTTACCTCTAGCTTTACCATTATCTTCACCTTTAGTGTTACCTTTACCGTTACCTTTACCTTCAGTGTTATTTTTACGTATCGTGTTACGCTATTGCTTTTGCATTCAAACATATTTTTACAAAAAATGTAAAGAAAACTTAGTTTAGTACACAAAACGAATACTTTTAATGAGAAAATGTTTGAACAATGTGTATTATTAACATTGACAAATGGCTCTTTCCATAGTGACCCTGATTCAAATTACTTATCGCCTACGGTGTTTAACTTATTCATCACCAGTTTCAAAGCCTATTCGTTGATTCGGAGATTTAGAAAGCGTGATTCTTGGAATTTCCTCGATCGGCTCCTAATAGCAGTGATTATACCGGGTGATTCTCTTGGGGTTAAATGGGCATACTAGAGCGTAACAGTGTTGAATTTAAATTTCCAAAAAAAGAGGACCACTATAAAGGGGCATGCCCACACTAATAAGAGGTGGTGCCCGGAAATTCAAACATTTTCCCTAATAATTGAACTTGTGTACGGATTTTTCAACCTGGTTTCTAACAAAACTATACCTAAAATTTAATTCTCGGCCTTGTTTTGTCAGAAACTAGAGCTATGAAATGGGAATATTCCCGGGAATATTCCCAGAAAAACACCGAAATCACCGAGAGAACAAAAATGGTGATAATCTTTTGCTAATAAAATGCCTTTCAAATTTACCAAAAATTGTTGTCCCTGCATTTATTTTTCATTCTTTTTATTTATCATATAAGAGATTAATGGTAGTAGCGACTTGCTATCTTTATGCGCTTTTATTTTTTGGGTTTTTTACAGATGTCAAAACAAACAAAACCGCTTTCTTGGTGTTGGAGCTATTTCACTTGTAAGGAAGAGAAAAGCAAGTTTGTTGGCTACTACCGGTTCTGCAATCCGAATTGTGAGGCTTTAAAGCCTGGCCGATATACTGGGAGCCCAACAAGAATGGAGGAACACTTAAAGGTGACTATTTTCTATTTTTGGCTGTTTTCAGCCTTGTTGGATTTAGATCTGTATCAAAGTAGGCGCAGAAGCTAGCAAGGAAATCAATCGTTTGCTGAAGAGGCCAGCTGCTCGTCGAAGCCGGAGTTCATCGCCAAAGGAGCTAAAGTTGTCTGAAGCCGCGAAAGTCTCGCCACAGGAAAGTTCAGGAACGATTAAGCACTATTTCGAAACCACTTCAAAGGATGAGCAATAAGATCTGGACGCTACTGTAATATATCACCCAGCCCCCCCCCCCCAAAATTGGACCTACTGTCATATACCACCCCCCCCCCCAAAAACCGACTTTTTTGGGAGTGTCTAGAAACCACTTTTATGCAATAATTTCGCCATAAAAGGACTTTTATGGCAGTACAGTAAATGTTTGTATTCTTCGACTGCGTCACAATGTTTTTCAACTGGGCCATAGCAAAAAGAGACTCTATGTGCATTTTTGATCAAGAGTACTTCTCGGCTTGGGGGATTGGAGTTGAGATGCGCACACCCACATACCTGAGACACAAATCACTCGAAAGGGACTCTGGAGGCATGAAAAACATGCATACCAGAGTTATTTATGCTGATGGCCCAGTATTCAAAACTATGTTCGATATCTTTGTTTTTTCGCCGAAGAGCATTTCTCCTCGTTCTACAAGGCCGGGCCAGAGGCCCAACATCCAAAATTCAGCCTGGCACTGAAAAAGTGCTAGGCCTATGAGTAAACCCGCGTCCATGAAAAGTACTTATACTTATGCCTGCACCACAAGTTCCTGGGTTAAAAAAAAGTACCCTTAGACGCTTAGAGAATTACTACTCTAAGGATCCCAACCATCTCGAAAAGTGGCCCCTATATCATTCCCTTCCCCTCCCAATACAGCCCGCAATCCCATTTAAATTGCTTATATGGTCTTTTATGGCGAAATTATTGTGTAAAAATAGTTTTTGACCATCCCTAAAAAGTCGGTTTTTGGGGGGGGGGGGTATATTACAGTAGCGTTTGGGGGGGGGGGTGTATATTACAGTAGCGCCAAGGTCTGGATATCCTACTGACTGGGGTTGGTTTTTCTTGAGTCTTTTTGCTTTCGTGGTTACTCAGACTTTAAGGCTTTTGCTACAGGGAACATTCCTTCTCGCTTCCTCAAGAATCCGTTTTTTAAGCAGTTTATCAACAAGCTAAAACCATCGTTCACTTTGCCGAATCGCGAATACAAGTATCCGAAGGTTCTAATTCCAGCCGAATTCAACCGAGTGCAGAATAGTCTGATAAATGCTTGCAACAAGGTCTGTTCGTTGATGCTTACTTAATTATATGTTCATGTTTTAGGCGGTTTTCCTCACAATATCGTCAAATAGGTGGACAGACGTCAGAAGTAATTCGATCATCAATGTAGTGTTGCACACGCCAAGGCCTTTTCTCTTCAATTCCATCGATGCGACCTCAACCGAAGTAGACGGTCAGATCGAAAGGACGCAGCATACTGGTACAATTTTACCAGTAGTATGGAAAGCTTTTTTTTCGGTACGCTCTTCTCCAAAGTCGTCCAGATGCTTCACAACGTGCCAATCACAGCTGCGTCAACAGAAAGGAATTGGTCAATCCGAGGCGGAATTCACACTTAACTGCGCAACAGGTTAGTTTTTGTTCGAGTGGAATGAGTGGCAACTTTTTATGATCAATTTTAGCATGAAAGTCCGCACTGCTCCTGCCAATAATGCTGAATACATCAAGCTCAAGGTGGTCGGACGGGTAATTTTGTGCTGTTTTCAGAGCCTCTTCAATTGTTTAATTTTGTAAGGATTCGAATAAAGTTCATTTCCGAGTCAAGTTTGGAACTAGCATGGGAAAGCTGAAGAAATCTAAAGCTGAGCGCACACGGGTTTCCTTCAATGCTCTTCGCTTTCCCTTCGATGGCCGGTAACACTCATTCACTTATATTTTCTACGCTCGGGAATATAAAAGTTTTTACTTTTCAAATTTGCCGAATCAATGATGACGACAGAAATCATTGGAAATGGAGGAAGGGTCATCACAGTCATCTTTTAACGATAAGCAGCCATGTATTGAAAATTTCTAGATGACACCATTAACGTCGATCAAAAGCAGGTGTGCGGAGTTGGCAAGCAAGTGCACAGCAGGTGCTAAGGAATCCATTCACGATCATCTTTATTGCTTACTCGTATATTGTTATCAGTAGAAGAAGAGCTAGTTTACATTGTAATTGTTTCGATTTTTGTTCGGTGACAAATATCAAATAAGAATAAGTCCGGAAACAGGTATTTTTTGTCGCGCGACAAAACACAAACGACAAAAACTGGAAAAGTATTTTTTGCCGCGCGACAAATACTTTTAAAAGAATTTTTTGTTCGGTTGCCTTTTTCTCTGTGGGATAGCACCATTCTGATCCTGTTTGGGCATTTTCGCCCTTTTGGGGCATTTCGGCCATTTTCGGGCATTATTCTCTTATTTTAAAAATATGTTTAACCGATTCCTTAGTAATTTTCATATGCTCACGATAAATAGTTATTTTCTGACATTTTTCCACACGAAAAATGAATTTTTAAATTTTTTTTTTGCCAAAATTCGACTTTTCGCCATGGTCCGCCAGGACAATCCAACCTGAAAGGATACCTGGATACCCCAAAAGATAGAATTTGAACATAGCTTTGTTAACTGGGGTCTACAGCATGAAAAACTCTGGTATGCATACATTTTCATGCATCCAGAGTTACTTTCGAGTGATTTGTGTCTAAGGTATGTAGGTGTGCGCATCTCAACTCCAAGCCCCCTGCGCCCCGCAGGGGGCTTGAGATTTAGAGATGCGCGCTTTCACTTACCTTAGACATGATTCCGAGCAAGACTCTTAATCAAAAATGCATAAAGAGACTCTTTTTTGCCCAGCTCCAGTGACCAAAACGGGGTAGAACGGGGTAGACTTAATACAAGGTAATTTGCCTTGGGCCCCCAAGGCAAAAAGTCAAGCTTTAGTCAAAACAATTTTTTCAAAAAATTCATTTTTTGTGTGGAAAAATGTTAGAAAATAGCTTTTTATCGTAAGCATATAAAAATTAATTAGGAGTCGTTTAAACACTATTTTTCAATAAGTGAAAAAACCCGCTGCGCCCCACACCACTGCACCAGAATGAGCTGGTCTTACAGCAGGGCTCCCAAGTTGGCTGATTTATCAGCCATTTGCTGATTTTGGACCCTCGATGCTGATTATTATTTTTTTGGCTGATTTTCTGATTTTGGCTGATTTCGGCTAATTTTAGCTGATTTTGACTGATTTATTGAGAAATTGATAAAACGACTAACAATTTTTTGGTAAAATTGCTAAATTCCCGCCCTTTCTATTAAAAAATTCATGCTATAGTGTTGTATATTGGAATTTAGTATTGTTTTGTTATTGGTTTATCCCGAATAAAGTAAATTTTGTACCAATTGATATTTATCCCGTTTAACCCATCCAACCCCCCTTCTCACCCCTTAAATTTTCGAAAAGTGACCCGAAAACACCCCGAGCTCATTTTTTTCTGGACAACACGATGCAAGAAGCATATTTAAACACTTTCTGAATAAATAAATAAAATTTTGTCAAAAAAATAGCCCCCCACCATTTGCGGTTAGATTATCTTTTTAAAGTATTTTCGACCAAATTTTGGAACTTATTAGGTTGGGGGCAGTGTTGTAAAAATGTAAATTTTGGCACCGGCACGCACCGGCACCGGTGCCTGTTGTCGGCACCGGCACCGGTGCCGCACCGGGCCTTAAAGGCGACTCTGGCACCGGTGCCGGCACCGGGCTGAACATTTGCACCGGCACCGGTGCCTATCACATTCAGTATATTTTTTTAACGAAAAAAGTTCATTTTTCAACGGAAATGAAATTTGTTGTCTCAAAAAAGTTTGGCTTATACAGAAATATGAATTTTATTGAAATTGAGCAGCACACGACGCTTTACGAGCAGTTGTCCAGAACGGCCTTAATGCCTTATTGTATTTATTGTGACACCTGAGAAGACTCTTTCCACGCTAGCTGACGTGACAGGGGATGGCAAGGTCACGAGTGCGATTTGTGATAGCTTCGGGAACAACTAAATTAATTTGTATTTTAAATCAGCTCTCTTCCTTAGTCGCTTTCCGTAGTCAAAAGCATTGCTTTTAATTGACCCTTTTTAAACTGTTTCAATGTATTGGTTCATTTCTTGATCCAATGGGTCTTAAACGTGTTTCTCAGCCTGAGATTTTCCAAATTCAAAAAAGCAAAAGAAAACGAATCCGTGGCACCATTAATTTACTGACATATGATAAAATTGATTTATGATCAATTATAACATCGAAATATACCATTCTTTAACAAAAGCATCCAATTCTCTCACCTCTGGCTCCATAATCATTCGCTTTAATCGTTTGTTTGATTTTTTGTAAAAATGAATATGTGGTTTTACTGGGCTTATATACATAATATATTTTTCGTTCCCAACGATCAATATAACGATACGATATTTTCGGCCATATTTTAGAACAATCGATACGATGTATCGTATCGACCGGAGCTCTAGTCTCAAATAGCCTCAGCCTCCACCAATTCTATTTATTTATCAACGCTTTATTTATCAAAAAAAATCAATTATCAGAAAGCAAGGTAGCTAGCAAATGTTTGACCCGGAAGAAATGAGTACTATTGAGAGGTAGGACAAGCCGGGCTACATTTTGAGTGTAAGGTTGCAATTGAGTGTGTGAATAACAATTGAAATTAAAACGTAAATTAAAACATCAGTTCCAGGATACTACCGAAAAGTACTAGGATAGTCCTATTGAGGATTCCATCGAATTGGACATGGTTCAGTGTTTTTTAAATTTTAGCTAATACTTTAAAGTAACTTTTCATATGTATGATAGATCAAATAAAAGACCATAACCTTGGCTACATTTTGAAACTAAACTTGTAAATAAAAGGACAGAAAAAATAAGGTCTGCAGCCAGTGGTACTGAACTTGTAAATAAAAGAAGAGAAAAAAATAAGCTTTGCAGCCAGTGGTAGTCGAACCCGTGACCTAGGGCGATGCATATATGAAGTGTCCCAGCCCCCCCCCCCTTTACTCGGACAAAAAGTGGCATACGCACTTCATGTTTCACTGAAATTGGAAAAAAATATTCAAAATTTCAGTTAAAAATAGGCAGCGGTGCCAGATAAAAAATCGGCACCCACACCGGTGCGGCACCGGTGCCGTGCTTTTTCGTTTAAAATTTGGCACCGGCACCAGCACCGGTGCCAGGAAAAACTTGGCACCGGCACCGGTGCCCGCACCGGTGCTTTTACATCACTGGTTGGGGGCGGGTTTTTCACTTATTTAAAATAGTGTTTAAACGACTCCTAAGTAATTTTTATATGCTTACGATAAAAAAGTTATTTTCTAACATTTTCCACACAAAAAATGAATTTTTTGAAAAAATTTTTTGACCATAGCTTGACTTTTTGCCTTGCCCAACAAGTGCCGATTTTTGACCCCAAATGCTGATTTTCGAAAATTTTCGGCCGATTTTCGGTTTTTTCAGGTTTTTTGGGCCACCCTGTACTTTTCTTCAAAATACAAAACATCCGAGGGGGGGGGGGATTAACTTGGGGGTCTGTCCTACACATCGGGTAATCCTTTTTCTGGGCCAAATATACTTTTTTTGTGGCAAAAAAAAAATTTTTAAGCAAGCTTGCTTTGGAGCAAATTTACTTTTTTCTAAGGCAAGTACCGTATTTCCTATAATAACTCACCCGGGTAAGTTATTTTTTGGATCGCTGAAAATTGGAAAAATTTGAGATCGATGTCGAGATTTTCGGGTGAAAATATTAAATTTAAAAACTGGAATCGGTAGAGCTCGTGGGAATTAAGAAAACGCAATAAACAGCTTTGCAAAATATTTGTTCCGAGCTGAGATATAGGTGCTCAAAGTTGAGGGGGTGAGTTATTAGAGCAGGGTGAGTTATTAGAGGAAATACGGTATACTTTTTTGGGGCAAATATACTTCTTTTTAGGGCGGAAATCCTTGTTTCTGGGGCAAATTTTTTCTTTTTTGGGACAATTTTTTTTTCGGACAAGGTCCTTTGGAAAAAGGTAAATTTGTTCAAAAAAGAGAAAATTTCCCTCATAAAAATAAATTTGCCCCAAAAAAGTATATCTGCCTCAAACCCATCCATCCTTTTTACCATATCCTGACTGCTAGATTTTGCAACTTTCAAAGTGTAATAACTCGTCCGGAGTTGCTGCATAAGATAATTTCGATTGCAGGCTAGTAACAAGCTCGGTTAGGGCTATCTTTTGTATATAAGGTTCTAACGGGGTGATCGTGCCTTTCCCGTGTAATATATTTTACAATTTTTTATATTGTCACTAGAGACTGCATCCTGGATTTCGGGATTTCTCTTTAAACGCATTTTTAACCCATTTTTAACGGATATTAATAGCTGAAAATTTTACAACTTTTAGCTATTTTTCATTCCTCTATCTATTGTATATTTTATTTTTCTGCAAATTTTAGACCTGCAACTCCGAATCCCTAAATTGACAAAATGGGATCCCGTTCGGGTCATTTTGGGATTCAGAGTCGCAGGTCCAAAATTTTAAAAATTCAATAAAATTAAAAAATAAAATATACAATAGAAAAGGAATGAAAAGTAGCTAAAGGTTGTGGAATTTTTAGTTATCCATGTTCGTTGAAAAGTGGGTCGAAAATGCGTTCGAAAGTAAAATCCCGAAATCCTGGATGCATTCTATAATTGTCACATGGAATGTTTTCTCTTCCCCTTTCTTATTTTATTGATTTTTGCTCTACATATCTATATGAGCGAGAACATTGCATAGCTCGTGAATAATATATTTTTTTTCAAATTCGAGTTTATATGGTTATTTTCACGGTACAGGGTGAGTCGAGAAATTCGAACACTTTTAAACGGCCATAACTTTTTGTATAGACTGAATTCCGAAATTTTGTAAACGCAGAACGACTCAGTTTTTCATAAAGGCTGCCCTCATAATCCCGCGGACACAGGACAAGTGCCCCTAAAGCGACGTGAAATGGCTATTTAATCCTGGCAACAGATTTTAGGTTAAATCGACCCTGCTCTACATGATAGAACTAATATTTATGCTGTTTAGACGGTTATGGTTAAAAATCCCCCGCAAAAAATCCCCCAGAATATAAATTGAAGTGAGGCAAATGTATTTTAAACCCACGATTAGGGTTGTCGACTCGACCGGTCGATTTCGACCTTTAAGGTCGAAAAGTCGAAATTTTTCGACTTTCGACCTTCGACTCGACCCGACGGTCGAAAATTTCGACTTTCGACCTTCGACTCGACCCGACGGTCGAAATTTTCGACTTTCGACCTTCGACTCGACCCGACCGGTCGAAATTTTCGACTTTCGACCTTCCATCGACTCGACCGGTCGAAATTTCGACTTTCGACCTTCGACTCGACCCGACCGGTCGAAATTTTCGACTTTCGACCTTCCATCGACTCGACCGGTCGAAAATTTCGACCGGTCGACAACCCTACCCACGATATTCTGACCAAAATCATGTCATAAACACTGTTAAATAGCTAAAGACGTCGATTTTAAAAGCCATACCACAGTACCAAAGCATGAAACGAGGTAACGACCTTATTACCTGGAGGGTGCAGTGGGACATGGACAATTCATCCCCGGGACAATTCATCCCCAGAACAACAATATAAAATTTTTTGAATTTATTTGTGCGAACGGAATACTTTAAAGCAAAACTTTTTCTCCCGTTTTGATTCAACCCCTCCATGGGGGTGCAGATAGTAGTATGGAGGGGGTAGCACCAATAAAGTGGTACTCAGGTGTAGTACCAAGGCATCGACTAACTATAGCTATTCAAGCCCGTATCCAATTAGCGAATTTCCCTTTCGCTCTCACTCTGACTTGCGCTCTCACTCTCAGTGTATACCCAATAGAAAAAAATGCCTCTCAGCCTTACTTTCACTTTCAATGAAAATTTTGCGGGGATTTTGATTTTTTAGTCTGAACTAACCAAACCAAGTGGTCGTCTACTTGGATAAAAAAAATTCAATTTATTTTTTATTTTCTAGGTTCCAAACCTGTTTTCTGGACTAATTCAGGCATGCTGAAAATGGTTCATATTGGTAAAATTCTGTTTTGAAGGGTTTTTCTTAAGTTTGGTGAAATTGAGTTTTGTCAAAATCAATTATCCTACAATACTAAAAAAATAATATACAAAACCTTGTTTATTATTAACAAACCATCTTCGCATGCCTGAATTAGTCCAGAAAATAACTTTTGGAACGTGAAAAACGTAAAAAAAATTTTTATTCAAGTGGACGACCACTTGTTTTAGTTGGCGCATGGATTATTCAGTGAAACTGAAGTTGGATCATAGAAAAACATTTTAAATTTTGAAAATTCATTACAAGACGAAATATCACCGCCGGGTGCCAATGCACTACCTGAGTTCTACAACCTGGGTACAACAAATCAACTGTAGCCGCGGGGATTCCGGCCGTGGGGATATTGCGGCACGAGGATATCGTGTCCGTGTCTGTCCTGGGGATGAATTGTCCTGGGGATGAATTGTCGCGTACCCGGGTGTAGTATAGTCATTAGTTTTACTCACAATACCTAAAATTAACCTAAAGGACTCCTATGGTAGATACCCTAACCAACTAGGTAACGCCACCTGGATACCTGATAACTGGATGTTACTAGGTGAGTACCACTGCCGAGGTAGTACTAGAAGTACCATCAGCCAGGTCCCACTACCTGTTCTACCATTTAAGTACAACTACCAGGATGCCCTACTACGATTCTTGGGAAGTTCAATTATAGATTGTTGCTACCGTATTTTCTCTATTAATTACTCCCTCTTTATTAATCACCCCCCATAGGCACCCTATATCTCAGCTCAAAAAAAATTTTATTTTTGCAAATCTGTTTTTTGCGTTATCTTAATCACCACGAAACTTAGTTGATTCCACTTTTCAGATTTGGTTTGAGCACCCCAAAAATCTCAAAAACAAATTTTTTTATTTTTTATTTTTCAGTGTTGAAAAATAATTACGCCGGGGTAATTAATAGAGAAAATACGGTATGCTAAATTAACCAAAATAGGAATTTTGAAGCTGTTTGGTTTAGAAAAATTGGTGTTTGCTGCCAGCATCGGTTAAGATACTTACATGGTAGCCTCAGGTAGCTAAGGTGTTTTCCTAGCTCGATGCGGGGATTCCAAATAGCAAAATCGCTATTTTGGTATTATCAAACCGTGTTTTAGTAATTTTTATTAACATATCGATAATATTGACAATAATTTGCTGATTTTAACGTCTGAGTCCGTGAATAAATGTCAATTTTACTTCAATTTCTATTCTATGGGGATTTTTGCCGGGGGATTTTTTCGGGGTATATTTTCTTGGGGGATTTTACCCATAACCGTTTAGACATTCAGAAATGATTATCGGCTGCCCCGCAAGTCCTGTCCCGCGGTACAATCTGGGGATTTGTGCTGCGGGACATTGACCTGCGGGACAGCCAAAAACCCATTTTCGATAGTTATCTTTTATAAAAACCTGCCATGTATATGTTGTAGAGCTGGGTCGATTTTCTTATGAATCTGTTGAAAGCGGTGAAAAATGGTGGTTGGGAACCGAGATACCAACAAAAAAGTTCGAAAATTGAACAGTGTCCCGCGGGGTTATAGGGGTGCCTAACAATTTGTTTGGTATATAAAGTGAAAAGCACTATTTTTGCTTGGTCCCTCCTGTGGTTTGGGTCCTGGTCAGCGGATGGCCTCTGGACGGACAAGACCAAACCACAGGGTGGACCAGGCAAAATTGTTTTTTAAAATTATATTTCAAACAAGTTTTCATGAAAAACTGAGTCCTTCTGCGTTTACAAAATTTCGGAATTCAGTCTATACAAAAAGTTATGGCCGTTTAAAAGTGTCCGAATTTCTTGACTCACCCTGTACTTAATTGTAAAATCATTTGATTTGCTTAAAACAGGTGCGATAATTTCAGGTGTCTCCTGCAAACAATGACCATAGCAGAAGAAAGACCAGCAAAGCCTGTACATTGTAAGTGCCAATGAAAACCTGTTGGAAAGACTTCGTCTGATCGCCCAAAACAGTGATGTGCTGTCTCCGAGCACAGCAACTCCAGCTAATAGTCCTCCAATAAAAGCTACAGCTATTCTGGCCAACACCAAAGGGCTATTTCAACCACCCACTACTGTACTCCAATCAATAAAAAGCGACCGTTCCAATGGATTGTGATGGTCTCCAAAGAATGGGAACCTGCCATACTCGACTCTCTTGCCGACATCTGCCGGCTGACTATGTCTCAGGTGGGCTATTTTTGACGTATGAAAGGGTTTAGTCTAACTAGGAAGGGACCCTGACTGTCCTCCGGATTTTTCGATGATTTTTTTATGCGCGTATTCTTGTAGGACGTACCCAAATCCCATGTAAATTTCGGCTCCCCGCCTCTTGAAAGTCAACAAAAATTTCAGGAATGACCATGGTCCATGGGTGAGTTATAAAAAACCATGATACGGATATCGATGTGTTTTTTGAACTTTGAGTAACCCTTGTACGCTTTTTGTAAATCTTCAGAGCTGGGGATCCAGATTTGTCAGAAACTTGGGCACGCTCTATAAAAATACGCAGAAAATTTTTTTCATCAAAGTTCCCCCAGGTCACACTCAGGGTCCCTATCTTGTAAGACTAACATTTTTCGAAAACTATATAAAAAAAATTTTCAGGGTGATTCACATGGTGCAGAAATTCTAGTGATCAAAAAGATGCCTTTCCTACAGACTTTGACATTTTCAACAACCATTTGGATGCCATTAGAAAAGAGTGGACTTCTGAATGGAGTAACCATTTTGACAAATACAAGTCAGTTGTTTTGTATGTTTACAAGCAGATGTTAACACGTGAAGGGCTTTGTGTACCAAACTAAGCATTTTGTGCAGAATTTCACGCTGAACGCGATGGCTGAAACAAAAATGTCGGAAAGAGGAGGAAAAAAAACGGTAAAACAACATCCGAAAGTAAATAATTTTCACCCACTCCCAACCATACTTGGACACGCAAAAAAAGAGCGGCAGCGGCGGCGAACGGCGGGCTACCAGAAAAACAGCGGCGGCGGCAGCGGCGTGGAAAAAAATACCAGCGGCGGCGGCAGCTGCCGGTCAAAAATGAGCGGTGACGGCAGCGGCATGTAAAAAAATCTCATTTACTATTTTATTTGAAAAAATTAACTCTCTTTATTACAGTCGAACATCTCAATAGTATACCCCCCGAAAGTTCGTTCTCGCCCAGGCTCCAACATTTTTTTAGCTCAATTTTTAAATTTTTTCGCTGATTCTGTTTTGACAGTCTGGCCGCAAATATCGTAGTTCTGATTTTGCCGATCGTTTTCATTTGCCTATATATTTTTTCTCTAAAAAAGCAAAACCTCCCAATAGTGTACATCTTATTTTGAAAGTGATGTACACTATTAGGAGGATTTGCTTTTTTAGAGAAAAAGTATATAGGCAAATGAAAAACGATCGGCAAAATCGGAACCCTTATGATATTTGCGGCCAGACTGTGAAAACAGAATCAGCAAAAAATTGAAAATTGAGCTAAAAAAGTGTCGGACCCTGGGCGGGAACGAACTTTTGGGTAAATTTTCGGATAAATTAGAGAAATGCTCAATGAACTATTTGATAAAAAAGACATTTGCTCAAATAAGGGTTTGCTCAAATACCCGATGTAATTCAGTGAATTACATCGGGTATTTGAGCAAACCCTTATTTGAGCAAATGTCTTTTTTATCAAATAATTCATTGAGCATTTCTCTAATTTATCTTTTATAGGCACGCCACTATTGGGAGGTTCGACTGTATTAAATTTTTGTAAGTTCAAGTCATCGAGAATTTTATAACAATACACTTGGAAATTTAATCAAATATTTATTTACTGTAGTAATGTGAGTAATGCATAAAGAAGAAGAACAGGAATAGATTAGAGAAAGAAATTAAATGTCATGCTAATTTTGTTTATGTTTATTTTGAAGGTTCAAACAAGCAACGGAAGCAGCGGCGGTGACTGAAAAAGAGCGGTGGCGGCTAAAAATGCAGCGGCGAACGGCGCGGCCAGCGGCGCCGCTCGTCCAAGTATGCTCTCAACCACCTGGAACTTGAGCAAAATATGGGTGGTACTCGCTCAAATTGATTCAACACCTAGATGTGTGATATCCCAGAATGCAGAGCGTAAATCAGGGCTCTCTAATGTGCACAAACTTGTATCTGAGTTATCACAATTTCACATAGAATTTTTAATTTTCCCTAAAAAAGCCATTTTTCGAAAACCCTCAATTTTAACCATAAAATGGTCCTAGATATGTCATAGTTGCGTTTAACTGCTCAATCCGTGGTCAATACTTGTAGAGAATTTCAAGAGCTACAAGATAAGCCAAAAATCAGCACAAAAGTTAAATAAAAGTCACTCAGAAATTGCAGGAGAAAAGGTTAAACCAGCTGATTCCTGGTATTGTAATTTGAAAAATATCTGGTTCGGCATACAGTCAAACCTCGATAATCCGCCACCCGCTAAACCGCCACCCTCGATAAACCGCCACCCTCGAGAAGCCTGATTTGGTTGGCCATCAGAGAAACTCAACAAAGTTTACCCCCGCTAAACCGCCACCTCGATAATCCGCCACCCTCGGATCGGTCCCATGGGGTGGCGGATTATCGAGGTTTGACTGTATTCCTGGCCGACTTTCTGAAGAAAATTGAAAGTGCAATATAGCAAAATGCTCGTCATGAAAAATGCAACAGAACTAGTGAAAAAACTCATAAGACAACAATCCAATTTTAGGAAATTGAAGTCAAAACAATTAGACCCTAAAACACAACAGATTTCGACCAGGGCTTTTGGAAGAAAATTCAGGTAATTGGGGCTTGGTTTCCTAACTTTTCCTAAATTTTATAGTGAATTTCTTGAAAATAAAAATATAAAGTGACAGAGAGGAAAAACTGCATGAGATACGATGGTTAATCTTAGGTAAGACAATGTTTTTCTTCTTTTTTTTGAGAGGATTTACGTTTATGGCTGGATGGACGTTTATGGTTGGTTTCACTGGGTCGGAAATCAATATTTTCGAGCATAATGTTAGTGCAAATTATATGTCAAAAGATAGCTAAGACTTTGACGCGTCGGTATAATTTTAAAATAATTGTGATCATATCCAACCCAAACCAGAAACGTCCATTCAAGGGGTTGGCCAGACTTGCGGACAACATTTTGCGGACGCAACGCTTGCGGACCAAGTTTCGCGGATGCAACATTTGCGGACGAACATTTGCAGACCGACTTTAGCGGATAAACCTAAGTTTGGCATAAAAGGAGCAGAAAAAAGAAGGTATTTCAAGCCGGAGTGAAGGATGACAACATTAAAAACTAAGTTAGTCGAACCTGTGACTTAGCGATGCTTATATGAATTTCGCAAGTTCTCGTCCGCAAATCTTGCGTCTGCAAGATTTGATCCGCAAAAGTTGAGGCGCAAAACTCATCCGCAAAGCTATGTCCGTAATAATCACGTCCGGAAACACGCATCCGCAAAATATTGTCCGCAAGTCTGGCCAACCCCATTCAAGGACTAGGCTGCGAGCCTAGTCCTTGAATCTTCTCAAAAAGAGGTGAAACACAGTCTTACCTGTGATTTAACACTGAAGTCAGATGCAAGTTTTTTGTGCTCTATCACGTGATATTTTTATTTTCAGGAAATGCCCGATAAAATTTAGAGAAAATCACGAAACCAAGCCACAACCACCTGAATTTCCGTCTAAAAGCGCCTGGTTTTTGTGGGGTTTGGGGTCAAATTGTTTTGGTTTGAATATTGTGGTATTGGCTTGTTGTATTGTGAATCTTTGCACTAATTTTGTTGCATTTTTAACGCTGAGAATTTCGCTATATCGCACTCTCAATTTTCTTCAGAAAGTCGCAAGGAATATGTGGTGCATTAATTTGAGCGAGTACCATCCATATTTTGCTCAAATTCCAGGTGTTAGGAATAGGTGAAAATTACTTACTTTCGGATGTTGTTTTATCCGTCGTTTTCTCTCCTCTTTCTGTTTTTTTTCAACCGTCGTGTTCAGCGTGAAATTCTGCACAAAATGCTTAGTTTGGTAACACAGCCCTTCACGTGTTAAAAATTAGATAATGCCTTATCATCTAGGACCGGATTGACGTAACGTATTTTCTCTAATAGACGTACCCCCACTTTTTTATTTATGTGTTTTCGAGGCATTGTATTTTCGACATAGTTTTTGTGGATGACCCTTTAGGCTAATTGCCACCTACTTTTAGGTAGTCATATGAGCTATAATTTGAGTGGTAACTTGTCCTCAAAATTTAGTTGGAAACACAATTTCACAAACACGTTTTCTCTAAATTTAGCCGGTGTGTCTGTTAGAGAGAATACGGTATATAACCAGTGATTAGCACTATTAGGAAAAAACTTTTTGAATAAAACTAACTAAACAAATTTTAGAAAACTGGGTGATAGCAATGCAAGAACTGAACACCTACAAAAGTTGGAAAGATGGCTAAAGCCAGACTGTCCATTCAAGTGCTCCTTAGCTCATGTGGATGACCAAGACTTACCGGTAGGAAATATTTTGCTAACCATAATCATATTAATCACCACAATTTCCTCAATCACCATGATGACATTAAAAAAACAACAGGGGGACCAAGGCAGTTTTTTTTTATTTTTTTACGCAAAATTTGCTTAAAATTCAAAAAACTGCCTTGGTCCCCCTGTTGTTTTTTCAGTCTAAAAAATTAATTGCCACTTTTCATGAGTAACTCTCATTTTTCATTGCATTTTTAGAAGAAAGTGGTGGGTAAAACCCATGCTTGCTTTTTACGTTTTTACGAAAAATGCTATTTTTGCGGTGAATGGAGATTCACATGTCCGAAAATGGGATAATTATCCCAAATTCAGCCTAAGCCTAGAGAGAAGCACCTGAAAGAAGCTGAAAATTCAATAATCTGGAAGGTCACATTTTCGACAATTTTAAATTGCTCGGATCTCAAAAATTTCAATTAGAAGTGCAAAAACAAATTGCACCATCGTGTTCAGCGTGAAATTCCGAGTCAGAATCGACAGAAATCACAACCAACCGTTCTCGTGTTAAACTTGCAGACCCTACTAGCAAATACAACCAAACAAAAAGATGTTTTTTGCGTCAGAAAAGACTTAGATACCACCAAGTGACTCCCATATAATATCTAGAGACTTTTTCGACTGATTAACGTCTTATTTATGTGTGTGCATTAGGGTTGCAGCCAGTTTTTAGAAAAACAAAAGCAGAAAAACAGAAAGCGGTATTTTCTTAAAAAAACAGAAAAACGGAACCAAAAAACAGAACCTAACAGTAAGTGAACATTTTGGTCGCATTTTTTTCAAAAAGGATCTGTCCACCATCATTAGTGACCGCGTTTATCAAAATTTGGACGGCGTCCCGTCCCCGTCCCAGACGTTTTTGACCGGCCGTCCAACCGTTCGTCCGGATTTTTTTCTAATGCCCGGCCGTCCAATATTCGGCCGTCTTGCCAAAATTCTCGCCGGCCGTCCGATTCAAATTTTCTAATGCCGGCCGTCTTTCGGCTGTCTGTGAGCTGCCAACTAGCCGTCCGCTGAAATAAATAGTGAAAAACTTTTGCCAATTTTTTTGCTTGTAATGTTTTTAGTATCAAAATTTGATCTTTATTGAAAAATTACAGCTACATAGAAAATATATTTGGAGTTGTACATTGAAAGTGTTTGAGACTTTAAAGGAGCATGCCCGTGCCTTTTAAAACTTTAGGGCGGCAAATTTTTTCTAACCGTTCCACGCATTGAATCTGATATTGATTATAAAAAAGAGAAAAAAATAGCCGAATGCTTCTTTACGCCGGAACTAAAATGTATGCCTTTTGCAGCAACAAATCGCCGATTTCTTTCAAATCCATTCTGGTATAAACATTTGTGATGCTGTGGTAGATGTGGAGGAGGGGGAGGAGCAGGAACGCCCTTCTCTATTCACCAAACCACCGGTAACTTCCGACTTTGAATGGCCAAATGAATGATTTTGCTAATTTAGGCCCTTCACTGGACTCAATACCCTCGAGAGGCCGAAATGCAGGTGTCATTCAAGTTCACATTCCCTCAGGGTAGCATACCGGAGCAGGTGTTTCGTCAATGGACAGCCATCTCCAAAGCCAGTTTCCAGCCGTGGGAATACGAGTATGAGTGGACCAATGGGATTCTTCTTCGCCAGGAATTGGTAAAAAAATAGGATGCTACTTGCATATGCCCCCCCCCTAAATCAACTTTTTTTAAAAGTGTTTTGAAACACGCTATATCAACTCAAAATCACCTCAGGAATTCAAAAAAGACATTATTTTGAGTTCTGGTCAATAAAAAGTTAAGTTTTGGACATTACGTGACGCTGCTCGTTTTTAACATTGTTCTGTGTTCAACGTCTTCCTTTTTGTTCAAAATTGGCTTCTTTTTGGTCCATTTCCACCCAAATGCAGCCCTAAATTTCTCTAAAAATGGTCAAAAAGGGTACTTTTGGGTGGTCCTAAAACTTATTTTTATTGGAGAGAACTCAAATATAATGTCTTTTTGAGCTTCTGAGGCAATTTTAGGTCGATATAGGGTGTTTGGGAACATTTAAAAAAGTTGATTGGGAGGGGGGTATATGCAAGTAGCGCCAAAAATAGATTGCACACAGAAGAATTTGCGAACTTGATTTTTAGGTGAAGGTGACTGTTGTGAGAAGTGCGTCCCATGTCATTGAAGTTTCTGGCCGCATCGACAAAGATGAAGCAGCTGAAGAGGAAGAGGAGAGCGAAACCAACAATTATTCCTCAATGCCTTTGTCCAAGGTCTGGCCTTACTTGGTCAGAGTGGTCCATGCTTTTTTGATGGCTGTGAACCAGCTGGAAACACTGCCTTATACAGTAAGTAGTTGGTGCTGTGACTGCAAATTGAACCAGGCTCTGAACTAAAGCTTGGTTTTGTAAGCATGCCCAGCAACCGGACAATAATTTTTGTAATTAAAAAAAAAGGGACCATAATTTTTTCCAATAAGGCGCCATAGTGTCTGCTTCCGCATAAAATTGAACAAGTGCACCCGATTTGTATTTGGTTTGGTGTTATACCGAACATGAAAGGGCTATACCAGCGCGTTACACTGCAATTAAGGCGGGAGACTAGCAATTTATTTTTCTCATGACCGTTTCCTATAAGCTTTTTATCTGATCCGACGAAAGTTTTCTGTCTACTTTTTAAAAGTAGCATAAAGTCATAAATATCGGAATTGAGATGAGACGAGTGAAAACAAGGACGACATTTGAAAAACTGCTGGTCCCTGCCTTAATTTGCAGTGTAACGCGCTGGTATGCCCCTTTAAGCTCACAAGGGGCCATATCGGTTATCAGTTCGGAAACCCTATCACGTCAATTTTCATTGAATATTTTTTGTAGAGTATGTATGACTTCCTCGTAAAACTGAGCCATTGAGGCGATATTACCACAACACTCAAATCAAAGTTATGAAATACCCATGATATCACGAGTATCATGGTTTTTGTTGAATATTTTTTTCAATCTCTTTTGTTCACAAAATTTTTATAATTCGAGTTGTGTGCATTCAGGTCTCAAAATGACCGCTAAAATCTGGGAACATTTTGGTAGTTAAAAATCTTTAAGTTTATACCAAAAAAAATTAGAAATATGCAAGATCAGGTCAAGTAACACAGTTTTACATAGATTAGGTCACGTAAAACGCTGTTTTGTGACTTGGTTTTGCTGGTCTTGTATTCTTTTCGTATGAACTTGCAATTTTTTTCCACCAAAACAACCACTAAAAGCTAGCAAACATTTTGGTAATAAAAACTCAATAAGTTTATATGAAAAAATGAAGACCAGCAAAACTATAGCGACTATATGTTAAATTCTTTTTAATTTTTTTCTTCTGTTTTTGGCTATCATAAGAGCACACTCGTGCCTGGTTTGTCCAAAGATTTGTTAACCCTTAACAATTGTGTAATAACTGTGTAATTGAAATAATTTAAAAAAAAACCAAGTCACATAACAGCGTTTTACGTTACCTAATATCTGTAACAATCTGTTACTTGACTTGATTTTGCTTATTTATATATTTTTTGCTATAAACTAGGGTTGTACAATGGGAATATTCCCGGAATATTTCCGGGAATATTCCCGGGAACATTGGGAATATTCCCGGGTTTCCCGGTATTTTCCCCTATATTGGGAATATTCCCAGGAATATTCCCGATTTTCCTGGGAATATTCCGGGTTTTCTATATTTCCGGGAATTTCTACAACTCTACTATAAACTTAAAGATTTTTTACTACCAAAATTTATGTAAACTCACAGACTTTTTACTGCTGAAAGGTTTGTTAGATTTTAGCGGTCATTTTGAGACCTAAATGCACACAACTCGAATTATAAAAATTTTGTGAACAAAAGAGATTGAAAAAAAATATTCAACAAAAACCATGATACCCGTGATATCATGGGCATTTCATAACTTTGATTTGAGTGTTGTACCACTTTTTGTGCTAATATCGCTTCAATGGCCCAGTTTTACTAGGAAGTCATACATACTCTACAAAAATATGCAATAAAAATTAACATGATAAGGTTTTCAAAATGACACCCCGACAGGGTCCCTTGTCAGAAAAATCACAATTTAAAGGACCATCCTTGTTGATGACAATGAGAATTTGGCAGATACAAAAGCGTGTGGGACACTTTCTTACTGCAAAAATATCTTTGAATTATGTATTGTTGGTATATACAGATAAAAAAAACATTTGTATACGTGGCCTAGTTAGCGCAGTAGTATAGCAGCTGGAGTTGGCCCAAAATTCTGGATCCGGTATACCGGAACTCCGGCCCTTTTCGAATTCCGGTTGAGAAAAAAACATGTAATTGCGGTTCTGGTTTTTGAGAAAACTTAATTCAGGCTCCAGTATAAAATGATTTCCGGGCCATCTTTTTAATGTTATAAATATTGCTCAGCTGATTTTTAACGCGTATTTTTCACTTTTGAGCGGATTTTTTGTGCTAAAAATCAAAATAACACGAAAATCATGTTAAACAACAACGATTTTTTTTTTGAAATATACGTTTTTTCGGCCGCGGATCTCGGCAAAATTGGAATTCCGGTTCTGATTCCGGTTTTTACAAAACTCAAATTCCGATTCCGGTTTTCACGAAAGTGAAATTCCGATTCCCGTCCAAAAATCAATTCCGCTCTAATTAAAGTACCCCTCTAATTAACCAACCCCCTAAACTTTGAGGGTCTGTATCTCGGGGCGGAGTAGATGTTTTTGGAAAGTTGTTTTTCACGTTTTCTTGACTTCCACGAGCTCTACCGATTCCGTTTTTTTTACTTTTTATTTTCACCCAAAAAAAACTCGAGATCGAATTAAAATTTTCCGATTTTCGGGAAGTTAAAAAAAAACGCACCGGTGCTTTAAAGGACCCTGTCTCTTCATTATCATGGCAATTTCATAGGTTTGAATGCGCGCGGGACCACAAAGATTTTGTCAATAATGTTTTCGAATTATTTTTTGTTTGCATTTTGAATTTCAAACGTTATCTTCTACTTGACATAAATCACACCATGACAGGGACAGTTATGGAGCAGTGAAAGGCGAATACGTTGTCCGATCTGGCATTGGGCTCGACTAGTGATTAGTTCTAAATTTTGAACAAATTTACTGAATTTATTTTCTAAACAATAAGCAGAAATAAAAAACAATTCGAAATTATTATTGACAAAATGTGTGTGTCCCGCGCGCATTCAAACCTTTCAAATTGCCATGATAAGGAAGAGACAGGGTCCTTTAATTAGAGGAAATACGGTTAATGATTAAAAATAATAATTTCGGGATAAAAAAGTGTCCCGCGCGCATTTGAATTTGCCTAATTCTCATTGTCATCAACAATTATTGTCCTTTAACCATTTTTTTTCAGCTGAACATGATCTTTATTGGTCAACCTTTCTTCAACTGTCCTGAAGGTGCTCGCATAGTCACTTCACGCTCTCTAGATGCCATCCAGACTCTCAGTGCTATTCAGCGCACCCAATCAGTGAGATTCAAGGTGGATCAGTATATCTACTCCCTTAACTTGGATCAAAGTTTTCCTGGCAAATTCAAGCCCATGCGCTTGGCTGATTTTTCGCCTTCTAAATTCGTGCTTAACGAGCCAAAAGTACAGAATACAGAAAGTAATTCCATCAGCCCATCCTCTACAAGTTTTGACAAAGAAACTCTGCCAACAACACACGAGGAAAACCATCTGGACGAAAGTGGGGAGCCCAGACTAAGTCCTCACAACTTGCATGTGGAAAGACAGATAAGTGGGCACAAGAATCGAGGTCGAAGAGTCTCTTTTGGGGCAATTCGAGCGATTCCAACCATGGATGGCACACAGCCATCGTGCACTTCTCCTCTTTTGATGGGCATCACAAACCATCGAGATTTCAGTCCAGACACTCGCAACACCAATAATTATATGGACGAAGAAAATGACACCAAAAGCGACAATGATGAAGTTCAAAGCTCTACAGTTGTGGAATATGTGGACGAAATGCTACAAAAGGCTATTGACGAGGTGCTAATAAAGGACTAAAATTTTATTTGATCAGAGCCTATGTTATTTACAGTATATTGTAAAGGTTTTAAGCATAAAAGGTAAACTAAGGGTTTAAAATCCTAACTTTGTAAATTAAATTGTGAAGGAACAGGAGGTTTAGGAAAAATTATTTGGGTAATCCTTTTTACTGGGGCAAATATACTTTTTTGGGGGCAAATTCACTTTTTTGGGCAAATCGTCTTTGGAGCAAATTAGCTTTTTTGGAGCAGATGGGCTTGGGGCAGATATACTTTTTTTTGGGGCAAATTTACTTTTTTTCGGAACAAATTTATTTTTCATGGGGCAAATTATTCTCTTTTTGGGACAAATTAACCATTTTTTAAAAAACTTTTCTGGAAAAAAAATTGCAAAAAAGAGAAAAATTTGCCCCATAAAATAATAAATTTGCTCCAAAAAAAAAGTAAATTTGCCCCAAAAAAAGTAAATTTGCCCCAAAAAAAGTAAATTTGCGCAAAAAAAGTATATTTACCCCAGAAAAAAGGATTACCCAAATTATTTGTGAAATAAATGTAACATAATTTGTTTAAAACAGGGCTACGATCTCAAAATTTTGAAGAAGTATATTTTACAGAAAAAAAGGATTTTTTTACTTTTTTTGAAAAAATGGCACAAAATTCAGTACAGTCCACTCTTGATAAACCGGCAACCCTGGGGAACAGCTTAGGGAGCCGGTTTATCGGGAGTCAGTTTTGTCTAGTTTCCTTTTCGGGCAGCCAAATCATGCTTTTCAAAAGTGCCGGTTTATCAAGAAGGGACTGTACATACTAAAAAAAGAGATTCTGGAGTAAAATTTGAAAAATATAAATGATTTAGGATCCCAAAAGTACAGATCGTAGAGCTGTTTTAAATAAATATTGTATTAACTGTGCCCTGAATAAAATAAAAATTATTTTGAATGGCATCATGGAACTCATTTATAACAAATTTACACAGAGCATTTAGTCTTTTTATAACTTACTAAACAAAAACAACTACATTATAAACAAGCAAACAAAATTGAGCGCATCAGGACACCTATTTGAAGATTACGTAAACAAGAGTTATTCCCAGGACTGCCACTGAATAACCGGCAACGACAGTGAAAAGTGTCTGCAACTTCATTTTTGACTCGAGATTTCTTTCTGTCTGATGCAGCAGACTTTCCATTTGGTCACCCACATACACCACCGAGCTAGGATTCGCCCCATTGAGAGACTGGTCCAGTTTGATAAGACGCTTTAGTTCTTCCATCTGCTTGAAAAGTGCAGTATTCTGAAAATTAGGAGGTGTATTAGAAATTAAATCCACTTTTAAAAGAGCATCTTAGGTAACATGTACTCTATGGCTGACTTTGTTTTGAGGGCAATAAAAAAAGTGATTGTTAATTAGTATTTTTTATTTTCGAAATAAAAAAATTCAATGGCAACTATTGGCGACAAGCATTTATTTCTACAGGGTGTCCCAGAAAAAAAATTCCTACACTTCGAGGGCACGCACGACCACTTTTAAAATCAAGTTGTTTTTTTTTGATTATATTGTGTCATTTTGTAGCCCTTCTCATCATCTGAGAAATGGTAAATCATTTTTTTAAAACTGATATGAAAAATTATGAATTTATTAACAAACCAAAAAAAATATGCAATTTTAAATTCGGGAATTTTCAGTTTCTGTTAAAGTAAAGAAATTGTAAATGGTTTTTTATACTGGTTATTAATAGCAATTTTTTCGCAAGAATGTTCCGAACACATAATTTTGTAGCTCTTACTTTCTTTTTTTGATTGGTACATAAAACTTTTCATTTTTTTTTCGAAAAGTCATCATTTGGCGTTTTGCACACTTTAGGTAATTTTAGAAGTTGACCGCAGTGTTGCAAAACTGAGATTTTCCGCATCGGCACCCGCACCGGCACCTGGCCTTTGGCTCACCCCGCACCGGCATTCGCACTGGCACCGACCCCTCACGGTTTTCCGCACCGGCACCCAGTAAAGCAAAGCCGCGTCTCAAAAGGCTTTCGCAAATATGTCTTATATATATTCTTGACAAAAAAATGAAACAAATGTACCTGTTGCGTTAATACCTCTACTTTAGTTTGAATTTGCCCCTCTGGATTTTGGATCGAAACAGTTCCCAACTTCTGTGGGTCGAACCTTAGTGCTGTTACAACATCTTCAAGAAATTTGGAGACCTGCAAAACCTGTATTTTCCATAAAAACTTTCATTATCCACTCAATTACCGTCAACAGAATTTAAAAAGTACGAATCTTAAAAGTACCTGTGTTTGCTGTGTATGAACCAATGAGGCTATTTCTTCCAGAACAGGATGGACCTCCTGTGCAGATGGAAAGAGCCTGTTCAGTTCTCGCATCTTCATATAATTGTTTATGGATGTTCCAACTATTCCTAACATAGCGCCCACTATACCAAAAGTCAATGACCAGTATTTTGTAGTTTGCTCATTTTCCCTTTCACGCTCGTGGCTGATGCGAAGCTAAATAGAATGGATAAATTGATTCAAGCAACTATTTACAAAAAGTATTAAACACTGACTCTGTTTTTCAGCATTTCAAAAGCATCCCGTTCCTGGTTCTCAAACTCTACAAATTCAAATAAAAAAACACCTACTACACTTCTAATATTGACCTACCTGCAAATTCTGAAAGAAGGGCTGTTTCCAACTTGATAGTTTTGTGTTGCTCAGTTAGCAAGTGCAAATACCTAGAGAACATTGAATTTCTTGAGCTATTTTTGCAAAGGTATTAAAAAGGAAAAAATTGAATTAAAAAAAAAATCTTCACTGAAGATCGCACTTCAAGATCTAATTTATAAATCTTCCCGTTTGAATTAAAATATATTACCTATCTTCACCCCTTTGCGTCCTATCTAGTTCTAAGTGGATATCTTTTAAATGAGCCTGGAGTCTATTTAACTCCAGTTGTTTTTGACGCCGATTCTGATGAGCACTTTGTAGAAGGTATTCGCACTAAAAAAAACAGGTTCAGACAATTGTATGTAAAAATAAAAGATAATTTTGACGTTAGTGATTTAAGCTGTATAAGGCCATATAGAGAGGGAAAAGAGTACCGTATTTTCTCTAATCTAAGTCCCGGGTTTCTATTTTTTGGATTACAGTTAAGTCTCGATATGACAAGGATTCCGATTTTACCGATCGTTTTTGCAATCGACAAAAGTTTTGCCAGTAAGACCCGCGACGTTCGCTATAAGATACACCTAAATGTTAAAAAGGGTAAATCTTATAGAGAGCGTTGCGGCTCTTGCTGGCAAAACTTTTGTCGATTTCAAAAATGATTGGTTAAATCGAAATGCTTGCGATATTTCCGACTAGACTGACGAATCACATTTGGCAAAACATTTCAGAAATCGGGTTAAAAAGTGTCGGACCCAAGGCTGGAACGAACTTGACGAAGTGTATCTTATAGAGAGCGTCGACTGTATGGGAACCAGACAAAACTACGAGATTTACTGGGAGAACAGGCATACCTGGGTTACTTCCTCTCTAGCTTCACGAACTGCTTGTAGACCACTAATTTTTCATAGTGCTTTATAAGAGTATCACCCTTATTTTTCATCCTGTCCATAGTGTCCGCCAAACCGCCTTCTTTACTGTCAAAGAGTTTGAAGAGGTTTGTCTAATACCCAGCCTGAGAAATATTCGCCGAGAACTTGGTGAACGCAAGACCAGCATGGATGTGGAAGAACTAGAGCACAATAATCTAAAGCTTGCAGTCATTTCAGAATGGTTATGGAAAACATCTACATTATTATTTTTCAAACATTTATAAAAAACAGCAGAACGCCAGATGAAAAAATATTATTATTTTTTAAATTAGCCATCGAGATGAAATAAATATAAGTTGGTGTTAGAAAACCAATATAAACAGCTTATCTAATATGTTTTTACAGTCAATCCTCGATATAACGGCCCCACCTCAAGTTCGTTCTCGCTTTTGGTCCGACACTTTTTTTACCTTGATTTTTGAATTGTTTTGCGAATTGTCTTTGGCTAGTATAGTCTCAAACATCATAAGCATTTTCACTTTGCCGATCGTTTTTCAAATAAAAAATAAATTTTCCGAAAAGATCTGCGGGTACTCGATATAACGGCCCCTGTTTTAAAATTAGAGGGCCGTTATACCCGCGAATCTTTTCGGCAAAAAAAAATTTATTTGAAAAACGATCGGCAAAATTAAAATCCTTATAATATTTAGGACTGGACTAGCTAAAGACAAGTCGCAAAACAATTCAAAAATCAGGGTAAAAAAAGTGTCGGACCCTAGGCAGGAACGAACTCGAGGTAGGGCCGTTATATCGAGGATTGACTGTATCGGTTTGATGAAAATTCCAAACGAGTATCTGGATATATGTAGAAAATCTAGAAATCTAGGTAGGGAAAGAAGTCCACGCATTTACGCTTAAGTAACCACGCTTTTTTCACACATTTTTAACCCTTAAATGCGCCCTGTCCAGTGTATGATACAAATTTTAATATTACATTTTTCATTTAAAAATTATTCATTTCTCAAGTTTTTTTCAAAGTTTTAGAAAAGGGTCGAAATTTGTTAGTTACAGAAAAAAAACCAACATATCATGTAAGATTCTAAAAATGCTATTAGGTCCAAAAAGGCCAAAATTCACGTTTTTTGAAAAAGTATTTTTTTCTCGATGTTATGAAAGCAAAATTGTTAAATTTTATAGAAAGAAATATTCAGCCCTGTACTACCGTAAAACCACTAATAGTTAAAAAATAAAAAAGCGTGCTGCCCATAGGCGGGAGCGAACTTGAGTGATGTTCTACACGCACTGTCATAAATATGGACAAACTTGTCCCATATATCGGACAACTCCCCGGCGCCTTGTCCCAAATATCGGACACCTAAATACAGTCGAACTCCGATATGATGCCACCCCGATATAGCGCCACCCAAAAATGAAGCAATTTGGTCAGCTTTGACTAAAATTTAGTCAAATGAACCCGGATTAAAAGCCACCTAGGATATAACGCCACCAAATAGCGATTCCCAGCAGGGTGACCAACTTGACTTTTTTTCGATGGCTGGCCTTTTTTCTTGAGCTGAGAAATTAATTTAGTTTTTGAACCAATTTTTTGTAGCTTATAAAGCAATGTATGCACAACATTTTTACTGTTAAAGAACTGTTTTCAAAATTCGGCTTAGGGGCGTTTGGCAACTTTTGTGTCATTTTTGGCGTTCTGCCCTATGTTCTGTTTTAGCCACTAGGTTTACTTAGGCTTAGGCCTTAGGCTTAGAGACCAAAAAATGTCTTACGAACTACAAAATGGCTTAAAAAATAAGCCCAAGTGGCTAAAACTAGAGTTGTGAAATGGACATATGTCCGGGCATATGTCCGGACATATGGCCGGACATATGTCCGGACGTTTTAGAAAATGTCCCGTTAACTAAAAATCGGACATTTTCTTGTTTTTTTTGTCTCAGCGATTATTTCATTACTCTTAGTCCGGCAAAATCATTCTTCACTTCTGCTCACTGAAATTCTTCTAATTTCTGCTTATAATTATGTTTCAGGTCGCCATGTCCAAGCCTCAAACAGGATATCATGAAAGATGGTTTGTTTTCGATTTCAAATATTTTTATTTTTTCAGGTACCCGAGGCGGATATCCACCTGACCAGGTGGTACCCACCACGAGGTTTGGGTTTTTGGTGACTTCAATCGCAATTTTAGTTTTAACAAACGCAATTCTGCACACGATTTTGCCTATGATGGCATAGCTCTTTTTTAGATTTAGAATTTTTTAAAATTTTCAGGTACTCCAGGTACCTGGAACACCTGAATAACAGTATTATTAGATTCAATCTATTGAATGAATTTGAATTTTTGTTGAATGATATCGGAGAATAGTGTTGTTTGTCCTTGGTTGATGTCAATAAAGCTTATTTGTGCTCATTCTTGGTCTTTATCTTATTATAAGACATATTTACTCGGGTTAACAGAAAATGTCCGAAAATGTCCGAATGTCGGACATATGTCCGGACATATGCCCGGACATATGTCCGATTTGAAAATGTCCGGACATTTCCACAACTCTAGCTAAAACAGAACATAGGGCAGAACGCCAAAAATGACACAAAAGTGGCCAAACGCCTACGCACCAGTGTTTTCAAAAGTCATAGGCATAATTTCAAAGTCATAGGCATAGTTTGACTAGAATTTTGACTGTAACTATGCCTATGACTTTCAAATTATGCCTATGACTATGACTTTGAAACTATGCCTATGACTTTTGAAAACACTGCTACGCACCCAAAATTCTTTGTGACGACGAATAAATCAAATATTCAAAAAACTAACATCATTTACCATGGAGTCAATTTTGACTCCAGACTAATTTTTCACCTTTTTATGAAGATTTTACTTTGATGATTTTTTCATGTGTATATCATTTTCGTAGCATTTTTAATTCTCTTCCCGTCGATACCAATTATTACCGAATGAGGTGACACTTTCCTAAAAATTATACGCTTTGTAAACATTGATTTTTCGGCGCTACTGTAATATATCGGCTCAACTCATCGGATAATTATTGATAATAACGGAAAGAGCATAAAAAGTGCTACAAAAACGATATACACATCAATATATAATGATAAGAACAATCGTCATAATTAGGTCGAAAATCATTCTGGGTCAGAATTGACTCCACGGTAATGCTATGGTTAAAGAAATCTATAGAAGTTTGGTCAAAAAAACAAAATTTTCAAAACGCTAAAATTGCAATCTTTCTCGTTATTTTGTAAGGAGCTGATTTTAAAGAAAATAAAATAATTTCAATGGGTCAAAACGGCTTAACAACCCCTTTTCGTGGAAGAGAATATTGGTCCACGATATTGCGTGAAATAACGGTGAAAAAGTTGTCAAAAAATAAGCGAAGTTTGAAAATGGCACAATTTTCTCCTGCTGCACTTTTAATCTATCAAATTGATCCTATGCTCTATATTTTTAAAATCTTATGATTAATGTTGTCTACTGGGTTGAAAAAGTCTTAGTTACAGGCAAAAACTCTGTTAGCTCTGGGCTTGCGATCAGCTCACGTGATTTACTTTTGACTAGGGTTGGCGAAATACCGGTATTTTGTTTTCCCGGTATTAATACTGGTATTAATACCGAAAACCGGTATTTTTCGGTATTTTGTTACCAAATGGTTAATGTGATAAGTAGTGCTGATTGCAATGCAATATATTGCATTTCAATATTGCATTGCAATTAGAGATTTTGGGTAAAAAATAGGACAAAACGGAAAAAATGCCCCCTTTTGGCGAAAAAGTGCCCCCTTTTGTGAAAAAGTGCCCCTTTTTCATTTTAATTAAAAAAGCACAAATTTGCACACTTTTTTAAATTTTTTCAACACTATCAGGTAGCCCTGCGATTCTAGTTTCTAATGAGGTATCAGTTGTTGCATCATCTCTGCAAAATGTAGCACAAAAACGTAAAAGTACGAACCAAATTATTTTTCTGATTTGCTTCATACCTTCACTTTTTTGTGTTACTTTTTGCAGAAATAATGCAACAAATGATACCTCATTAGAAACTAGAATCGCAGGGCTACCTGATAGTGATAAAAAAATTTGAAAAAATGGGCAAAGTAGCGCTAAAAACAAGAAAAAAGGTATAAAATGAAAAAAGGGGGCACTTTTTCACAAAAAGGGGGCACTTTTTCGCCAAAAGGGGGCATTTTTACGTATCGTCCTAAAAATATTGCATTGCAATATTGCACATTGATTTTTGAAAATATTGCATATTGCATTGCAAATTGGGGAAATTTTTTCTGCGTCGATTTCTTTCTGCACCGGTTACAAGTCAGTCAAGTAAACAAATCATCTCGGTGGCAATAGAAGTCTAAGACTACCGAAGGTTCAGCTTGAGTCCGGAAAACGCAAAGATTGTGTTTTGTTTGTTTTGCAAAGATATCGAAAATATTGCAAATGTGATATTTTTTGCAATATATTGCGATATATTGCTAGTCAGTTTTTTAATATTGCATATTGCATTGCAAACATGGAGCACCCAAAAATATTGCATTGCAATATTGCAAAAAGGCAAATCTTCAGCACTAGTGATAAGGGTGTTTGCAGCCAGCAAACCATACCACAGTAGCAACAGGAATTGAGACCCAATAGAAGCACAACTTAAGCGCCGCCCTTGCTCGCTCCCAACATATATAACAAGAGCAAGAGTAGCAAAAGGGGATTTTTGCTGGGCCACACTCTAAGGACTGCTGTCTTCCTAATATTTGTGACCTTCTTTTATTGATCCTCGGGCCCAAACTTAAGGTATTCGGCCTTGGGCAGGGTTGGTAGACCGACCACCCGGTCGGCCCACCAACCCTCCCTAAACCTGTGTGTCCATATTAGGGTTGTTTAGCATCCCAAATTATATGTTTTGTCGCGCTGTTTATATTATTATTATACTATGTGAATAAACAGCGCCAGTTGACCCTTCTTGCCTCTTCACACAATAACAATATGAGTTTTTTCAGTAAACTCCTTTTGAAAAATATAAGATATTGTAAAAAAAGTCTAAAAATTTTTGTTTGAAAAAGTTGAAAAAATCGGTGGCCACCCCAAAGTAAATAAGTTCCACAATATCACAGTTAAGAAGGGAGACCAAGGCATAATAGTGAAAAAAAAAGTGAATTTTTTTATTTTTTCGTACGATACACTATTTGCGCATACTATTCGCATAGTATCATATACTATCCGCGTATAGGCAATCAATTTTTTGAAAATTTTCTAAAATTTTTTTACTTTTTTGACTTGGTCCCCCTTCAAAAAACATCATTAGTCAATTTTTAAATACCGACGGTCTTTTATTGATAAAATACCGGTATTAATACCGGTATCAATTGGCCAACCCTACTTTTAACACTCAACTGGTCATGTGTTGCAAATGTTGCTTTTTGTGCAGTTTTTCATGGTAGGCACAGAAAAATTCGGATAAAGTTTCGTTAAGGGGGTGTAGAGGCATGGCTAAAACTCCGCGGAAGATGGTTCCGCGAGAGAAGATTCCGCGGGAAAAATTTCAGCGATAGTTGAATTTTTAGCGTTCCTGCTAGCGGAAAATTGAATTATGACACCAGATTCGTGTTCGGCATGATTGTTTGCAGTTTTACCCTCTTTAACTATTGAACTAAGTTTTAATTTTCAAATTCCTTATATAAACAGCATAAAAGTTGAAAACGGTGTAGGTGAAATGACCTCCAGAGCTTCAGTCCGCCCCCCCCACCCTACCTCATGAAATTTTTTTCTGGATACGCCTCTGGTTGTGAGGCAAACTTTTTTTCTTGTAAACTACAATGTTTTTAATTGCCTGTTTCAGAGGCAATGAAAGAGGTGATCTACACTGAATGGAACCGACATTTATTAAAGTTGCACAATAAATGAATTGCCACAATTGAATTTATTCTATTTTTTGTATATTTTGATAGAGTTGTTCAATTTAAATAAATCTGACTACTCAAATACAGATTTTTGTGATTTTTGTTCAGACAGCGAAATGGTTGAACAAGCTTAAAGCTGTGCTTTTAATCGATAACAACAAGTTTTTTTTAATAAAATCTGTGGCTGGAATAACCCGTCAGAAGGTTCCAACATGCGTAATATTAAATTCTGGCACCTACCGTATAACCTCTATTAATCCCACACCCTCTAATAGTCCACCACTCCCTACCCCGAGGGGGTTGAACAATAATTCGCCACCCTCTAATAACGCCCCCCCTAATTTTCGATTTCTTTTCTCTTTTGTTAAAAAAATTTTCTAGTGCATTTTCATGCTAAAACTCATTGTTATTTTTAATAACATTATCGATCTAATAATATCCTACTACTATATTGAAGGGTTTTTGTCCGTTAATCATCTTTTTATAAGGCAAAAATAACAGGAAAGTATTTCATATGTACAATTTTATGCCGAAAAGACGATTTGGTTCTTATCGGTTATCCGCACCCCACCTACTTTTTCCACAAAATTCCACTTTCCACTTTCCACTTTTTCCATCAGAAAATAGGTGGGGTGCGGATAACCGATAAGAACCGACGATTTTATATGTTATTTTACAGTCCGGACAAAAAAAAATTCCGACCCGGGGTGTAGTACTCAGGTGGTCTGATCCAGGTACCCATGTACCAGATACTTAGGTATCCAGTAATCAAATCTGAATGGTTCGGCCGAGTTCGACAGCCTGATTCAGGTCCCAAAACTCAGCCAGGAAAACTATAACATTAAAATGGTTCTGCCCAAGTACCGAGACAGTCTGATTCAGGTAATACAAACCAAGCAGAAAGGTGGATGTTTTCGGTGATAATACCCAGGTACCCAGACGGTAGCGCATGCGTAAAAGCGGATCTTTGTTAACGAAGTGTTACCCAATTAAGGCAGTTCTACTCATGTAACCCAATACTTGTGGTAGTGCACAGGTATCATTGTGATAAAGAACAAAGTTCCACCCAGATTCTTAGCTGGTGCGACTCAGTTAGTAGAATCAAAGAAACCGAATTCAGATGGTCTCCACCCAGATATCGGAGTAGCCAGGTGTCAGAGATATGAGATCCATATGTTTTATACGTTTCGAATAAAAAAACAATACAATGGGCTGTGAAACTGACATACCTTGGTTATGATCAGGGTGAGCACCTTAGTAGCACTGCAGGATGGGATCAAGTAAGAGTAAAGAGAGAAGGGTAACGTAAAAGTAACGTACACCTCTTTCGTTCTATCTAGGGTTAAAGTCCTATAAACTTGATGAAATTTTTATATAACAGACAAATTGCTAGAATTCTTAAAAATCGTATAGTAAAAATGGTCTAAAATACCGTATTTCCTCTAATAAAAGACCTCCCTTGACTCTAAGGCCATTCTGAGTTGACAATTTCCAGATTTTCAGAGTCTTTCAAGTCCCTTTTTCATCGCAAGATTCATATCGCCGGCGGAGCCCCCGCGGTAGTAAAAACTGCTATTTTTAAAGTATTTTACATTAAGAATGGTAAAATGAGTAGCGTTCAATTTTGATCCGGAGGGGGCTCTATACGCATTCACGAGTCTTGAAATACGAATTTCCGTCTCGGTCCCGCGAGCTAATATTCATCAAACAAGATTTTCTACAAAATGTCCCAAAAATTATGTTAATGTAGTTTTTGTGTTAAAAATATAGGCTTAAGGGCCTTAAGTTAAGGCTCATCTCTGAGACCTGGCTACACAGATTTCTGGGTGGAGCTTAATATAGGCTTAATTAGGCTTAAGCTCAGGCGAAGATAGGCCAGCGTATGTTAGGACGGGCTCAAAGATGTTGGTTCTATTCAACTATCTGGTGCCGAAAATGCCTTGGTCTCCCTGTTGTGTTTCCTTTAAAAAAGACTTGGTCTCCCAACTGTTCATTGTAACTCTGGATAAATTCGCCGACGTGAATCCGCTGATAGGTGAATTCGCCAACAACTCTGACCATTTGACTGTTTAACCATGTTTTTAAACACAGGACTTGGCAAAAAGGTTGTCAAGAAAGATTGTTTTTGTCAATAGTCTTGCTGGAAATTGTGTCTGAGGTGAGTGAGCGCGCTCATCTCTAACCTATCGAGCCCCTGCGCCAAAGAATTGTCGGCGAATTAACCTGTCGGCGAATTTACCGTCGCCTATTCATTATGCTTATGGTAAAACTATGATTTTGATTATTAGGCAGGGCTCCGAATTAAAAATTTCAAAAAAGGATGTTTGGGTAAAAAAGGACATTTTGACTATTTTTAAAGTAAAAGGGTCATTTTATCCAGTGCTTATTGTCATTTTAAAGCAAAAAAATATTTTGACTAAATTTTCAAAAATAAAAAAAGATTTGGGGTGCCAAAGAAAGGACAAATCTTTTTAAAAAGGACGATTCGGAGCCTGTTATTAGGCTGATTATCATTAACATGACCATACTGAAAACAAGTTTTTTTATTGTAAAAAGTCAGCCTAGGGAATCAAGCCATGTTTTTTTTTCAAGACTCACGAATACATATCACGAATACCCCGGGAGGGATGCGGAGATGGGGAGAGCGATCTTTAAGACGAAGAAAGCATTTTTTAATGCCGGTAGGGAAAACAGTAGAAAGTACAGGACGGGCCAAAATTAGGCTGTCGTTTTACTAAATTTCGGTATATAAATTCAGCTTTATAAAACGTGACGGAGCACCAATATTTTTGATGAGGGGAAGGCGGGAGTGAAATTTAATAGAGGCGTGGTTGAGAGCGCGGAGAGGCGATTTTCTAATGCGGAGAACAATGCGGTGGACACATACCTGATTCTTCGGTTTCCTGACTAAAGAATTCTACCTGATTATAGGGTGTTCTTTATTTGTCCTGACTTAAAATTCTTACCAAATTATTTGGTGTCATGACTGAATGCTCCTACCTAATATTCGATCTCGAAGGGTTAAAGTTTAAGCACACATGTTTAATTAACTCCGCATGCTTTAATATCTACACACCCTAGAAACACATTGTGAAATAACCACACATTGGAAGCTATCAAAGAGAATACGAAAAATTGGGTATCACACCCACAATCTATTCGGCTTGCCCATTTTGTTTTTGTATTCTGATTATTTATCTATTATTTTTCGGATATAGCAAGAACAAAAGCAGTTTATACAGAAAAGGGTCTGAACGCCAAAAATATCACTAAGGCTCCGAACTAGGATTGTCGACGTGGAATTCGTCACTTTCGGACAATTTTTTTAATTTCAGCTCCAAAAACCATCTGTAATTTTGATCACTGATATCTTTTTTAAAATTCGACCATATTTCCAACAGAATGGAATATCAAACGTCAAAATTAGTTTAGAATTAATTTTTATACACCTGGCCTTTCTTTTGTTTTATATCGAGTGCTTGCTGAGTTTGAATGCCAAAAATAAAGACGTAAAATCTTGAAAATTTTAAAGTTGTCGGATCTCAAATAAATATCAAATAATATGTTTGATAAATAACAAATAAATGAAAGACGTTTCGAAGCTCTGGCTATGACAGTAGGGATTTGAAGCGCTGCGAGAGCAGCGCTCGGACACTAGTTCAGCTTTTATTTCAAACAATTTCGAACTGCTCAATTTCATTGATATTTTTGATAGAAATCTCACATTAGTCATCATTTTAGCACAGGTCTCTCAACTCAAAATTTTAATTTAATTTTAAAAATAAGTGTTTTAACAAAATAAGCTATTTTATCCAGTGCTTTTTTTTCTTTGAGATTTGAGATTTTGACTTCAAATTTTAAAAAACAATGAGATTTGGAGACCCAAAATAAGTACACATCTTTTAAGTAAGTACAATTGAGAGCCCTATTCTAGCAGCTTTTTTCTCATCGTCCTGCCCCTCTCGACCTAGTTCTTTTTCCTAGATCTTGCAAAAAGTTTCCAGGCCCTTAAATTGGCCCATTTAGTTTGAAGTTTGCTATTTGTGTATCCTCTGATACATTGACGGATGTGGTGAGGCCACAAACTAAAAAAAAAAATTCTGCCAGGCTCGTTCCACCTTTGCTACTCCCAGACGACCTCAAGTGCTGGCGCCTATGGATTTGACAACGGAAATGAACAGTGGATAATGTACCAAAATGATGTAAACAAAACGAACTATTCAATCTCCTGTGTATTTAGCATTTGCTAGGGGCGATGGCTCGATTCATAGCAAATGACATCTGGATGAAAGAAAAAATATGTCACCGGAATTAGCAATAAACAATGGACCACGAAAAGCTGTTCAACTTCTGCGATTGCTTTATCACTAACGATGTATACTAAATGTTAAAAATGGCGTAGGGTAAAGTTGAGACTCGGCATCGCTACCAGAAGCAATAGAAGGAATGGTTGGAAGACTGCGGCGCCGAAGAGGTTGAAATATAATCCCCCACCCTCCGAATGGGGTTGAACAATAATCGCCCTCGGAGATTAAAAGAGGTTATACGCAGGGCTCCGAATAAAAAATTTCAAAAAAGGACATTTGGGTAAAAAAGGACATTTTGACTGTTTTTGAAGTAAAAGGGTCATTTTATCCATTGCTTATTGCCATTTTGAAGCTAAAAAAAGATTTTGACTAAATTTTCAAAAATAAAAAAAGATTTGGGGTGCCAAAAAAAGGACAAATCTTTTAAAAAAAAGACGATTCGAAGCCCTGGTTATACGGTAATTTCGAGAAAAATGCGGCTTAATTCAAAACTCACATTTTACCAAATTTTTGTGTTAATTTTGCAAGTTTCTTTTGCATTATCATGTAGTCGAAGATCTCAGCTTTCCAACGAAATATCAAAATTCTTGAATGACTTCATAAATGCAGAGATTTAGAGCTTTTTAAAAATTTATCATATTTCCAATCCATCACTATACCGTATTTACTCTAATTTAAGCCCCCACCCCCCCCCCCCCTAATTCAAATCGTGTTTTTGGCATTGTGTTTTTGAACCACTTTTCGAAAACTTTTCTCAGGCAAGTTATACCTCATTTTGTAGCTCATCTCACTGGCTAAAAAATGAGGTATAACTTGCCTGAGAAAAGTTTTCGAAAACTGCGTTAAAAGCGCAATGCCACAAACACGATTTTGAACGAGGGGGGGGCTTAAATTAGAGTAAGTACGGTAGGTGGCATTCAAAAGGAATCTAAACACATATTTTAGAATAAGAATACATTTTGTTACGGCTGTGCATTTCGTGAAGTGCGGGATTCTGGGGTATGAAAAAAAGAAAAAAATTCCAAGTGCGAGGGCGCGGTGGGCTAAATTACACTACATTTCTTTTCATATTTTTCTGCTATGTCCATTGTGTGTTTACTACTCTTTCTGAGGAACTTTCAAAAAGACAGTCCGTGTGAATTATGCATAAAGACCAATGTATATACATTTTGAAAAATGCACTCAAAATTTATTTTCAATCATCATCATTCTGCTATAAGTGTTTATTTTCACTCATTATTACATTCGTTTTTACTCTCACTTCAAGTACTCGCTGAGAATTCACTCCCTCTCACTGATGTTTTTTAAGTTCTTACTCTCACTCACATTCTGCGCTTCAATTAACACTCCCTTATAGCCGGTCTTGAGGCCAATTAAGGACCATAGCCGTTGCCAACAACGAGAATTTCAAATGTTTGAATTAGTGCGGGACAGTTCTCTTTTGACTTGCTTCGAGTGACTTCAAGGAGTAGAGTGGGAGACGAACGAGGACTGTCCGCGCGAATTCAAACATTTGAAATTCTCGTTGTCGCGACGGCTATGGTCCTTTAATAGGAGCATTGACTATAATATTTACATCTTATCTTTTACGACTATTATCTATCCCATTTTCAATCTTTTAGATTATATTTTAGCTTAGCACAAAAATTAATAAATTTTACTAACAGACAAATCTTCTACAGCCGTTAAAGGGGCATACCAGCGCGTTACACGGTTAATTTCAAAATTTCTACCCCATCGACCACCCATCCCCGCCTCTAAGGAGTCGGAAATTCAGCTTTTTCTAATTTTTGCGTTTTGTATTCACTGATGTATAAAACCTAAAGCATAGTTAGCAATTTTCAGCTCACGTCAAATAGAAAAAGCTATGCTCAGAGGCAAATCTGATGATAAATGTGAGTGCATGTGTTGCCAAATTGATTTAAACGATCCAGAAGGTGAAGGTATGTTAAATATTGCTGCCCTTATAGACACTGTAGCTTTTAGAAGTGCTCAACGATCAAAAGATTGGCTGGCCGAATCCCCTCGCAAGTTGGAGAACGAATCTTACACCTCATTTCCATTTCACCTATCTGGGTATACCAGAGAGAGCAGGAATGCCATCTTGCGTGCCCTCCTAACACTGACAAAGCACAAAGTTAGACCAACTGATCTCATCAATCCAGAGGATATTCCAGACTACTGCAGCCAATCATGTATCTGCCTCTTCTACGCTTGGAAAGATGGCATCAAAGCAACAAATGGTCTGCGATTTTGTGACTGTGGATGCTCAAAAGAAAAATCAGAAGAGATCATGAATGCATTGACTTGTCTTATGGAGCACAACATCCGATACACAGACCTGATTAACGGCCTTGCTGTTGGAAATGAAATCCGCCAAGATCCCAAGCAAGTATTCATTGAATATGTTGTTCAAGGAAAGGTATGTCGTCATAAATATCATTTACAGCGTGGTCCGATCTGTATTGGACATATTGGGCCATCCTAGCGCGTATACAATTTTTGTTAATGTTTTTTCAAAGCTAAACGTAACATTTATGGATAATCATTTTGATGGCGAAAATTTAATTTATTATGGCGCAAATACTCTTTTTGTGGCGCAAATATTATTTGGCGCAAATCAACTTCTTTTCGATTCAAAAACTTTTTTTGGCGCAATAAACTTTTGTTTGGCGCAAATACACTTTTACTCGGCACAAATTTACCAAATTTGCTCCAAGATTGCGCAAATCTGCACCATAAAAAGTGTATTGGCTGTGATCATAGTCGAGTTGACCCCTCAACTTTTTAGGGCTCAACTTTTGTTAAAATTACTAAAATATTAATTTTTTGAAATAAAAGTGTTAAATATGATATTTTTGACCCCCCCCCCCATTAACTTTTCGATGTTTACAAGATGGCTCATACAGGAATTTGAAATCTTGTTTCTACAAAATTTTGAAAAATGTTGACCCCAGTTGACCCCTCAACTTTTTTCATCCTCCGATTTTTCTGCGTCGAATTTTAACAAATCACTCGGAAAAACTGCCTATATTTTTGTGTAGAGCTCAAAAAGTTGCCCTAGGGTCATGAATATCAAAATAAAAAAATATAAAGGTAAATATTGACATTTTTTGAATTTAAGAAAAAGTTGACCCTAAAAGTTGACCCCGACTATGATTACGGCCATTGGGGCCAAAAAAAAGTTTATTTGCAGCGATTGATATTTGCGCCATGACAAAGTGTATTTGCGCCATCAAAAATGATCATCCAGCATTTGTGGAGATTTGAAAAGCAGTCTATATTGAATATTTCACACCAAGTCGGAGAAGCAGGATCCTGTAAATTAGATACGGTAACCTACCGAAAAACTCAAAAGTTTTATTTAAAGAACAATATTTTCAGAGGATTTGTAGAGAATTCAAATTCAACAAATTTATTTCTTTTTCAGCATATGCTCCAATATGAATGCTGTCCAATCAAATTAAGCAAAGTGGGGCAAAATTTTGCAGAATTCGAAGTACCAATGCATTACACACCACCAGCCAGTCTTTTACTTATGGTAGTTGTGGACAAGAACCCTGGCCGGCCATGATGGCTAGAGAAATGTTAGACCAAGAAGCCTTCTTGCCTGATCATCGAATAATTCGGTATGTCAGTGGCGAACATCAAATTTTAGTAAAATATTTTCTCCATTTTCAGCATCTTTACAAATGAAGCCTATGATGACATGTGTTGGGACGATGAGGAAACCTCCTTGGAGAAGGTAGTCCAGGCCATTGAAGAGACGATTTACACTGAATGGAACCGACATTTATTAAAGTTGCACAATAAATGAATTGCCACAATTGAATTTATTCTATTTTTTGTATATTTTGATGGAGTTGTACAATTGAAATAAATCTGACTACTCAAATACAGATTTTTGTGATTTGAAGAATTTGAAATATGACAGTCGATGTTTACGTTTAACACTCCGCCTCCCAAGCGTAGTAATTGCCCGAATCGACTCAGAATTTCTCGCTGAACATGATAGTGCAAAAAATGGCTGCATGACAATTGCGCAAAACGACAATTGCGCAATCGACAATTGCGCAAACGACAATTGCGCAAAACGACAATTGCGCAATCGACAATTGCGCAAACGACAATTGCGCAAACGACAATTGCGCAAAACGACAATTGCGCAATCGACAATTGCGCAAAACGACAATTGCGCAACGTATCAATTGCGCAAACGACAATTGCGCAAAACGACAATTGCGCAATCGACAATTGCGCAAACGACAATTGCGCAATCGACAATTGCGCAAACGACAATTGCGCAATCGACAATTGCGCAAACGACAATTGCGCAAATTGACTTATATTATATTTATATTATATTATAGTTTAATTTATTAATATTAATCAATGTGCAACTGTCGTTTGCGCAATTGTCGTTTTGCGTAACTGTCGTTTGAGCAATTGTCGTTTGCGCAATTGTCGTTTGCGCAATTGTCGTTTGCGCAATTGTCGTTTGCGCAATGTCGTTTGCGCAATTGTCGTTTTGCGCAATTGTCGTTTTGCGCAATTGTCGTTTTGCGCAATTGTCATGCAGCCCAAAAAATTCCTAAGGGCAGCTTTTTTTTCAGCTCTCGGTTTAAAAGATCATAAAATGCATATAGAGTCTATTTTTTTTTCTTTTTTTACACAGCTTTTTTTTTCAGCTCTCGGTTAAAAGCCTAGGTGAAATAGAAATTTTAGTGACTACCATCAAAGTTTCTCAAAATTTCAGGTGATTGAGGGTGACCAAAAACAGCCTACTTTCAGGAGGGGTTTCGCCATCTCATACCAACTTTTTTTCAAAAATTTTTGCACTTTCGTGTTCAGCGAGAAATTCTGAGTCAATTCTGGCAATTACTACGCTTGGGAGGCGGAGTGTTAAGAGAAGTTTAACGTGCAAATCGGGCACGCTGATTACGAAAACAGTGTCAGAATTTCAAGTTTGCTATGTAAAAAAAAGTTTTACGTCAAAAGCTGAAAAGAGTTAGGACGACCAGCAAACTTCGAAGGCCATTTTTGGCATCCTACCCTACCCCACTCACAGACAATTTATATACGGTTTGAAAGCTGATGAATACAGTCGACTCTCGTTAAACTGGCACTCCATAAACTGGCACCCTCGATAAACTGGCACATTGAAAAAGCCCTATTTGGCTGGCCGACAAAGAAATTAGGCAAAGTAACATCCCACTAAACTGGCACCCCCGATAAACTGGCACCCCAGGCTGGTCCCCAGGGGTGCCAGTTTATCGAGAGTATACTGTAGTGCTTTCTGATAGCATCTCTATATAGATTTGGGACGGGGAACGTCTGCTGCCAATTTGAGTAGTCCGTTGCACCATCAATAACTTTTTTTGAGAAAATTTTTTATTTACATGTTTATACTCATTCAGAAGCTCTTTCGATGGCGGAGGACCTTTCGCAATCAGATCTGGCATTTGCTGTGAAAAAATTTGAGATTTTGCTTCTTGAAGTTGGAAAATGGGGGGTTCAAGGGAAAATCCTATTAGTGGTCTCGTTGCACCATCAATAACTTTTTTCTGAGAAATATTTTATAAAGCAAATTTGTGCTCATACGAAAGCCCTTTTAATAGCGGATGACTTTTGATTTTTAGAAATGCGGTTCGCTGTAAAAAAGTTAGAGATTTTACCCCTTGAACTTGGAAATAAAATCTAAAAATAAAAACATTGATATATTTTTTTTTAATTAGCGCCAATTTTTTTGGCTAAACTGCCAGTCCTTTAGGTCTTTATGGTACAGTCAACCCTCGATTTATCGTCACCCCCTCAAGTTCGTTCCCACCTAGCGTCCTACACTTTTTTTACGTTAATTTTCAAAGCCTTTTGCCAGTTGTCTTCGGTCAGTCTAATCGCAAATATCGCAAGGATTTTAATTTTGCCGATCGTTTTTGTGAATAAAAACAATTTTGCCGAAAAGACCCGCGGGTACTCGATTTAACGTCACCCCTTTCTCAAAATAAGGTGACGTTAAATCGAGTACCCGCGGGTCTTTTCGGCAAAATTGTTTTTATTCACAAAAACGATCGGCAAAATTAAAATCCTTGCGATATTTGCGATTAGACTGACCGAAGACAACTGGCAAAATATTTCAAAAATCAGTTAAAAAAGTGTAGGACGCTAGGTGGGAACGAACTTGAGGGGGGTGACGATAAATCGAGGGTTGACTGTATGATACAGTCTGTATCTCTATATAGTGTTTGGCATGTGTGGGTGGGTCGCCATTTTTGACTTAGAACACAATTTTTAGCTATTTTTCGCAAAGCTATGCAGCGATTTATCCGGAACACTAGTACAACATCTGAGCTTTCTTTCAAGCACAAACACGTATAATTGAGTGTGGCTTATAATAAAAAAAAAAATTCGACCCTATTATAGAATACCCCCCAGATTTTTCCTTCTAAAACTTAAGTAAAGACTACCAAATTATGTCCCAGACCCTGGAAAATATGCGTGAACTCTTTATTAGTCACAACTTCCGTACGCTGGCCTACCCCCAAGCCTAAGGCTAAGCCTAAACTTGTTGTTTGCAAGGGTAGTTACAGCATTTTTAAAAGGTCTGATTTGGGGGGGGAGTATTCTATAGTAGCGCCAAAAATTCTTGCCCTTCAAATAGGAGGTGGTGGATTTGGCGTGGATTTAGAGTGGACTTTCGTGTTGAAGTCCAATTTATGTTATTTCTTGCGAATTTATGGTAGATATCTAATCAGACCACTCAAGTACAACATTTTAGCTTTCTTTTAAGCTCAAAGACGTATAATTTAAAATGATTATGAAAAAAGTTTTCTCCACCTCCAAATTTAAGGTGATGGTTTTAGCCTCGATTTAGGGTGAATTTTTGTGTTCAAGTCTGTTTTTCTGCCATATTTTGCAAATTTATATAGGATATCTCACCGGAACACTCAATTACAACATCTCAGCTTTCTATTAGCATAAACACGTATAATTAAAATTGCTTCTAAAAAAAGTTTTCATTGCCCTCCAAATTTAAAGGAGGGGTTCTCGACACCAAGGATTCATCAAGTTTTGTGTTGTTTTAAATGTGGTTTTAGAGCCATATTTGTCAACAACTTGGTGATGCGATGACGGGCAAACTTGTGCAGAATCAAAAGTTGTATTAGCATCATCAATATCAGATATTTTGGAATTCCTTCGAAAATGCCCTAAAACGGAAAAGGGAAAGGGGAAAAACCATCGAGAATAGGTTGATCAGTCTCTTGTTGAATTTCGATTTTTTATGGCATTTTTTGAAGGAATTTTTAAATTCTGATATTGATGATACTGAGCCAACTTTTTATTTTGCACAAGATTGTCTGGAACTACAACGCCGGATTGTCGAAAAAATATGGCTCCGAAACCATTTTAAAAACACGTGGTGGATTTCAGCTTGGATTTTTGGTAGTTGTCTTAGTCCAAACCCGATTTTCTGCCATTTTTTGTAAACTTTTGTCTGCTATCTCACCGGTTACTTCAAGTACAAAGCCCGAACCACCAAATGAGGCCCGAACTTCGTGGAGACCTTCCAATCACCAGAATGGGGCCCGAACACATGGATACCCCACAATCACATTACAATTACTCACAATCGAGTATCCCCAACCACCAGGAAGGAGAGTGGGCGGGAATTTGTAGCAGAAGGAGGTTCTCAGGAAGAAGGTAACCAGGGAGCGGGTACCCAGGAAGGCGTAATCAGGCGTGTATGTGACAAATTAATATTTATCTAAAAATTTCAAAATACATAGAGGCGCCGATAGGCACACTTTTGTCCCTAGTAAAATAGTTTGGTCCGTTAGACGAAAATTTTGAGAAAATAGATTTTATAGAAAAAGTCGAGTTCTGAAAAGGACTAATTTTATAATTACCACTGTTGTCCGAATCTTGCAACATGACTGGGCTTGTAATACCTCTTTAGAAAGCCTATCATCTGAGCTTTTAAATGCTATATCACACTCCAGACAAACATCATGAAAGTGCCCTAAATAATCAAAAGTTTGCATAAATTCAAATTTCCGAGTGCTTGACTTCGAAGGCCATTTATCTCAAAAACTGAGTGAAAAAAAACGGAAAATCGATGCGTGCCATCGTGTTCAGCGTATCGCAAATAGGTATTAATGTAATAATTCTGAATACCCAAAAAATCGCTATCGCAACTTTAGTTTTTTTTTCAACGAGTCCCTCGATGCCATCCTACCCAGGGACATCCGAAAACGATTTCGGATTGTTTTTGGAAGTGACGTTTTTCGCAATTTTAATTTACATGCTCATTTACAAACTTATACCCAAAAGTAGCTGCTTCTTGGCGTCACTGTCAGCATACGGCGTGAATCATATAAAAATACTAGAAGGCCGCGCCCCGCACGCGGCGCTAAAACCGGATAGTGCGGTACTTACTACTCTGCGCTACTTAGGTCACTACTTTTCTGGACAACCCACTAGGCACCATTCTCACTAATTTAAAATGGTTCGTGTGTATCCCCATGGTTCGGAATTTATCCTGGTGGTTCGGGCCAATCCTGCATCTACGATCCACCATTTGAGCCACACTACTCGGGTTACATTATTAGGTAACACCACTTTGTTAATTTTTACTTGGTTACCATAGCTGGCTTAACACCAGGTCAACGGTGTACTACTACTTGGGCACTACCACGTGCGAACAGTCAAACTTCTTTATAATCTACACTCCATATAAGCTACACCTCCTTAAAAGCTACACCTGATTCCGGTCCCAAATGGGTATGTTCTGTATAAATATACCCATATATGAGCTACACCTCTCTATAAGCTACATCTAGGATCGGTCCCGAGGTGTAGCTTATAGAGAACTTTGACTGTACTACTATATGGGTAACAATACCTGGCTAACAACCCTGGGTGCCACTATCTGAGTACCCTAACTGGGTAGCACCACCTGCTCGCCTGCAACTGGTAACACTTCCCCGCATATACTTTTTAAGTTTTATCAATGTGCTTTGGGCAGCGTCTCGGTTCATCTATGTGAACGTTTTTTTCATTCCACTTCAGGTGCATAAGCAAAGCACACTACAATCTTTTATGGCGCCGAGTAAGCAATGAAGTAACGACTGCTTGCTGGCGCGACCATGATCAGAAGACACACCACCAGCTTCGCTGGTGACAACCTTAATAAGAACACACTATTAGCTGTGCTGGCGCCGACTATGAATAGTAGATCCAAGTGGTTCACGCACCTTCTAGAAAAACTGCCCTTGGCTTGCCACGACTACAATCGGAGAACACACTGTAAGCAAATAAATGGACCCGCCCCTTGCCAGGATTTTTCAGCCTATTTAGCCCCACCCCGTCAGAAAATCCTGAGTACGCCTATGCTGGCGCCGATAATTAGGCAATCAACTACAAACCTGCTCTGCTGGCGACGCTCATAAGCAGATAAAATAATGCTAACGGTCACTGGCGCCGACGAATACTTCCAAGCTTTGATGGCGCCGAACATAAGCAAAGTTCACACTTCCAGTTTTCCTGGCGCGATAAGGGCCGATTTACTACTTGACCCTCCTGGAACGTTGAATTGTACGTTACGG